>LR738710.1:546365456-546436243 GCA_902687465.1 Secale cereale | reverse complement strand
CACTGGATGCGGGTACCATCCAGAGGGCCTTATGAAACTTAACCAATCACTGGATGCGGGTACCATCCAGAGGGTTTTTATGAAACTTAACCAATCACTGGATGCGGGTACCATCCAGAGGGTTTTTATGAACTTAGCCAATCACTGGATGCGGGTACCATCCAGAGGGCCTTATGCCATGTCTTCTTTGGTCCGGATACGACCTATGCTTGAATAGAAAGCTCTTCAGTAAGTTATTACTCCAGAATACATATGCCCTGCAAAATCAGTTTAAACCGATCGACTTGTTTTGAAATATGACATATGATAAGAAATGTATGGTTGTTACCATAAGATACTCGTATTGGAAAAAAGGCTGAGCCCCCGGTTTACCGAGGGTGCTGGTTTATTCATTAATCATAATATATACATAGGATACAGTGGAGTTCATGGCTCAGGTATAGTAGGGCCGCAAGAGGGCAATGTTCCACGGCCTCTTTGTCTCTTCTTCTGATGTCCGTGTATCCTTGTGTTCTCGAACGTCCACCAGGTAATATGAACCGTTGTGCAGATTCTTGCTGACCACAAAGGGTCCTTCCCAAGGTGGGGATAGCTTGTGCATATCTGTTTGATCTTGGATGAGCCGGAGCACCAAATCTCCCTCCTGGAACGTCTTGGTCTTGATCCGGCGGCTGTGATATCTGCGCAAGTCTTGTTGATAAATCGCAGACCGTGCTGCTGCTATATCGCGTTCTTCATCCAGCCGGTCCAAACTGTCTTGTCTCGCCTGCTTGTTGGCCGCTTCAACATAAGCCGTCACTCTTGGCGAATCATGACGGGTATCACTTGGAAGGACCGCTTCAGCGCCATATACCATAAAGAAGGGTGTGTAACATGTGGACCGGTTTGGCGTAGTATTGATACTCCAAAGGACAGAAGGTAACTCCGCAACCCAGCACCCAGGTGTTCTTTGCAAGGGAGTCATAAGCCGGGGCTTGATACCTCGCAAAATCTCCTGATTTGCTCTTTCAGCTTGACCATTGGATTGAGGGTGGGCCACAGAAGATACGTCTAGGCGAATGTGTTCCCGTTGACAAAACTCTTCCATCTCACCCTTAGATAAATTGGTGCCATTGTCTGTGATGATGCTGTGTGGAAAGCCAAACCGGAAAATTACCTTTTTGATGAATTTAACCGCTGTTGCCGCATCACACTTGCTCACAGGCTCTGCCTCAATCCACTTTGTAAATTTATCCACAGCCACCAGTAGATGAGTTTTTTGATCTTGGGATCGCTTGAAAGGTCCCACCATATCAAGCCCCCAAGTTGGAAACGGCCACGTTATCGGTATCATCCGGAGCTCCTGTGCCGGAACTAGAGCACGTCGTGAAAACTTCTGACAAGCATCACACTTCCGGACTAGATCCGCCGCGTCAGCATGAGCTGTCAACCAATAGAATCCATGTCGAAAAGCCTTAGCCACCAAGGATTTTGAACCGGCATGATGACCACAATCCCCTTCATGGATCTCCCGAAGAATATCACAACCTTCCTCAGTTGATACACACCGCTGAAATGCTCCAGAAACACTGCGATGATGAAGCTCCCCGTTTGCAATTGTCATGGACTTAGAACGCCGGACTATCTGTCGTGCCTCGATCTCGTCGTCCGGTAGCTCTCCCCGGTTTAGGTACGCCAAATAGGGCAGCGTCCAATCCGGAATAACATGAAGTGCCGCAACTAACTGTGCCTCCGGATCAGGAACAGCCAGGTCTTCCTCTGACATTACTTGAACTGATGGATTGTGCAACTCATCCAAAAAAGTATTTGGCGGTACCGGTTTACGTTGAGAACCCAGCCGGCTCAAAGCATCGGCCGCTTCATTCCTTCGCCGGTCTATGTGATCCACCTGATACCCTTTAAAAAATCATGCAATTGCTTCGACTTCTCGTCTATAAGCTTCCATGAGAGGATCTCTTGAGTCCCACTTACCGGATACTTGCTGTGCCACCAAATCTGAATCGCCAAAACACTTGACCCAGCTCAAATTCATCTCCTTGGCCATCCGCAAGCCATGAAGCAATGCTTCATACTTGTCACATCCCTAGCTAGCACTTGCATTAGGACCTGACTAGAGTGTGCATCATGTTTACTTTCAAAGAAACTTGAAATGGGATTGACAGAAACCCCAGCACCCCTCCCCTAACAACTAGGGTTTGATAAAATATTTTCCAATGTGACCAAAATGCCCTTCAAAATGTTCATCATTTCTGCCTTGGTCTTAAACCTCTGCCAAAAATGGTGCACAATTTTCTAGGACAATCTAGGGCTTTGGATTAAATCATATGGTATTTGAATTTGGGCATTTAAATGCTATAAAATATTTTAAATGCTCAAATAATCATGAACTATAATGTTTCCTACTGTTCATATTATATACAGCAGGTATGACAAGTGTCATGAGTTATAAAAATGTTTAGGCATTTTTATTAAATGAACAAAGCTGCAAAAGAAATGAAACAGAAAAGAAAATAGAAAAAAAGGAGAGAGAGAGAACTTACCTGGCGCCCACCCGGCCCAACTGCCGGCCCAGCCCAGCTGCCACTCCAGCGAGCTGCTTGGCTCGGCCAGGCAGGCAGGTAGGTGCTCGACGGCGACCGCACGGCGCGCCACGCAGCTGCCCGCCGCCCTGCTTCACCCCCTCGCCGTCCTGGAGGGTTGGATCGAACGTCCACGACCTCCTCGACCCCCCAGACACCTCCGCCTCCCCCCAGTCCCTCTCCTCCGCTCTCCCCACGCCATGGACGACGCCGCCGTGATCGCACCGTCGTAGAAACCGCGTCCACCGTCGTCCCCGAGCACCGCCGTGTTGTCCCTCGTCTCCGCCGTCCTCGACTGCTTCGAACAGGCCGAGCCCCAAGCGCTCGCCCGCCCTGAAGACGCCCCCGACCTCTTCTTCCCCAACTCCGGCCGCGGAGATCCCCCTCGCCGTGCTGCTGAGCTCCGACCACCCCCGAGCTCGCTCCGGTGCTTGCCGGAACCCCTGTGAGCCTAGCTACCTCCTCCCCCTCTCCGTTGGCTCCCTTTTGCCCTGTAACACACTGCACGAAGCTCGCCTGCACGCACCGCCGCCGTGCTCGTCGCCGGTGATGCTCCGGTGACCATTTGGTCACCAGCACCCGTCCAACGCACTCACCACAGCACGTAGATGCGAACGGTGCTACGCACGCATCGCCTAGGCCCCTGCAGCCGCATCTCCACACACGCCCGACGCCGGTCGCCGCCGTCGAGCTCGTTGCCGTCGTCTCCGGCCACCCCAGGTCCGGCGACCACCTCCATCCGATGCGGAAGAGCAAGAGCTCTCCAACGCACCCAGCCGCAGCTCGAGCTATGCACCGTAGACGTTTTCCGAAGCACGCCGCCGCGTTTGGCCTCGCCGGCGGCTAAACGCCGGCGAGTTGGACCTGTTTTGACCACGGGTTTGACCCCCTGGGTCAATGACATGTGGGCCCTGCCCGCAAGTCAAACATAGTTTAGTTGTTAATTTAATATTAATTAGTTAATTAGTTTAGTCACTGACACGTGGGCCCTGGCCCCACTGACAGCTAATTAGTTTTAATTAAACTCTAATTAACTCAGTTAATTAGCTGTGACACTGACATGAGGGACCCACTGGTCAGGTTTGACCTGGACTGGCCCTGTTGACTGGCTGACGTCAGCATGATGTCATGCTGACGCAGTAAAGGTTTTTCTGGGATTTTTAGATTTAATTTAATTCAGGAAATTCCAAAAAATACCCAAAACTTCTAAAAATCATATAAAATCAACCATAGCTCAGATGAAAAAGATTTATATATGAAAAATGATCAAAAAATCCAACCTTTCTAATTGCACTGGTTTCATGCATGTTTGAACAAGTTAACTTGCTGTATATATCAAAAACATGATAATGCACTTATTTAAATAATAGTTTGAACTTCAATTTGAATCCTTGATTCAAATAGGTTCAAACCCTTCTGGTTTTAGTTGGATTAGCCAACACACATGCATCTTGCCATGTCATAAACATGCATCATATTGTTGCATTTGTTTGTTAATGATTGTATCGTCAGTATTCCCTATGTTAGGTCCTGCTCCCGAGGATACTACTGCGTATCCAGTTGAAGAGCAGTACCCGACGACTACCTTGTCAGGCAAGCAATCATTGATCATTCCGATACAACCCAATCTTCTCGCTCCTGCTCTCTTTTACTGCATTAAGGCAACAGCGCGTGAACTGCTACTTGTTGTGGTAGTTGAACCCTATTCCCTTGCATGACCTGTCATTGCCACAGTAAATAGTTGAAACCCACTAGCATGTGTAGGAGTTGATTGAGCCATGTGATGTGTGATCCACCATGCTATTTGTTTATGTTGCCTGCTATGCTTAGAGTTGTGTCTGGTCTGATTCATCTGGGTGATGGATCAGAGTGAAACAATCTTTCGATAAAGAGAAGGAAGTGTGGAATACGCTTGGTAAAGGTATCAATGAAAGGCCATGTAGGAGTACGTGGTGGGTTGTTTCATTGGAACCGTACATAGGACCTGAGATCTGTATGTGTGGTTCAAGTTGCAGTTACTACCATGCATTGGGCCCGAGACCAATGGACCCTCTCGGCTTATTAATTACCCTTGATCTCTGTCCAGGAGTTGCAACTAGTTTCTGGTGTTTATAGCTTACTAGAGGTCGTGCACAACGCTGACCCTCGGGGTGGGTTGTGATGCGACAGGTACGTGGCACGGTGTACCGGTTGCCCGTTTGGTGACTCGGGAACCCTGTACACATCGTTTGGGGCCGTGAGCGACACCCCGGCCGGATCTCCCCACGGATGGAACCCAAATAGGCGATAAACCTGGATGAGAGACTTGTGTAGTTAGTCAGGTCGTGGCCGACACCCTCGCTGGGCTTCCGCTTGAAGGTTGCCGAGTACACGCCGAGTAAACGGCGATAAGTGGTGGAAGCGTGTGTGAAGAGGTACACCCCTGCAGGGTTATCAAACTATTCGAATAGCCGTTGTTCGCGGTATGAACTACTTGGTTACTCTTACAGTTCATAGACAAGTTGATGGATACTACTAAAAGCCTCAAGATAAGCGTGAGTGCCGTGGATGGCCCTTCCGTAGGATGACGGAAGAGGATCCTCGGTAGTGTATTGATGTGGTGATTAGAGGACTCGTGTTCGTAACAATATCTTGCAATCCGTTGAGAGTTGTAGTATAGGTTAGCCAAGGTCAAAGCTGGCATTATGCTATAAACTCCACTACCCCCTTTGATAATGTTGCATGTATGATAGGTTCTGTGGTAAGACTTGCTGAGTACCTTTGTACTCATGTTTGCTTAATAACTGTTGCAGAGGAGAACCCTGCCCCTGCTGATGGGTTCTACATAGACGTTGACGTCGACGAGTAGCTTGACACCCAGACGGTGATCTGGAGCTTGTGAAGGGCCTTGTAGATAGTCAGGCTACACCAAGCCTGTTTTATTTTCTAAGTTGTCTGTACTCAGACATGTAGCTTCCGCTTGTGCTTGTATGACTGTATGACTTGAGTGATGGGTCATGTGACCCCTACCTGTATGACTATGTTATGTATGGCTCTTGGAGCCTTTTAAATAAAGTACTTTGAGTCATAGAGTTCTGTTGTGATGCAATGTTGTATTTGCACATATTGAGCATATTGCGTGTATGATTGAAATGCTTGGTATGTGTGGGATCCGACACCTAGTTGTTTTCCTTTGGTAGCCTATCTTACAGGGAAATGCCTTCTAGTGATTCCAATGAGCCTTGGTAGCTTGCTACTGCTCGGAACACGTAGGCTGGCCGGCATGTGTCCTTCTTCGTTCCTGTGTCTGTCCCTTAGGGGAAATGTCACGCGTTGTTCCGTCAAGTCCATGTAGCTTGCTACGACTTGGGTTCATACGTTGATGACCGACACGTTCGTTGCTGGGTCATGGATGCATGTCTCTGTAATTTAGTGCCACTTTTGGTTTATAACTAGCCATGTCGGCCCGGGTTCTCTGTCATATGGATGCTAGCGACACTGTCATATACGTGTGCCAAAATGCGCAAACGGTCCCGGGCCAGGTAAGGTGGCACCCGTGGGGTTACCGTGCGTGAGGCCGCAAAGTGATATGACGTGTTACAGCTAGATCGGTGTGACTTAGGATCGGGGTCCTGACAGCGTTGGCATCAGAGCTGGACTGCCTGTAGGTTTCTCAAGCCAAACTGGTCGATGTTGAGTCTAGAAAAATTCTTAGTTATATGTAGGGGAATTGATTGTGGAAGGGAACGTAAGGTTCTTTTTACTCCTTTACCTTATGCCCTTCTGATCTGAGTCAGTCTATTCTTTCTACGGGGATTTAGGACTAGGCCTCTTATCCTTACTAGGTTCACGTGTTACTAATCCGTTGACTCTTAGGATTGTTGGTTTCAAGCCTCAGTTCAGTTTCTATCCTTTTAGTATGATGATTGTTGAACCGGAACCTTGATATGGAATTGTTGAGTGGCTATGCTATCATTTGTATGATGTCTCAAATCTTTGTTTGAGCATTTACAGTTGTTATGCTGCCCGATTTCTTCCAGAAACACTAATGCCTTTGCATTACTTCGTGTTTCAGATGTCTGGCCGCATCCCTCACCAAGTGGTTCGTTTGACTCGGTGCATTAATGTGCCCGGTCACACGGCCATGCTAGTCCGTGTGATGACTGAGACCGGTTATCGCTGGTATCCTGAATACACTGTGGAGGAACAGTATCGGGATTTCAATCAAAGTCAGTATTTCTGCACAGTCCGGATATACCCCTCATATCCCGGAGCAAATGATCCCATCCATTGGTCTTATGGACTCGGGATTACCATCGAGATGGCAGTACAGGATGCTGCTTATTCGATGATGACCATTCTCCGTGCTAGGCATGCCCTGTTGCTGAACACTGAGTTCTGTTACATGCCAGCTTCACTCCCCGGAGAAGAAGGCTACTACACTGGTCTGTATACTGATGCTGCTCATGAAGAGCCACTGCTTCAGACTACTGTTCAGATGTTGGAGGATAGGGACCGTGAGGTCCGTGCCCTCCGAATGGAGGTGTATAACACCCGAGCCGCTCACTGGACTACTTTGACACGGCTTGCACCTGCTGTGCACGCCGGATATCTGGACATGCGGGATTTGTATCCTGTGCGGACTCGTCTGCCTGATCGCATGGATTGGCGTGACGTTGGGGGTATTACACCTCCACGTGGGCGTCGGTTACCACCAGCATCGGGACTGAGACCACACCCATGCCCCTATGGTCCACAGCCTTCGAGTGCTCGCGAGTTCCAAGATCCGTCTGTACCACTTCCAGGCTACGGTGGTAATCTTCACGAGGATTACTACGCGAATGTCTGAGCTAGTCCGTGGTAGTAGTAGTATTGTAGTAGTTGTATTTCCACAGTCCTGCGCGTCTTGTGGAATATGACTTAGTGTGTACTGAATTCCGGAGGTGTAGTTAAATAATGTATAGGAGCTTGGAATGCCTCTGATGGGATGTATCGTCTTTCACCGCAGTTGTACTTTAGCCTTGGCTTGTACTAAACTTTGTATGGTGTGTATGACCACTGGTGTATATATAGCAGTTCCTATATTACCATGTCGTACGGATGAACATCTCTGCATTCTGTGACATCCATTACATTCTGCACTTCTATGTCAAATTTTTGCCATCCTTGTCTAAACCGTTGTTTTGTTTTCCTAGGATGGTCAACACTCGCAACACTCCTGCTGCTCAGGAGCAGGGTGAGGCTAGTGGGGCTAGAGATGGAAATCTACCCCAGCCACCCTCTTTGGCGGAAGTTATGCTTGAAGCAGAACGGAACAAGAGAGAGACCAACCGTCTGCTGGAACGCATTGAGCAAAACACTGGGTTCCGTCAGAGGAATGACGTGGTGTCAATCCACGATTTTATCAAGATGTGTCCACCGAAGTTCCATCACTCCACTGAACCTCTGGATGCTGATGACTGGCTACGTAGTATCACCCACAAGCTACACTCTGCCCGTGTGGCCGAAGCTGACAAGGTTATCTACGCCGCCTACCATATTGAGGGCCCTGCCAGTCTTTGGTGGGAAAACTTTGAAGCTATGCGTCCTGCTGGCCAAGTCACTACCTGGGTTGAGTTCAGTGAGGAATTCCGTGAACATCACATTCCGCAAGGTCTCATGGATCGCAAGCGGGAGGAATTCTGCAATTTCACCCAGGGCCGTTTGACTGTGGATGGATACAGTCGTGAGTTTGGTAATCTGGCACGCTATGCACCTGAGGAAGTATCCACCGATGCCAAGAAACAGGCGAGGTTCCGCAAGGGACTCAGCCCTGAACTTAGTCGAGATCTACGTCTGCACGAGTGCACCTCCTTCCAGAAGTTGGTTAACAAGGCTATCAGTGCTGAGACAGGCCAGACCGACTTCGAGGCCACCCGCAAGCATACTCGAGACCTTGGTTCCTCATCCGGCTCTGGTTCTCACAAGCGCCGTGTGTGGGTTCCTAACACTGCTCTGCCACCCAAGTATACACCGAGGCCATCCTATGAGGCGCCTCGCCCAACTCAACAGTTTGCACCTGCTAAGACCTATGGAGGTCCACCCTCCAACTTTGCTCCATGCACCACCACTGTGACATGTTTCAAGTGTGGAGAACCGGGACACTACATGCGTGATTGTCCCTAGAATCAGCCAGGAAAACCCGTTGGCCGTGGTAAGCCAACCGGCAAGGTGAACTATGTCAAGCCAATCCCCACTGCACGTGGTCATGTCAACTATGTTTCTGCCGAAGAAGCTTATGAGGATCCTAACGTCGTCCTTGGTACGCTTCTCGTAAACTGCCATCCGGCATCTGTTCTTTTCGATACTGGAGCATCCCATTCGTTCATATCTGAGAGCTATGCTCGATTGCACAACATGACTTTTTGTGACATGCCTACTTCCATGGTTATCCAAACTCCAGGTTCAAAGTGGCAAACCTCTAGGGTAAGCCATGGAAATGAAATCCTTGTCCGTAGACTTGTTTTCCTTGCATCCTTAATTGCTCTCAAGTCCTCGGACATAAATATCATTTTCGCTATGGATTGGATGACAACCCATTACGCCAAAATTGATTGCTTTACTAGGACCGTTCAACTTACACATCCATCCGGCAAGATAGTCAATGTCTTGACTCGAATGGCTGAACGTCAGCTCTATTCTCTTAATGCCAGCCCTCTACCAGAACTCGAAGATATCCCGGTAGTCTGTGACTTTCCGGATGTTTTTCCAGAAGAACTGCCAGGAGTTCCACCTGACAGAGATGTCGAGTTCGTGATAGATCTTATCCCTGGAACTGTCCCAATCTCTAGGAGACCTTATAAGATGGCACCACTAGAATTAGCTGAGCTAAAGAAACAACTCGATGAGTCCTTGCAAAAGGGTTTCATCCGTCCTAGTTCTTCCCCTTGGGCTTGCCCCATCCTCTTCGTCAAGAAGAAGGATGGAACGGAGCGGATGGTTGTAGATTACCGACCTGTCAATCTGGTCACCATAAAGAATAAGTATCCGCTCCCCAGGATCAACGACCTATATGATCAGCTCGCTGGATCCTCAGTCTTCTCTAAGATGGATTTGAGGTTGGGCTACCATCAAATCGAAATCAAGAACGGGGACATTCCTAAAACGGCTTTCGTTACTCGTTATGGCCAATATGAGTACACCGTCATGTCCTTCGGATTAACCAATGCCCCAGCTACCTTTTCTCGGTTAATGAATTCTATATTCATGGAGTATTTGGATAAATTCGTCGTGGTATACCTCGATGATATACTCATTTTCTCCAAGAACAAGGAAGATCATGCCGAGCATTTAAGGCTGGTATTGACGAAACTTCGAGAGCACCGCCTTTATGCCAAATTCTCTAAATGTGTATTTTGGTTGCCAGAAGTAACATATCTAGGTCATGTGATCTCTGGCAAGGGTATTGCTGTCAATCCCGAGCGAGTTCAAGCCGTCCTTGATTGGACTCCCCCTGAATCGGTCAAGCAAGTTAGGAGTTTTCTTGGCTTAGCGAGCTATTGCCGACGTTTCGTCGAGAATTTCTCCAAGGTTGCTAAACCTCTAACCAAACTCCTCAAGAAAGATAAAAAGTTTGAGTGGACCTCACAGTGCGAGTCCAGTTTTCAGGAACTGAAAAGACGCCTGACATCTGCACCTGTACTGGTACCACCAGACTTTTCCAAGGATTTTATAATCTATTGCGACGCCTCACAACAAGGACTAGGTTGCATTCTTATGCAAGATCGTCAAGTGATTGCATACGCATCCCGACAGTTGCGTCCACATGAGGATAACTATCCTACTCATGATTTAGAGCTTGCAGCTGTAGTCCATGCACTCAAAACATGGCGACATTACCTCCTTGGTAATCGCTGTGAAATCTTCACTGATCACCAAAGCTTGAAGTATATCTTCACCCAACCGGATTTGAATCTCAGGCAAAGACGTTGGGTTGAGTTGCTCACCGACTACGACTTAGGAATCACTTACACTCCTGGAAAGGCCAATGTCATGGCTGATGCACTAAGTCGTAAGTCATATTGTAACAATTTAATGTTACAACAAAGTCAACCACTTCTCCACGAGGAATTTCGTCAGCTTAACCTTCAGATTGTTCCTTGAGGATTCCTTTCCACCTTGGTGGCGAAACCTACCCTTTTGGATCAGATCATCAAAGCACAGAAGGTTGATCCCGGAATTTCCCGTATTAAGAGGAACATCAAGAAAGGAGTTGCAGGATGTTTCTCAATTGATGATCAAGGAGTCGTATTCTTTAGCAACCGTTTAGTGGTTCCTAAAGTGCGAAACCTAAGACGTTTGATCCTCAAGGAGGCTCATGAATCTCCTCTCACGATTCATCCCGGTAGTACCAAAATGTATCAAGACCTACGTCAAAGATTCTGGTGGACTAGGATGAAGAGAGAAATCGCTCAATTCATTGCTAACTGCGACGTTTGCCGTCGAGTCAAAGCAGAGCATCAACGGCCTGCTGGCACCCTTCAACCTTTAGCTATTCCTGAATGGAAATGGGATAAAGTCGCTATGGATTTCATTACCGGGTTTCCCAGGTCCAGGAAAGGGAATAATGCTATCTTCGTCGTTATCGACCGCCTCTCTAAAGTAGCTCATTTCCTGCCTGTTCGGGAGAGTATTACCGCTAGCCAGCTAGCAGACTTATATATCTCTTGAATAGTGTCACTTCATGGTGTACCGTTGGAGATTAACTCAGACCGTGGAAGTCTTTTCACTTCACGATTTTGGGAAAGTTTCCAGAATGCTATGGGAACTCATCTCTCTTTCAGTACTGCCTTCCATCCGCAATCAAGTGGTCAAGTGGAACGAGTCAATCAAATTCTGGAAGACATGCTTCGAGCCTCTGTCATTTCTTTCGGTATGGAATGGGAAAAGTGTCTTCCATTTGCCGAATTCGCTTATAACAATAGTTATCAAGCCAGCTTGGGTAAAGCTCCTTTCGAAGTTCTATATGGACGAAGGTGTCGAACACCTCTTAACTGGTCAGAGACCGGGGAAAGACAATTCTTTGGCCCGGATATGATCCAGGAAGCAGAGGAACAAGTTCGCATCGTTTGTGAGAGATTGAAAACAGCCCAGTCTCGCCAAAAGAGCCAATATGATAGTCATCCTAAGGCTGTGACTTTTGAAGTCGGCGATAAGGCTTACCTTCGGGTTACTCCTCTTAAGGGAACCCATCGATTCGGTATCAAAGGCAAATTGGCCCCTCGTTACATCGGTCCTTTTCGCATTCTTGCCAAACGAGGAGAAATTGCCTACCAATTGGAACTACCTCCGCACCTCTCCAGAGTTCATGATGTTTTCCACGTTTCTCAACTCAGGCGTTGCTTCTCGGATCCTATCCGCGGAGTGGACCACGAAACGCTTGATCTCCAAGACAATCTCACATATCGAGAATACCCCGTTCGTATTCTTGATCAAACCGAGCGCACCACTCGACGCCACAATATCAAGTTTCTCAAGGTTCAATGGTCACATCATTCCGAGAATGAAGCTACTTGGGAAAGGGAGGATCGTCTTCGACTTGAGTACCCCACCCTCTTTCCGGAGGAACCCGAATCTCGGGACGCGATTCTTTTAAGTGGGGGTGAGTTGTCACATCCCTAGCTAGCACTTGCATTAGGACCTGACTAGAGTGTGCATCATGTTTACTTTCAAAGAAACTTGAAATGGGATTAACAGAAACCCCAGCACCCCTCCCCTAACAACTAGGGTTTGATAAAATATTTTCCAATGTACCCAAAATGCCCTTCAAAACGTTCATCATTTCTGCCTTGGTCTTAAACCTCTGCCAAAAATGGTGCACAATTTTCTAGGACAATCTAGGGCTTTGGATTAAATCATATGGTATTTGAATTTGGGCATTTAAATGCTATAAAATATTTTAAATGCTCAAATAATCATGAACTATAATGTTTCCTACTGTTCATATTATATACAGCAGGTATGACAAGTGTCATGAGTTATAAAAATGTTTAGGCATTTTTATTAAATGAACAAAGCTGCAAAAGAAATGAAATAGAAAAGAAAATAGAAAAAAAGGAGAGAGAGAGAACTTACCTGGCGCCCACCCGGCCCACCTGCCGGCCCAGCCCAGCTGCCGCTCCAGCGAGCTGCTTGGCTCGGCCAGGCAGGCAGGCAGGTGCTCGACGGCGACCGCACGGCGCGCCACGCAGCTGCCCGCCGCCCTGCTTCACCCCCTCGCCGTCCTGGAGGGTTGGATCGAACGTCCACGACCTCCTCGACCCCCCAGACACCTCCGCCTCCCCCCAGTCCCTCTCCTTCGCTCTCCCCGCGCCATGGCCGACGCCGCCGTGATCGCACCGTCGTAGAAACCGCGTCCACCGTCATCCCCGAGCTCCGCTGTGTTGTCCCTCGTCTCCGCCGTCCTCGACTGCTTCGAACAGGCCGAGCCCCGAGCGCTCGCCCGCCCTGAAGACGCCCCCGACCTCTTCTTCCCCAACTCCGGCCGCGGAGATCCCCCTCGCCGTGCTGCTTAGCTCCGACCACCCCCGAGCTCGCTCCGGTGCTTGCCGCAACCCCTGTGAGCCTAGCTACCTCCTCCCCCTCTCCGTTGGCTCCCTTTTGCCCTGTAACACACTGCACGAAGCTCGCCCGCACGCACCGCCGCCGTGCTCGTCGCCGGTGATGCTCCGGTGACCATTTGGTCACCGGCACCCGTCCAACGCACTCACCACAGGACGTAGATGCGAACGGTGCTACGCATGCATCGCCTAGGCCCCTGCAGCCGCATCTCCACACACGCCCGACGCCGGTCGCCGCCGTCGAGCTCGTTGCCGTCGTCTCCGGCCACCCCAGGTCCGGCGACCACCTCCATCCAATGCGGAAGAGCAAGAGCTCTCCAACGCACCCAGCCGCAGCTCGATCCGTGCACCGTAGACGTTTTCCGAAGCACGCCGCCGCGTTTGGCCTCGCCGGCGGCTAAACGCCGGCGAGTTGGACCTGTTTTGACCACGGGTTTGACCCCCTGGGTCAATGACATGTGGGCCCTGCCCGCAAGTCAAACATAGTTTAGTTGTTAATTTAATATTAATTAGCTAATTAGTTTAGTCACTGACACGTGGGCCCTGGCCCCACTGACAGCTAATTAGTTTTAATTAAACTCTAATTAACTCAGTTAATTAGCTGTGACACTAACATGAGGGACCCACTGGTCAGGTTTGACCTGGACTGGCCCTGTTGACTGGCTGACGTCAGCATGATGTCATGCTGACGCAGTAAAGGTTTTTCTGGGATTTTTAGATTTAATTTAATTCAGGAAATTCCAGAAAATACCCAAAACTTCTAAAAATCATATAAAATCAACCATAGCTCAGATGAAAAAGATTTATATATGAAAAATGATCAGAAAAATCCAATCTTTCTAATGGCACTGGTTTCATGCATGTTTGAACAAGTTAATTTGCTGTATATATCAAAAACATGATAATGCACTTATTTAAATAATAGTTTGAACTTCAATTTGAATCCTTGATTCAAATAGGTTCAAACCCTTCTGGTTTTAGTTGCATTAGCCAACACACATGCATCTTGCCATGTCATAAACATGCATCATATTGTTGCATTTGTTTGTTAATGATTTTATCATCGGTATTCCCTGTGTTAGGTCCTGCTCCCGAGGATACTACTGCGTATCCAGTTGAAGAGCAGTACCCGACGACTACCTTGTCAGGCTAGCAATCATTGATCATTCCGATACAACCCAATCTTCTCGCTCCTGCTCTCTTTTACTGCATTAAGGCAACAGCGCGTAAACTGCTACTTGCTGCGGTAGTTGAACCCTATTCCCTTGCATGACCTGTCATTGCCACAGTAAATAGTTGAAACCCACTAGCATGTGTAGGAGTTGATTGAGCCATGTGATGTGTGATCCACCATGCTATTTGTTTATGTTGCCTGCTATGCTTAGAGTTGTGTCTGGTCTGATTCATCTGGGTGATGGATCAGAGTGAAACAATCTTTCGATAAAGAGAAGGAAGTGCGGAATACGCTTGGTAAAGGTATCGATGAAAGGCCATGTAGGAGTACGTGGTGGGTTGTTTCATTGGAACCGTACATAGGACCTGAGATCTGTATGTGTGGTTCAAGTTGCAGTTACTACCATGCATTGGGCCCGAAACCAATGGACCCTCTCGGCTTATTAATTACCCTTGATCTCTGTCCAGGAGTTGCAACTAGTTTCTGGTGTTTATAGCTTACTGGAGGTCGTGCACAACGCTGACCCTCGGGGTGGGTTGTGATGCGACAGGTACGTGGCACGGTGTACCGGTTGCCCGTTTGGTGACTCGGGAACCCTGTACACATCGTTTGGGGCCGTGAGCGACACCCCGGCCGGATCTCCCCACGGATGGAACCCAAATAGGCGATAAACCTGGACGAGAGACTTGTGTAGTTAGTCAGGTCGTGGCCGACACCCTCGCTGGGCTTCCGCTTGAAGGTTGCCGAGTACACGCCGAGTAAACGGCGATAAGTGGTGGAAGCGTGTGTGAAGAGGTACACCCCTGCAGGGTTATCAAACTATTCGAATAGCCGTTGTTCGCGGTACGAACTACTTGGTTACTCTTACAGTTCATAGACACGTTGATGGATACTACTAAAAGCCTCAAGATAAGCGTGAGTGCCGTGGATGGCCCTTCCGTAGGATGACGGAAGAGGATCCTCGGTAGTGTATTGATGTGGTGATTAGAGGACTCGTGTTCGTAACAATATCTTGCAATCCGTTGAGAGTTGTAGTATAGGTTAGCCAAGGTCAAAGCTGGCATTCTGCTATAAACTCCACTACCCCCTTTGATAATGTTGCATGTATGATAGGTTCTGTGGTAAGACTTGCTGAGTACCTTTGTACTCATGTTTGCTTAATAATTGTTGCAGAGGAGAACCCTGCCCCTGCTGATGGGTTCTACATAGACGTTGACGTCGACGAGTAGCTTGACACCCAGACGGTGATCTGGAGCTTGTGAAGGGCCTTGTAGATAGTCAGGCTACACCAAGCCTGTTTTATTTTCTAAGTTGTCTGTACTCAGACATGTAGCTTCCACTTGTGCTTGTATGACTGTATGACTTGAGTGATGGGTCATGTGACCCCTACCTGTATGACTATGTTATGTATGGCTCTTGGAGCCTTTTAAATAAAGTACTTTGAGTCATAGAGTTCTGTTGTGATGCAATGTTGTATTTGCACATATTGAGCATATTGCGTGTATGATTGAAATGCTTGGTATGTGTGGGATCCGACACCTAGTTGTTTTCCTTTGGTAGCCTATCTTACAGGGAAATGCCTCCTAGTGATTCCAATGAGCCTTGGTAGCTTGCTACTGCTCGGAACACGTAGGCTGGCCGACATGTGTCCTTCTTCGTTCCTGTGTCTGTCCCTTAGGGGAAATGTCACGCGTTGTTCCTTCAAGTCCATGTAGCTTGCTACGACTTGGGTTCATACGTTGATGACCGACACGTTCGTTGCTGGGTCATGGATGCCTGTCTCTGTAATTTAGTGCCACTTTTGGTTTATAACTAGCCATGTCGGCCCGGGTTCTCTGTCATATGGATGCTAGCGACACTGTCATATACGTGTGCCAAAATGCGCAAACGGTCCCGGGCCAGGTAAGGTGGCACCCGTGGGGTTACCGTGCGTGAGGCCGCAAAGTGATATGACGTGTTACAGCTAGATCGGTGTGACTTAGGATCGGGGTCCTGACAATACTCTGCTGCATTATTAGTACAAGGAAACAATAAACGAAGGACATAACAAAACTTGTCTCCTCGCGGGGAAGTTAAAACAACTCCAGCCCCCGAGCCTTCTAATTGCTTTGAACCGTCAAAATGAATCGTCTAGTATGTAAGATCCGGCTTCTCCTCTGGTGTTTCTAGTTCTGTCCAATCATTGATGAAATCCACCAACGCCCGAGATTTGATAGTGGTGCGTGGCACGTATTTCCACTCATGTGGGCTGAGCTCAATGGCCCACTTTGCCACTCTGCCCGTAGCTTCTCTATTCTGGATTATATCCCCCAACGGTGCTGAACTAACAACAGTTATTGGATGTCCTTGGAAATAATGCTTCAACTTCCGGTTTGCCATGAACACACCATACACCAGCTTCTGCCAATGTGGGTACCTCTGCTTGGACTCAATGAGTACTTCACTGATGTAATAGACCGGACGCTGAACCGGATATTCCTTCCCCGCTTCCTTGCGTTCAACCACGATTGCCACACTAACTGCCCGTGCGTTGGCGGCGACATATAACAGCAAAGGCTCATTATCAACGGGGGCAGACAGGACCGGTGGCCTTGCCAGCTGTCGCTTCAAATCCTCAAACGCAGTATTTGCCTCATCACTCCATATAAACCGGTCCGTCTTTCTCAGCATCTGATAAAGCGGAATCGCCTTTTCTCCTAAACGACTAATGAAACGGCTCAATGCTGTGATCCGGCCAGCGATGCGCTGAACATCGTTAATGCAAGCCAGTTTAGTCAAAGATGTGATCGCCTTGATCTTCTCTGGATTAGCTTCTATTCCTCTGTTTGACACTAAGAACCCAAGGAGTTTGCCCGCCGGGACACCAAAAGCGCACTTCTCCGGATTAAGCATCATTTTATAGGCCCGAAGATTGTCAAAGGTCTCCTTGAGGTCCTCTATCAGCGTCTCTTCCTTTCTTGACTTCACCACGATATGGTCCACATAAGCGTGAACGTTTCTCCCTATCTGCCCCTTAAGACAGTTCTGTACGCAACGCTGATAAGTTGCTTGGGCACTCTTGAGTCCAAAAGGCATAGATACATAGCAAAAGGCACCAAAGGGAGTTATGAAAGCTGTCTTCTCCTGGTCTTTAACTGCCATCTTGATCTGGTGATATCCTGAGTACGCATCCAAAAAACTTAGCCGCTCACACCCCGCTGTAGCATCGATGATCTGATCAATGCGAGGGAGAGCAAAAGGATCAGTTGGACAAGCTTTGTTGAGGTCTGTGTAATCCACACACATTCTCCACTTTTCATTCTTCTTTAACACCAGTACCGGATTAGCCAACCATTCCGGATGAAAAACTTCAACTATGAACCCTGCGGCCAAAAGCCTGGCCACCTCTTCTCCTATAGCCTTGCGCCTTTCTTCGTTGAAGCGGCGCAGGTACTGTTTAACCGGTTTAAACTTCGGATCAATGTTAAGACTGTGCTCAGCGAGTTCCCTCGGTATACCTGGCATGTTAGAAGGTTTCCATGCAAAGATATCCCGGTTCTCACGGATGAACTCGATGAGCGTGCTTTCCTATTTGGGATCAAGGTTAGCGCTGATAGTGAACTGCTAGAATGGATCACCTGGCACAAAATCAACTTGCTTGGTCTCCTCCGCCGATTTAAATTTCAAAGCTGGATCATGCTCCGTAGTCTGCTTCTTCAACGGGGTCAGATCTGCCGGATCAACATTATCCTTATAAAACTTCAACTCCTCTGTAGCACACACTGCCTCCGCGTAAGCAGCGTCTCCCTCTTCACACTCCAACGCAATCTTGCGACTTCCATGAACCGTGATTGTGCCTTTGTGACCCGGCATCTTGAGCTGTAGGTAAACATAACACGGCCTGGCCATGAACTTGGCGTAAACTGTCCTCCCAAACAGAGCATGATAAGGGCTCCGGATCTTGACCACTTCAAAGGTTATCATCTCTGACCTGGAATCCTGTTCATCTCCAAAGGTAACTTCTAGGTCAATTTTTCCCACTGGGTAAGCTGATTTACCTGGCACCACTCCATGAAACACCGTGTTTGACTTCCTTAGCTTTTTATCCGTCAGCCCCATGCGGCAAAGTCTCATAATACAAGATATTGATGCTGCTACCGCCGTCCATGAGAACTTTAGTGAACTTGTAGCCACCCACCTGTGGTTCTACTACCAAGGCCAAGTGGCCCGGATTATCAACTCGCATCGGGTGATCTTCCCTGCTCCACACAATGGGCTGCTCTGACCAACGTAGGAATTGCGGCGTCGCCAGTTCAACCGCGTGGACCGCCCGCTTCAAAACTTTTTGATCCCGTTTACATAAACTCGTGGTAAACACATGATACTGCCCACTACTCAACTCCTTCGGATTACTCTGATATCCGGATTGCTGCTGCTGTTGCTGCTGATGTTGCTGACTGCCCTGATTATTATGATTACCCTGGCCCTGCTGTTGGTTGTTTTGGTTGTTGTAACGACCTTGACCACGCTGCTGATTGCCTTGGTTATTATAACCGCCTTGGCCATACTGATTATTGCCTCGGTTATTATAACCACTGTTGTTGCCACGATATCCTGATCCGGAGCCGTTCCCTTGGGGACCCGGACATAAAACCTCGGGCCTGAACCGCCGTTTGGTGGCCCGTTGTTAGAGTTGAAGCGGCCCATTACAGCTTCCATCAAAGGCTTGCATTCTCCTATAGTGTGTTTTGCTGGTCGTTCCCTTGTGCTATGCTTCGGACAAGGCTGACTTAACTCCTGGTCCCAGCTAACGTTCCCTATGCCGGTTTGTGGAGGCGGTTTGCCCTTGTTGTGCTGAAAACCCCCTTGAATTTGGGTATTGGCCACGAAATCAGAGCCACCCTCTGCTTTTCGCTTGCCTAAGAAACTAGTAGCAGCCGGATTAACCTGCGCCGGTTTACCAGGCTTGTTGACCTTTCCTGCTTTGTCCCCCTCTGCTTCTGGATACTTAGTGTTGTCAGAGTCCCCATATTTTACTAGAGCGCTCATGAGAGTTCCCATATCATTACAATCCCGTTTAAGCCGTCCCAGTTTTAACTTGAGAGACTCAAACCGGCAATTGTTTTCCAGTGTCACTATTGCCGTACTGGGATTGATACCATTCGAAGAGTGCAAGATCTCGGACACTCGCCGCACCCATGCACTTGTAGACTCCTGTTCTCCTTGCACACAGGCTGCTAGATCTACTATCGACATCGGCTGATTGCATGTATCTTTGAAGTTCTTGATAAACTGGCGACGTAGCTCTCCCCATGACCCGATAGAATTAGGGGGTAAACCCTTTAGCTAGGTCCGGGCTGTACCTTCAAGCATCATGGTAAAGTATTTCGCACAAGCCGCTTCATCCACATCCAGCATCTCCATGGCCATCTCATAACTCTCAATCCAAGCTTCTGGAGCCAAATCTGCTGTGTAATTAGTCACTTTACGTGGCCCTTTAAAATCCTTGGGCAGCTTCATGCTCCGTAAAGCAGGGATAAGACACTGCACCCCAAAGGAACTCGTTGTGACTCCTGTCTCTGCTGTGGTTGTGTGAACCGGCGTCGTTTGACGGACCTCCTCCCGGGCCACCGATCTAACCCGATTTGCGTCCTGAGTTTGTGCATCTCCGCCTGCCGGATTATTTTGTCTGTGACGATGTCGCTTGCGTTCACTGCTAGACACTTCTGGTTCCCCCCAATGCCTCGTGTAACTCCGGCTGTGGCGTGGCGTTGAATGGAGCCTCTCCCTGCTATAAGAATATGCTTGCTGTTGTGTTAATGCCGTGTTAAGAAGATCCTTGACCCTGCGTGCCTCCAATGCTACATGGGATGTCCCCTCGATGGGTAAAGCGGCCAAGCGTGAAGCAGCAGCAATAATGTTGTCCAAAGGATTTGAATAATGACCCGGAGTGGTAGGAACGTGGGGTGCAGACGTGATCTGCCGATCTTGCTCCATAGTAGGCTGCTGAACCGGCTCATCCCTCGCCGGGGGTGCCCTTCGGTTTGAAGCCGGATCATTGCTGGTCCCCGGTCCTGGTGTTCTGAAAAGATCCGTCGCCTCGTAAACCGGCGGAAGACGAGACTGGTACTTCCGACTCCTTACTCCCTGTGCGGAGGCCTGCTCCATCCTTAGATGAAAAGCCTGATCATTCAGCTCTGCCTGCCTCATTGCTATCATAGCCTTCTCTGTTTTCAGATTTTTCCCTTGCTTGATCAATCCGGCCCTTCAGTTGAAGGAGCTCTGCATCATGTTGCGCCTTGTCTGCTGGAGCTACCTCTGCCATGGATCATGCTATAAACTCCTCGACCAAGGTGGATAGAACGTCAGCGGGCGAGAGGGCCTGGCCGCTCCCCCCTGCACCAGCTTCTGCTGTCGCCCCGATCACCGTTGACTGTGGCGTGGATTGTGAACCAGCCATAAAGACAGCCACCCGGTTTGGCGGGTCAAAGGGGCGCGGAATACTGTCTCCGTCGGACTCACCATCAGACCGGCCGTCCCACAACTGATACAAAGACTCAGTCTCTCCGGATGAAGATTCATCGTCGGAATAGATAATTGTTTCGCCCCCGGAATCCAATCCGTCCTCGACTTGAACCCCGTGAACGGCCCCGACAAAAACGTGCTTCACGGTGGGCTGAATCCGGGCCGATCTCGCACGCTGAGCCGGCTCGACGATGTTGGGGAAGATGTCCGACTCAGGTCCTGGTTCGCCAATTTTGCCGATGAAGACGTGGATGCCGCCGAAGGGAACCCGGTACCCGTATTCGATTGAATCGGCCTCCGTTCCCCAGCCTGCGTCGTCGATGTAGATCCAGCCGCGGCGACTCTTGGTCATCCGGCCGACCGCGTAACCCTTGAGCCCTTCAAAGCTGCCCTTCAAGAACTCGAAACCATCGTGCGCAGGCCCCACGGTGGGCGCCAACTGTCGTGGAATTAACACGGCAGATGTCTGGTTTAACGGACTTGATAATGGAACCATCGCACAGGTTAACTTGAAGGGGTTAAAAGCACAGAAAGGACACAGAGGGTTTATACTAGTTCGGCCCCTTCGATGAAGGTAAAAGCCTACGTCTAGTTTTGTTTGGTATTGCTTGGGCGTTGATGAACAGGGAGCGAATCGCTTGCCTGTGTTTCGACGGGTTGCTTCTCTCTTCCACTGAACCGTCGCCGGGTCGTCCCTTTATATAGATGCGATGCCTGGTCCGGTTTACAGAGTCCCGAGGCCGGCTCATACTTGTGTCCGCCTCGGTCTCTGCTCTTTCTTCCTTATCTCTCAAGTTACATGATCAGGTGGTTTACAAACCGTAACTCTATACATGGGCCCTAAGATCTCATGGGCCGTAGCCTCTATTAAATATTACAATGATACAAATATATTACAATAATCCGGTTTACACTAGCCGGTTCATACCTGCTAGTAATATCCCTGACACATCCCAAATTCTTTCGAGCTAGTCCGTATGATGGGATGCACATTTCAGAATAACCTCGCTCGTGGAAAAAGGGACATGCCATATATTACTCTCGGGTCCTCTTCGATGTTGAGGACATGTTTCTGCGTATTCTCAAGTATTCTTCTCCACATCCTTTCTGCATCTAAGTTTTCACGCCATGGATCCAGAAAGTTATTGATCAAGCTATGCACACATTGTATCTGGCGAAATAAAGACATAAAAGCTTTATACCTCCTATTCGCAGTACCTTGTAAATCATGGAAGATATTTCTTTGGGTAAATCGGCTGCATCAAGATCTCAAGAATATCACAAGCAATTCGACGTACCACGTCTCCCTCGGGGCGACCGAAAGATTTTGCCTAAACCTCCATCGCAACTCGAAGTCAGTTTGCATACACAACAACTGCTGGTGCAGCACGTCGCTGAGAATCACCACAAAAAAGTACATCTCACCCCCGAGCTAAATGCTTTCAACAATCACACTAGAATCATACATCCGATTGCAGATGAAAATAAGAAGAGGCTCTGGAAATTGCTTCACAAGTTCTTTACTGAGAAACAACTCATGAATGTCAATCTCCAAGAGCTCTATGATTATATTGACAAAGGCTTCCCTATTAAAGATTTCCAAGATCGGGTTACCCCTCCTCTTCCTGATGATGGCCAACCGCTGATCTTCCGCTTCTCAAGCTTTGCATACTACTTGAAGAATCTGAAGCCACCTCATCAACGGAGAGACCTACCGAAGGCAATGTGCTATCCTGTGTTACTCATGTTGTTATCCTTGAAGGAAAATTTGCTGCTGCTGAAGACAAATCTAATCCAGTCAGTTCCAAAGACGTAATCACCTCGTACAGTTCTTCTAGAGATGCCATCGAATGAACCAAGTTCTGCATTTTTGCACTCATGTTTTTCGTCACCTTTTTTACACAAGTTGACAAAAAGGGGAGAATTACATTGAGTCTCGATAGATTTGCTTTCTGTACTTCCTTGGTTTGGTTTCGTGCGAGTTTGCAACTTCTAGTTCAAGTTTATCTGCTCTAAGCTGAAAAACTTATGTGTTGTAATGTCAATAGCCCCTCCTGTTGCACTATTTCTCTTGAAGCATTTGTTTTGCTGGTAGAATTATTATCGGAAGTTATGAATGATTGCACTACGATCTCGACGGATTATATGTCATCATTGCAAGTCGTTGTCTCTAATGATTGAAATTTCCTCTGAATACTTCAAAACTTGCAGGAGAATTAATTTCATATCTTTTTGCCTACATACATCTAGGGGGAGTCCATTTCATCATTGAGCAAAGTAACACTTATTCACCCTTGTTGGGATTACTTGTCACTTATCTATCTTCATTTCCATGACCATCTGCTTTGTCAACAATCGTCCAAAAAGGGGGAGATTGTTGGTGCAATAATTTTCCTCCCATGTTTTGGAGTTTGTTGACATAAACAATACATGACTTATGTGTTTGCTAGTGCACACATAGTAACAGGTGCCTGGAATCAAGAGGAGTTTGATTCAAATGCCAAAGATAATCCCATGCGTAGCAGTGAACATTATCACCAAAGATTATGAGAATAAGAGTAACCCCTAAAAAATTGCTGATGCGAAGCAATTGGTTCAGTGCTCATCCGAAGGAAGTGACTACGACTGAGAAGATTGAAGACGAAGTGAAGACGAGGCATTTATTTAGTTGTTTCTCTTCTCTTTATTGAGTCATAGGACCACCGTACTACTAAGAGGGGTGTAGCATTCAAAGCTTTGATTATGTGATGCTAAACCCAAATCCTATGTAAGTTGCGAGAGAAATCTCTTTGTGTTCCAAGCAAATACTTGCCAACAAGAGACTATGATCTTTTTCACTGCGAGATTTGTTTCTGACCGAGGAGTTAGCATTACTTGGTCCCCAAGTAATGTTATTGTTTCTCTTGAAATCCGACTATTGTGAACGTGTCGGTTGACCATTGGCTGGACCACGTGTCCAGAATGGTCATTTCCCACAAGCGAAGGCTGCGGCTATAAATGGCCACCCCGCATCGGTGTTGTCTTGTGGCAACTTCGTTTGATTGTGAAAAGATTGTTCAGAAAACCCCTCTCCTGAGTGATTTGAGTTAAAATCCACTAAGAGAAAACCCAGAGCCAAAAAAATAGATAGTGGTTCAGCATCACTCGAACTTAAGTCCAGTACACTCCGCCTATTACTCTTGAGAGCTACAAACTCTCTAGACGGTTAGGTGTCAATTTCGTCAAATACCAAGAGTAATTGTGGTTCTCGAAGAAGAAGTCTGCAAAGTTTGTAGATCGCCTCAAGTATCTACCACGAGTGATCAGCATTGGTTGACAAACCAATTGTCAGGGAGAATAGGGCGAAGATAATTTTTCCTCTATGTTAAATCACAACCCCTCCAACCAGACGTAGTCCTTTGGCAGAACGGAGAACTAGTCTACCAATTTCCTTGTTGCCATCGAGCATCACTGGTTACCTTTGCTTCTCCTCTTTACATTCGAACTGTTTCAATCATGTGATTTGTTTTGATGCATGCTTTTATTTTCCATCCATAAGTTTATATTCGCTCGTTGTACACCATTCTCATTAGCACTGATGCTGGGTTCTGAGGGTTTTGATACTTCCGAAGAAATTTTAATACTCCCATTCACCCCCTCTGGTAGACATACTTCGTGAAGGAAATATGCCCTAGAGGCAATAATAAAGTTGTTATTTATATTTCCTTATATCATGATAAATGTTTATTATTCATGCTAGAATTGTATTAACCGGAAACTTAGTACATGAGTGAGTACATAGTCAAAACAGACTGTCCCTAGTATGCCTCTACTTGACTAACTCGTTGATCAAAGATGGTTCTGTTTCCTAACCATAGACATGTGTTGTCATTTGATGAACGGGATCACATCATTAGAGAATGATGTGATGGACAAGACCCATCCGTTAACTTAGCACTATGATCGTTTAGTTTTATTGCTATTGCTTTCTTCATGACTTATACATGTTCCCATGACTATGAGATTATGCAACTCCTATATACCGAAGGAACACCTTGTGTGCTATCAAACATCACAACATAACTGGGTGATTATGAAGATGCTCTATAGTTGTCTCCGAAGGTATTCGTGGTGTTGGCATAGATCAAGAATAGGATTTGTCACTCCGAGTGTCGGAGAGGTATCTCTGGGCCCTCTCGGTAATACACATCATAATAAGCCTTGCAAGCAAATGACTAATGAGTTAGTCACAAGATGCTGTATTACGGAACGAGTAAAGAGACTTGCCGGTAACGATATTGAACTAGGTATTGAGATACCGATGATCGAATCTCGGGCAAGTAACATACCGATGTCAAAGGGAATGATGTATGTTGTTATGCGGTTTGACCGATAAAGATCTTCGTAGAATATGTAGGAGCCAATATGAGCATCCAGGTTCCGCTATTGGTTATTGACCGGATATGAGTCTCGGTCAATTCTACATAATCCTCGAACCCGTAGGGTCCGTATGCTTAACGTTCGATGACAATCGGTATTATGAGTTTATGAGTTTTGATGTACCAAAGGTAGTTCGGAGTCCCGGATGAGAACACGAACATGACAAGGAGTCTCGAAATGTTTGAGATATAAAGATTGATACATTGGACAACTATATTCAGACATCGGAAGTGTTCCAGGTGTTATCGGGTAAAACCGGAGTGCTGGAGGGGGTTACTGGAACCCCCCCGAGGGAGTATGGGCCATAGTGGGCCAATGAGGGAAAGAGAGGGGCAGCCCATAGGGCTGGCCGCACCCCCCTAGGGTTCCTAGTTGGACTAGGAAAAGGGTGGGAGGCGCCCCCTCTCCTTTCCTTATCCTCGTCCCCTTCCTTTCCTACTCCTAGTAGGAATAGGAAAGGGGATTCCTATTCCTACTAGGAGTAGGAATCCTACTCCTGGCGCGCCATACTTGGCCAGCCGCACCTCCCCCCTTGCTCCTTTATATATGGGGGCAGGGGGCACCCAAAGACATAGAAGAAACATTGTTATAGTCGTGTGCGGTGCCCCCCTCCAGAGAAACACACCTCGGTCGTACAATTGCAGTGCTTAGGCGAAGCCCTGCGCCAGTAGCTTCATCATCTCCGTCACCACGCCGTTGTGTCGACGAAACTCTCCCGTGAAGCTCAACTGGATCAAGAGCTCGTGGGACGTCATCGAGCTGAATGTGTGCTGAACGTGGAGGTGCCGTACATTCGGTGTTCGATCGGTTGGATCGCGGAGACGTCCGACTACATCAACCGTGTCACTAGACGCTTCCTCTTTCGGTGTACGAGGGTACGTAGACACACTCTCCCCTCTCGTTGCTATGCATCTAGTAGATAGATCATGCGTGATCGTAGGAATTTTTTTAAAGACTACGTTCCCCGACAGTGGCACCATCAGCCAGGTCTATGCGTAGATGATATTCACGAGTAGAACATAATGAGTTGTGGGCGATAATAGTCATACTACTTACCAGCATGTCATACTTCGATTCGGCGGTATTGTGAGATGAAGCCGCCCGGACCGACTTTACGGGTACGCTTACGCGAGACTGGTTTCACCGTTATGAGCACTCGTTGCTTAAAGGTGACTGGCGGGTGTTTGTCTCTCTCACTTTAGATGAATCAAGTATGGCTACGCCCGGTCCTTGTGAAGGTTAAAACAACGCATACTTGACGAAAAATCGTTGTGGTTTTTGTATGCGTTGGTAAGAACGGTTCTTGCTAAGCCCGTAGCAGCCACGTAAAACTTGCAACAACAAAGTAGAGGACGTCTAACTTGTTTTTGCAGGGCATGTTGTGATGTGATATGGTCAAGACGTGATGAGTTATACGTTATTGTATGAGATGATCATGTTTTGTAAAGTTATCGGCAACTAGCAGGAGCCATATGGTTGTCGCTTTATTGAAAAAAATACAATGTCCATGTAATTGCTTTACTTTATCACTAAGCGGTAGCGATAGTCATGGAAGCAATTGTTGGCGAGACGACAATGATGCTATGATGGAGATAAAGGTGTCGCGCCGGTGACAATGGTGATCATGACGGTGCCTTGGGGATGGAGATCAAAAGCACAAGATGATGATGGCCATATCATGTCACATATTTTGATTGCATGTGATGTTTATCTTATTATGCTTCTTATTTTGCTTAGTACGGTGGTAGCATGATAAGATGATCCCTTACAAAATTTCAAGGTACAAAGTGTTCTCCCGGAGTATGCATCGTTGAGAAAGTTTGTCGTGCCGAGACACCACGTGCTGATCGGGTGTGATAAGGTCTAAGTTCAAATACAATGGGTGTAAGACTGTTTTGCACACATAGAATACTCGTGTTAAACTTGATGAGCCTAGCAAGTAAAGACATGGCCTCGGAACACTAGAGACCGAAAGGTCGAGTGTGAATCATATAGTAGATATGATCAACATAAGATCTTCACCATTGAAAACTACTCCATCTCACGTGATGATCGGACATGGTTTAGTTGATTTGGATCATGTGATCATTTAGATTACTAGAGGGATGTCTATCTAAGTGGGAGTTCTTAAGTAATATGATTAATTAAACTTTAATTTATCATGAACTTAGTCCTGATAGTATTTGCAAATTATGTTGTAGATCAATAGCTCGCGTTTAGCTCCACTATGTTTTTGATATGTTCCTAGAGAAAAACTAAGTTGAAAGATGTTAGTAGCAATGATCCGAACTAGGTCCGTGATCTGAGGATTATCCTCATTGCTGCACAGAAGTATTATGTCCTTGATGCACCGCTAGGTGACAGATCTATTGCAGGAGCAGATGCAAATGTTATGAACGTTTGGCAAAGCTCAATATGATGTCTACTTTATAGTTTAGTGCACCATGCTTTACGGCTTAGAACCGGGACTTCAAAAAACGTTTTGAACGCCACAGAGCATATAAGATGTTCCAAGAGTTGAATTTGTATCCCATACTCATGCCTGTGTCGAGAGGTATGAGACCTCTGACAGTACTTTGCCTACAAGATGGAGGAGAATAGCTCAACCAGTGAGCATGTGCTCGGATTGTCTAGGTACTACAATTGCTTGAATCAAGTGGGAGTTAATCTTCCAGATAAGATAGTAATTGACAAAGTTCTCTAGTCACTATCACCAATTTAGTAGAACTTCGTGATGAACTATAATATGCACGGGATGATGAAAGTAATTCCGGAGCTCTTCGCGATGCTGAAATCGGCGAAGGTAGAAATCAAGAAAGAACATCAAGTGTTGATGGTTAATAAGACCACTTGTTTCAAGTAAAGGGCAAAGGGATAGAAGGGGAACTTCAAGAAGAATGACAAGCAAGTTGTCACTCCCATGAAGAAACCCAAAGCTAAACTCAAGCCTGAAACTAAGTGCTTCTACTGCAAAGGAAATGGTCACTGGAAGTGGAACTACCCTAGATACTTGGCAGATAAGAAGGATGGCAAAGTGAACAAAGGTATATTTTATATACAGATTATTGATGTGTACTTTACTAGTGTTCATAGCATCCCCTCGGTATTTGATACCAGTTCAGCTGCTAAAATTAGTAACTCGAAACGAGAGTTGCAGAATGAACAGCGACTAGTTAAAGGTGAAGTGACGATGTGTGCTGGAGGTGGTTCCAAGATTGATATGATCATCATCGCACACTCCTTATACTTTCGGGATTAGTGTAGAAGATAAATAAATGTTATTTGGCATTTGCGTTGAAAATGAATATGATTTGATCATGTTTGTTGCAATACGGTTATTCATTTAAAGTCATAGAATATTTGTTATTCTGTTTACATGAATAAAACCTTCGATGGTCATACACTCAATGAAAATAGTTTGTTGGATCTCGATTGTAGTAATACACATATTCGCAATATTGAAGCCAAAAGATGCAAAGTTGATAATGATAGTGCAACTTATTTGTGGCACTGTCGTTTAGGTCATATTGGTGTAATGCGCATGAAGAAACTCCATGCTGATGGGCTTTTGGAATCACTTGATTATGAATCACTTAGTGCTTGCGAACCATGCCTCATGGGCAAGATGACTAGAACTCTGTTCTCCGGAACAATGGAGCGAGCAACTGATTTGTTGGAAATAATACATACTGATGTATGTGGACCGATGAGTGTTGAGGCTCGCGGCGGGTATCGTTATTTTCTGACCTTCACTTATGATTTGAGCAGATATGAGTATATCTACTTGATGAAGCACAAGTCTGAAATATTTGAAAAGTTCAAAGAATTTCAGAGTGAAGTAGAGAATCGTCGTAACAAGAAAATTAAGTATCTACTATCTGATCAGGGAGGTGAATATTTGAGTTACGAGTTTGGTCTTCATTTAAAACAATGTGGAATAGTTTCACAGCTCACGCCACCCGGAACACCACAGCGTAATGGTGTGTCCGAACGTCGTAATCATAGTTTATTCTATATGGTGCGATCAATGATGTCTCTTACCGTTTACCACTATCATTTTGGGTTATGCATTAGAGACAGCTGCATTCACGTTAAATAAGGGCACCATCTAAATCCGTTGAGACGACACCTTATGGGCTGTGGTTTGGCAAGAAAAAAAAGTTGTTGTTTTTTAAAGTTTGGGGCTGCGATGCTTATAAAGCTTCAACCTGATAACCTCGAACCCAAGTCGGAGAAATGTGTCTTCATAGGATACCCAAAGGAGACTGTTGGGTACACCTTCTATCACATATCCGAAGACAAGATATTCATTGCTAAGAATGGATCCTTTCTAGGGAACGAGTTTCTTTCGAAAGAAGTGAGTGGGAGGATAGTAGAACTTTATGAGGTAATTGTACCTTCTCTCGAATTGGAAAATAGAACATCACAGAAATTAGTTCCAGTGATTCCTACACCAATTAGTGAGGAAGCTAATGATGATGATCATGAAACTTCGGATCAAGTTACTTCTAAACCTCATAGGTCAACCAGAGTATGTTCCGCACAAGAGTGGTACTGCAACCCAGTTCTGGAATTCATGTTACTAGATCATGATGAACCTACGAACTATGAGGAAGCGATGATGAGCCCAGATTTCGCAAAATGGCTTAAGGCCATGAAATCTGAGATGGGATCCATGTATGAGAACAAAGTGTGGACTTTGGTTGACTTGCCCGATGATCGGCAAGCCATTGAAAATAAATGGATCTTTAAGAGGAAGGCTAACGCCGATGGTAATGTTACTATCTACAAAGCTCGACTTGTTGCGAAAGGTTTTCAGCAAGTTCAAGGTGTTGACTACAATGAGATTTTCTCACTCGTAGCAATGCTTAAGTCTGTTCGAATCATGTTAGTAATTGCCGCATTTTATGAAATCTGGCAAATGGATAACAAAACTGCATTCTTTAATGGATTTATTAAAGAAGAGTTGTATATGATTCAACACGAAGGTTTTGTCAATCCTAAAGGTACTAACAAAATGCGCAAGCTCCAGTAAACCATCTATGTACTGGTGCAAGCATCTCAGATTTGGAATATACGCTTTGATAAGTTGATCAAAGCATATAATTTTATACGGACTTGTGGTGAAGCCTATATTTAGAAGAAAGTGAGTGGAAGCACTACAACCTTTCTGATAAGTATATGTGAGTGACATATCATCGATCGGAAATGATGTAGAATTTTTCTGTAAAGCATAAATGAGTGTTTGAAAGGAGTTTTTCAAAGAAAGACCTCGGTGAAGCTGCTTACATATTGAGCATCAAGATCTATAGAGATAGATCAAGACGCTTGATAAGTTTTTTTAATGATTACATACCTTGACAAGTTTTTGAAGTAGTTCAAAATGGAACAGTCAAAGAAAGAGTTCTTGCCTGTGTTGCAAGGTATGAAGTTGAGTAAGACTCAAAACCCGACCATGGAAGAAGATAGAGAAAGAATGAAAGCCATAGGTTCTATAAAGTATGCCATGCTGTGTACCAAACCTGTTGTGTACCTTGCCATGAGTTTGGCAAGGAGGTACAAAAGTGATCCAGCAGTAGATCACCGGACAGCGGTCAAAATTATCGTTAGTTACTGGAAGACTAAGGAAATGTTTCTCAATTATGGAGGTGATAAAGAGTTCGTCGTAAAGAGTTACGCCGATACAAGCTTTACACTAGTCCAGATGACTCTAATTGAAAATCTAGATGTGTCGGTGTACAAAAAGAGGGGTACACTTTTTGTAGCCCTATGACTGTGCACGGGCAGTCTGAGCCACGGGCACCACCACACCAAGCATGGCGAGGGAGGCGAGCCGGGGCAAGACCGAAGCTTGATGGAGACTGGAACGACGCCAAGAGAAAGACCACAAAGAGCAAAGGGACGAAGCAGCTCTCCCCGGCAAGATCCTTGCCGGGGCCAGCTCTGGCAGCCCCGGCAAGACCCTTGCCGCGGCAGCTCGCCCCGCACCTATGGATCGAATCACCCTTGAGTCCACCGCCCCCATGGGGCGAGGATTCGGGAGATATCCCTGTGGTGGCATGCAGATCTTTGTGAAGACATCCAAGATCAGATACAAGTTAAGAAGACGACGACCCTTGGCGGGATCCCAGCCAAGGAGAACTACAAGGCCCCCGGCAAGCACCTTGTCGGGGATGACAGCAGGCGCCAAGGCAGGACCCTTGCCGGAGCCCTGGAAAGGCCCTTGCCGAGGGCACCCGCAGGGCCACCATCAGGCCCGAACCAACCGGGTTCCACCGACCCACACAACTGCCGACCCGACCAGCTGGACAGGCTCCTGCGTGGCAACACACAGATCTTCGTGGAGACCCGCCGTTGCGCCACCTCAGCTGCGTGTCTACCTACATGGCGCCTCAAGCACTGCTAGCCAGGGCGCGTGTCAACACGAGGAGGGGTGATGGCGGACAAGACGGACGTCTCCCCTCGTCCCCGATAAAGCGAGGACACCTAAGCTAAGCGCATTAAATGCGCCTTGTCCTATAATGCGAGGGATAACCTCGCATCACTGTACCCTTTCCACCTCTTGTGTGGCACTGTGGCGACCCTTTTTTGTATAAAAGGAGGCCCGAGGCGACTAGGAGGAGTATTCGGCTTTTTAGAACTCCTCACAACTCTTTTGGGAGCTCCTCACTAGCTGAAGAACACAAACATATAATCCACCAAAGCAGGAGTAGGGTTTTACGCATCTTTGCGGCCCGAACCTGGGTAAATGAACCGTGTCCTGACTACTAGATCCGCTCTTCTCTCAACCCCGCGCCCCAAAACCGTAGTAGGGATTCTTGTGATCCCATAGGTGTCGATCCAAATACACCGACAAGATGCATATTTGAAGTGGGAGCAATTAGCTAGAGTAGCTCCATGTAGAGCATTGTAGACAAAGAAATTTCCAAAATACATATGAATCTGTATGTGACAGACTCGTTGACTAAACTTCTCTCACAACCAAAACATGATCACACTTTATTACTCTTAGATGTTAATCACATAGCGTTGTGAACTAGATTATTGACTCGGGTAATGTAATGCCCCGGATGTAACACTTTCCTAATATGGCAATATATAAACTTTGGCTTCATCAATTCCTTCCGGGCTCTTCTGTCTTTTTGGGTTCTTCATTTTGTCGTGTGCGTGTGTGCATTTCATCCATGTCATGTTGTCATGTGCATTGCATTGCATTTGTGTTGTCACTTGCATCCTATACCACTCGTCTCTTCCCGTTGTCCGTTTCGAGTTCCGACGCTCACACACGTGCCCGTGGCATCCCCGAGTCCTTCTTTCGTGTGTGGCCGTGTAATGTTTCCGGAATGACGTGAGACTTGCCGTGCGATGTTGTTTTGGTACGTGTAGGCCGCCTGTCAAGTTTCGTCGCGTTTGGAGTACGTTTGGTACTCCAACGGTTAACCTAGTGGGCTAAAAGAACCTCTTCTTTGAGGCCCAAGACCCCCTCCACAACAGCCCACTAACCCAGCACAACCCTTCCCATCATCTCGGTCGTCGAATTGTGATCGCGTGGCCGAAAACCGCTCCCCATTTGGACTCTCCTAGCTCCTTGTGCCTATAAAAAGGTCCACACCCCTCCATTTTCGGGCGAAACCCTAGTCTCCTCCCTCCCCGCGCCGCCGGACATGTCTGTTCCGGCCGGACACGTCTAATCCGAGCCCCTCAGCCAATCGTGATGCGCCACGTCACCCCGCTGCCGTTCCCACCGCGCCGGCCCGACGCGGGCCCTCTGCGCCGCCATTCCGGGCCGCGCGCCCCTCCGCCCTCCGCCTCCGCGTCGGTACCCCGCCGCCGTCCTCCTCCGCGACGGCCGGTGCGCCACCCTCCGCCGCCGGTGCAAGGAACCCCGATGCCGGCCGCGCCCCACCGCCGGAGATCACCGCCTCGCCGCCCGAGGGCGTCGCTGCCGCCTCCACCCGCCGCCTTCCTCGCCCCGACGGCCGACGCCACCGTGCCCCGCCGGTCGGCCGGAGCCGCCGCCGGCCAGAGCGCTCGCCACCGCCGCCGGGATCCCGTCGCCCGATCCAGATCGGCCCGAATCCTAACGGGTCCTGGCGCCCGCTTCGCCCGCTTTTCCCGCGTTGACCCGGCCCGATCCGCGGTTCAGACCCGTTCTGCGAGGTAGCCCTCCTTTTTTCCACCAAGTCCTTTTGATCTTGTTGTCTGATGGCATTTTGTGACGGCGATAACTTTTTGTGTGTATGTCTGATTTGTGCATATGATATGTCAAATGATTGTGGTGAAGTGCTCTACGTTTTGTTCCATTGTGCCATGCATGTTTGAGTTCATCTAGATGTCTTAATCTTCGTGACAAGAGTGCTACTTGATATAAACTGCTGCTACTTGTTATTTTCATGCCATGTTTGAGATGTGATAACTTGGTGCATGTTTATCCAAATGAAGCAAATGAGATGTCAAAATGTTCATCATGAGATGCTTTACATGATGGTTGCTGTAGCATGCATGTTAGAGTTCATATTCCCATGTTAATCTCTGTTGCAAAAGTGCATGTGGCTGTTAAGTTTTGTAACATGTTATGAGATGCTCATTTGAAGAGCTCGTTGCTATTGTTGTGTTTGTACCTTGTCACATGCCTAGATGTTTTAGAATCTCCATGATGTGGTCTTTGCTGTGGTGCAAACCATTCCCCATGATATGCTTTGAGGTGACTTAAACATGCTTGCAAACATGCCATGCCAACTTAACTGTTTTAACACTTAGTGAAATTTCACTAAGTCTGGAATCTGGCTTATCCTGATGCTATGTTTGCTTGATGCCCTAGGCAAATCCATGTTAGTTTTGGGGTGGCCAATGATCATACCTTGTTGTATATGTTGTTGTCTATCCATCAATGTCCTCACTTGCTCATATGGCTTGCTGTAGGTCATTTAATTCTTGCTCCCAAGTTGCTATAAAATATTACTGTCAGTTTTTAACATCATGATCAAAATGTTGTAGCCTGTTGCTATTTAATTCTTGCTCCCAAGTTGCTCAAATGGAGTTGTTTGTTGTAGGATATGTCTACTTCATGTCCATGCTTCTTGTCACCATGTTTGAGTGTTGTAGAGTATATATTTCTTGCTCCAAAGTTGCTATATGGCTGTTAGTTTCAGCCTTGCATTGTTTCTTGTTTCGAGTGTATGTGTTGAACCGTTGCTCCATTTTGAGCGTGTCCTACATGAAACTTGTGTGATTTTTCATGTAGATTCATAATATCATCTTGTTTACATGTTTGGAGTATGTTTGCTTGATGTTTGGGTGCATCTTGCACCGTTGCCATGCTTAACTTGTTTTGCTCATATCTTCTAGACCGTAGCTCCATTTAAAACAAACTTTATATGAAACTTGACTAGAATTTCATGTAGATCATCATGGTGCATGTTAACTTGCTGTGTAACAACTTTATCTTAAGGTTTGTTCAGATCTAGACTAATTCCAAACTATGCATATGAGGACTTACTTTGTGTGGATTCCGGCCTCATTTAAACTTGTTGTTCTTGTGTTGTTTCTCTATGCTTCCTACCTTGCCGTGTATTGCATCATATATACACTTGTCATAAATCATAAGTGCATCATACTTGCATCATGTTGATTGTGCATTGCACCTTGTTTGATTTCGTGCCTCATGTGTTCTTGTGTTGAGTAGAGCCGGGAGCCGAGACCGATTACGAGAACGAGGTTACAACCGAGGTTGAGAACGAGGAGCCGTCTTACGATCCCATCGACGACTCGCCAGGCAAGATGACCTGACCCGGATATCATTACTATCTTTGTCTATTGCTAGAAGTCTCGCTCTTTAGTTTATTGCCTCGATGCCCATGTTGTTTGTCAGCCTCCTATTGTAACCATGAATCTGTCTAACCACCCAACCTAGCAAACCATTGTCTGGCTACGTAAGCTTCACTCAGCCCCTCTTATAGCATTGCTAGTTGCAGGAGAAGATTTGAAGATTCTTGCTTCATGTTGAAGTATTTGTTGGGATATCACACTATATAAACTCTTAAACTAAATCATCTATATATTGGTAATGGGTGGAAGGCTAAGCCTCCTGCTTGGTGTTTTGTTCCACTCATGCCGCCCTAGGAACCTTATAAACCGGTGATATGTTACCTTACTTTGTGGTCCTCACACGATTGGGGTTATGGGACCCCCTCGATAAACCACTTAGCGCTAAGGCTTTTCCAGCAAGTCCCAACATTGGTACTACATTTGCCCTACAACTAAAACTTGCATAGGGAGTTATAAACTCTCTTCTTAATCAACAACCCGGGCCAGTGCTCCACATGAGTGTTGGTCCAAACTGGGGAGTCTGCGGGGCCACCTCGAGGAAACTCAAGGGCTGGTAAAAACCTGTAGAATCGCCCATCCGGTCGTGGCCTGAGACGAGATACGCGCGGCTACTATCAGGGTGTCGGCACGCCGGGAGGATTTGCTGGATTAGTCTTACCTTAGTCGGAGTATCTTGAGCACGGGATTCCGAGAATACTCGGGCCTTCCCACCTTGGAGTTGCGACTCCGCGGATCGTGAGCTTGTAATGGGCTAAGTTGAAACACCCCTGCAGGGTTTTGAACTTTCGAAAGCCATGCCCACGGTTATGTGGCAGATGGGAATTTGTTAATATCCGGTTGTAGAGAACTTGACACCATGTTCAGAATACACTACCAGCGTGTGTAACCGTGACGGTCATTTTCCGAAAGGGGTTCGGGAAGTGAACACGGTAAGGTTATGTTTGACGTGCTTAGATAGGATCACTTAGTGATCACTTTGTCGCTCGTGGCACTTCTCTTCTCGCTATAAACACGTAAGCTAGTGCTAGTGCAGCTGCAACCTTTTATCTTTCTTCAGCCTTGTTCCACACCCAAGGCTTATATAGTTTTGCTACCCGGGAACGGGATTGCTGAGTCCTCCGTGGCTCACAGATTCTACACCACACCAGATGTAGGTACCATGGTGAACTACTCAGGTGACGGCACAGAGCTGTACTGGGAGTACGCTGAAGAACGTAGTCGATATTATGTGCACTATCCCGATGATCAGTAGTGATTTCTACTAGGGGCGATTCGGACCTGTGGCTTTATGTATTTGGTATCTTTCATTTGGATCTTCGCCCGTAGTTGGGTTGTGATGTTATTTGGATGATGATTTGCTTATGTAATGTATTGTGTGACGTTGCGAGTGTAAGCCAACTATCCTTTTGCAATTTCATCCCTATTTTTACATGAGTCGTGCAAAGATACCGAACTTGAGATCATTCCAGAATGGGCTTATACCTTTAAGTCGTGCATTGACACGTAGGAGGTATAGTCCCATCCTGGGCATTACAAGTTGGTATTCAGAGCTTTCTCCGACCTAGAAGCCCCCACTGATTGATTGAATCATTGACGGTTGAGTCTAGGCACACACTTTAAAATGTTTTGAGTCCTATATATATCGGAGAGTAGGATTTCTTTTGCTCCTCATCTCTTTTCACTCTGGTGAGGACTCCTGACGATTACTCTTGTCTCTTCTACTCTCAAAATTCTCCAAATTTTTTTTAGGATCACGCGGGTATTGTTTGGATTGTTCCGATGTCTTTGTGACGAGAACATTGTTCTCGATGCCTCCTGTCATTCAGGGGTTGTGGCAGTGTCCTGGGGAGTTGAGCTCCGAGGTGTTGTCGTCACAAATATATCGCAGCAGTTCTGGAATACTTAAGACGACCGACATCGAAAACTCTCCTATGCGGTTAGTGGCAAGATAACCCAGACATCACCCAGTACTGGGGAGGTAGTTCGGGAGTATTGCCATAGCTTGTATAGTAGATGCGTTTCGAAGGTCCGAGGTAGACGGTTTCCGGAAATAACTGGTTATGTGTTGAAGGATGGATACAGCTGGATGTAGGATTAGAGTTGAGTGCGCGATGCTTCCCTTGTATCCCCAACACCTGATTGCATAAATGGAAACTTTCGGAAATTAATAGGTGGGTTCATCTAGTAGTTCGTAGGCATTCTTCCAACGAATGCATGATATGGAGTTCGGGGTTCTGCATTGAGTGAAGTGGTTTTATGGGCGTTGTTCCGATCGGGAGTTGCATCTTAAAGGGTCCTTGGCTATGCTGATCCGGGGATTGCAAAATCCTTTTGTAACACGTTCCATAAGCTTTTAGCACGAATATGTCGAACAAAGCTTCTATCTTGTATTTGTTCTATCTGCTCCTTGTTGTTTTTATTTACCTTTTGTTCTCCCAAGTGGCTTATCGTGAAGATTGTTGTTACTATTAAACTGTGGATTACATTCGTTCATCTTGTTCGAATGTTCTTGTGAAGACTTATGTTGCAATTTCTAGCCATTGATTCAGCTTATATATTCTTTCAATCAATGGCTAATAGTTGTCATCTCATTCAGGATGGCTCCTAAAAGGGTTCCCAACGCCAACCCAGAGAGGGTGAAGAGGTTCCTCATCGTCCTCCTTCCCCTCCTCCTCCGTCTGAGGCCTGGAGAGCAATTATTCAAGCGACGAACCAAAACACCCAGATGCTTATGCAAATGATGCAGAACATTCAAGCAAATCAGGGTGCTCATGGGAACCAAGGCCAAGGCAATTTATTCAACCAACCTCACTTTGCTACGCTCAACCAGTTCCTGGCAAACCAACCGAAGGCATTCAGTTACTGTGTGGACCCTCTAGATGCTGAAGAATGGATAGCAGATATCAAGAAGCATTTCGAGTGCAGTAACGTCAGGCCCGAGGACTATGTGAAGTTTGCCGCCTTCCAACTCAAGGACCAAGCAGCTGATTGGTGGCAGCAGTACAAAGACTCCAGAGAAGGACGTGTAATCTCTTGGGATGACTTCTGCAAGGACTTTCACTCCCACCACATTCCAACAAGTGTCATCGAGGGTATGCGTGAGCAATTCCGCAACCTGAAGCAAGGCTCTATGACTGTCTACCAATATAATGTCAAGTTCCAGAACCTTGCCCGCTATGCCAAGGAAGACATCCCAAATGCCAAGAGCAAGATCTATCAGTTCTGTGGTGGTCTGAAAGATGAACTCCAACTAGCTCTCACCTTGTTCGAGCCTGATGAGTTTGATCAATTCTATAACATGGCACTTAAGCAAGAGGCAGCCCAGCTCAAGATGGAAGCTTCCAAAAGGAGGATCAGAGACGCTGTTCACTCCTCCTCTTCTTCCCAAGTGGTCGCAAAGCAACAGAAGTTTTGGCTTCCACCTCCTCCACTGATCTGACCTCCCAACAACAACAAGAATTCTGGTGGCCGTGCTTTCTCCCACCCACCCAACCCAAGCAACCAGTCAAAGAACCACTTTCAATCTTCGAAGTCAAGTGCTCCTTATCACCATCCTCTCTCAGAAGTGGTTTGCAACAAGTGCACTCAGAAGGGTCATTATGCTAACAAGTGCCCCAAACCAAGGCACCTTCCGCCTCCTCCACCTGTCAGCACTGCTATTATCAAGCACAATCCAAAGGCAGCAAGAGTGAATCTGATGAATGCAGCTCAAGCGGAGAATTCTTCAGATGTGATACTTGGTAACCTTCCAGTTAACTCTATTCCTGCAAAAGTGTTGTTTGATTCAGGTGCATCATGTTCTTTCATGTCATATCCATTTGCATCCAAGCACGATGTTATCACCAAGAATCTACCCAAGAAGTTGCAAGTTACTTCTCCGGGGAAACTAATGACTTCTAGTGTGTATGCTCCGGATGGATCTATTCGCATGGGTGATTACCGCTTTCTGGCTTCTCCGGTTATTCTCGGCAACTCCGACATTGATCTTATTCTCGGCATGGATTGGCTTTCCCAGCATGATGCTCACATTGATTGTGCAAATAAGGAAGTCAAGATTACTCATTCCGACGAAGACGTGATTATCTTCGCCTCTGGAGATAAAACAATCAGGCTATTCTCTCTCAATGACAAGGGCGAGATTAATGCTATCTCTCAAATTCTAGTGGTCAATGAATATCAAGATCTTTTCCCTGAAGAGCTTCCAGGCATGCCTCCGCATCGTCATGTTGAATTCGTCATTGAACTCGAGCCTGGTACTGAGCCAGCATGCCGACGTCTGTACAAGCTTTCCCCTGAAGAGTTGAAGGAGTTGAAGAAATAGCTCGATGAGCAAGAGCGTATGGGTCTAATCAGGCTAGCACTTCTCCTTGGGGTTGTGGTGTCTTATTTGTCAAGAAGAAGGATGGCACGGAGCGCCTTTGCGTTCATTACCGGCCATTGAACAACAAGACAATAAAGAACAAGTATCCGCTCCCCAACATCAATGAATTGTTCGAGCAGCTCAAAGGAGCAAAAGTGTTCTCAAAGCTCAATCTCTGGATGGGTTGTCACCAGATCCGTATCCGTGAAGAAGATATTCACAAGACTGCATTCAGAACAAGCTACGGCTCCTATGAATATGCAGTCATGTCTTTTGGCCTCGCTAATGCTCCACCCACCTTCTCGAGAATGATGCACTACATATTCAACCCCTACACCAACGAATTTGTGCTTGTTTATCTGGATGACATCTTGGTATTCTCCAAGAATCAAGAGGATCACGAAAAGCACCTCCGTCTGGTTCTCGATAGACTCCGTGAACATAAGTTCTATGCCAAGTTCTCCAAGTGCGAATTTTGGCTCGATAAGGTCTTGTATCTGGGCCATATCATCTCTGCTGACGGTATTGCGGTCAACCCCGAGAAAGTTGAAGCGATTGTCAACTGGGAACCCCCTCAGAATGTCAAGCAACCCCGAAGCTTCCTTGGTCTTGCTAGCTATTGCAGAAGGTTCGTTGAGAACTTCTCCAAGATTGCCAAGCCTCTCTCCAACTTACTGCAGAAGAATGTCAAGTACAACTGGTCTCCGGATTGTGATGTGGCATTCAAAACTCTCAAAGAAAAGCTCATCTCTGCTCCGGTTCTTACTCCTCCAGATGAGTCCAAGCCCTACGAAGTATTCTGTGATGCTTCTCTTCAAGGACTTGGTGGTGTTCTAATGCAAGACAAGAAAATTGTGGCATACACCTCTCGTCAATTGAAGCCAAGTGAGAAGAACTACCCCACACATGATCTCAAGCTAGCAGCTGTGGTACACGCCTTGATCACGTGGAGACACCTTCTGTTGGGCAGAAAGGTCGACATCTTCACGGATCACAAGAGCTTGAAGTACATCTTCACACAGCCAAACCTGAACCTTCGCCAGACTTGTTGGGTTGAGATGATCCAAGAGTATGATCCAAGCATCAAATACACACCTGGCAAGGCCAATGTTATTGCAGATGCCTTGAGCAGAAAGGCATACTGCAACAGTTTCCTTATCAAGACGTTTCAGCCTGAGCTTTGTGAAGCATCCAGGAAGCTCAACCTCCAAGTTGTTCCGAAAGGCTTTATTGCAAATCTTCAAGTTTCTCCTACCTTGGAAGATCAGATCCGTGAGGCCCAGCTCAGTGATGCTATGGTGCAGAAAGTGAAACATGGTATTGCAAAGGGTACTCCCAAATACAAGTGCTATCGCATTGATGAGAAAGACACCTTGTTCTTTGAGGACAGACTTGTGGTTCCCAAGGGTGATCTTAGGAAGCTCATAATGAACGAAGCACATGACTCCCTCCTCTCGATTCATCCTAGAAGTTCCGAGATGTACCAAGACCTCAAGCAATCATACTGGTGGACTCGCATGAAAAGGGAGATTGCCCAATTCGTGAATGAATGTGATGTCTGCAGAAGAGTGAAGGCAGAGCAACAACGTCCAGCCGGTCTTCTCCAACCTCTTCCTATTCCCGAGTGGAAATTCGACCACATTGAAATGGATTTCGTCACTGGGTTTCCCAAGTCCAAGAAGGGGAATGATTCTATCTTTGTGGTGATTTACAAGCTAACCAAAGCAGCTCACTTCCTTCCAGTCAAAGAATCCATCAATGCAGCTCAACTGGCAGAGTTGTACACTTCCATAATTGTGTCCTTACATGGCATTCCTCAAGTTATCTCCTCAGACCGTGGAAGTTTATTCACATCCAAGTTCTGGGACTCCTTCAAGTCTGCCATGGGCACTAAGATCCGTTTCAGCACTGCGTTTCACCCTCAGACTAGTGGTCAAGTCGAAAGAGTGAACCAGATCCTCGAAGACATGCTCAGAGCTTGTGTCATCTCTTTTGGCATGAAGTGGGAAGATTGCCTTCCGTTTGCCGAGTTCTCTTACAACAACAGCTTCCAAGCAAGTGCCGACAAAGCTCCGTTTGAAATTCTCTATGGCAGAAAGTGTCGTACTCCTCTCAACTGGTCCGAGACTGGTGAACGTCAACTTCTTGGAAATGACTTGATCTCAGAAGCCGAAGAAATGTGCAAAGTCATACGTGAGAATCTCAAGGACGCTCAGTCGCGTCAAAAGAGCTACTATGACGGCAAGCATCGTGATTTGGCCTTCAACATTAGGGATCATGTCTATATCCGTGTTTCTCCTATGAAAGGCACCCAAAGATTTGGTATCAAAGGAAAGCTTGCTCCTTGATACGTGGGCCCTTTCAAGATCCTTGGCAAAAGAGGCGATCTAGCATATCAACTCGAGCTTCCTCCCAACTTTGCAATGTTCATGATGTGTTTCACGTGTCTCAACTCCGCAAGTGCTTCAAAACACCTGAACGCACCATTCCGTTTGAGGAGATTGATCTTCAACAAGACTTGTCTTACCGTGAGCACCCCGTTGCTATTCTTGAAGAAACCGAGCGCAAGACCCGCAACAAGTCAATCAAGTTCTTGAAAAGTTAAGTGGTCACACCATACCGACCGAGAAGCTACGTGGGAACGAGAAGATCACATTCATTCCGAGTATCCTTCCTTCTTCCAGTCCTAGATCTCGGGACGAGATCTTTTCGTAGTAGAGGAGAGTTTGTAATGCCCCGGATGTAACACTTTCCTAATATGGAAATATATAAACTTTGGCTTCATCAATTCCTTCTGGGCTCTTCTGTCTTTTCGTGTAGATCATTATGGTGCATGTTAACTTGCTGTATAACAACTTTAACTTAAGGTTTGTTCAGATCTGGACTAATTTCAAACTATGCATATGAGGACTTACCGGATTTGCTTTATGTCGATTCCGGCCTCATTTAAACTTGTTGTTCTTGTGTTGTTTCTCTGTGCTTCCTACCTTGCCGTGTATTGCATCATATATACACTTGTCATGCATCATAAGTGCATCATACTTGCATCATGTTGATTGTGCATTGCACCTTGTTTGATTTCGTGCCTGGTGTGTTCTTGTGTTGAGTAGAGCCGGAAGCCGAGACCGAGTACGAGAACAAGGTTACTACCTAGGTTGAGAACGAGGAGCCGTCTTACGATCCCATCGATGACTCGCCAGGCAAGATGACCTGACCCGGATATCATTACTATCTTTGCCAATTGCTAGAAGTCTCGCTCTTTAGTTTATTGCCTCGATGCCCATGTTGTTTGTCAGCCTCCTATTGTAACCATGAATCTGTCTAACCACCCAACCTAGCAAACCATTGTTTGGCTACGTAAGCTTCGCTCAGCCCCTCTTATAGCATTGCTAGTTGCAGGATAAGATTTGAATATTCTTGCTTCATGTTGAAGTATTTGTTGTGATATCACACTATATAAACTCTTAAACTAAATCATCTATTGGTAATGGCTGGAAGGCTAAGCCTCTTGCTTGGTGTTTTGTTCCTCTCATGCCGCCCTAGGAACCTTATAAACCGGTGTTATGTTCCTTGATTTTGCGTTCCTCAAACGGTTGGGGTTATGGGACCCCCTCGATAAACCGCTTAGCGCTAAGGCTTTTCCAGCAAGTCCCAACATTGGTACTACATTTACCTAACAACTAAAACTTGCATAAGGAGTTATAAACCCTCTTATTAATCAACAACCCGGGCCAGTCCTCCACATGAGTGTTGGTCCAAACTGGGGAGTCTGCGGGGCCACCTCGAGGAAACTCAAGGGCTGGTAAAACCCTGTAGAATCGCCCATCCGGTCATGGCCTGAGACGAGATACGCGCGGCTACTATCAGGGTGTCGGCAGGCTGGTAGGATTTGCTGGATTAGTCTTACCTTAGTCGGAGTATCTTGAGCACGGGATTCCGAGAATACTCGGGCCTTCCCACCTTGGAGTTGCGACTTCGCGGATCGTGAGCTTGTAATGTGCAAGTTGGAACACCCCTGCAGGGTTTTGAACTTTCGAAAGCCGTGCCCGCGGTTATGTGGCAGATGGGAATTTGTTAATATCCGGTTGTAGAAAACTTGACACCATGTTCAGAATACACTACCAGCGTGTGTAACCGTGACGGTCATTTTCCGAAAGGGGTTTGGGAAATGAACACGGTGGGGTTATGTTTGACGTGCTTAGATAGGATCACTTTGTGATCACTTTGTCGCTCGTGGCACTTCTCTTCCCGCTCTAAACACGTAAGCTAGTGCTAGTGCAGCTGCAACCTTTTATGTTTCTTTAGCCTTGTTCCACACCCAAGGCTTAGATAGTTTTGCTACCCGGGAACGGGATTGCTGAGTCCTCCGTGGCTCAAAGATTCTACACCACACCAGATGCAGGTACCATGGTGAACTACTCAGGTGATGGCACAAAGCTGTACTGGGAGTACAATGAAGAACGTAGTCGATACTATGTGCATTATCCCGATGATCAGTAGTGGTTTCTACTAGGGGCGATTCGGACCTGTGGCTTTATGTATTTGGTATCTTTCATTTGGATCTTCGCCCGTAGTCGGGTTGTGATGTTATTTGGATGATGATTTTATTATGTAATGTATTGTGTGATGTGTCGACTGTAAGCCAAGTATCCTTTTGCAATTTCATCCCTATTTTTACATGAGTCGTGCAAAGATACCGAACTTGAGATCATTCCAGAATGGGCTTATACCTTTAAGTCGTGCCTCGACACGTAGGAGGTATAGTCCCATCCTGGGCATTACAGGTAAACACTTTGGGTGTTGGTCACATGGCGATGTGAACTATGGGTGTTATTCACATAACAATGTGAATTATCGGTATTAAATCACATGGCGATGTGAGCTAGATTATTGACTCTAGTGCAAGTGGGAGACTGAAGGAAATATGCCCTAGAGGCAATAATAAAGTTGTTATTTATATTTCCTTATATCATGATAAATGTTTACTATTCATGCTAGAAGTGTATTAACCGGAAACTTAGTACATGTGTGAATACATAGTCAAAACAGAGTGTCCCTAGTATGCCTCAACTTGACTAGCTCGTTGATCAAAGATGGTTATGTTTCCTAACCATAGACATGTGTTGTCATTTGATGATCGGGGTCACATCATTATCGAATGATGCGATGGACAAGACCCATCCGTTAGCTTGGCACAATGATCGTTTAGTTTTATTGCTATTGCTTTCTTCATGACTTATACATGTTCCTATGACTATGAGATTGTGAAACTCCCGTATACCCGAGGAACACCTTGTGTGCTATCAAACGTCACAACATAACTGGGTGATTATAAAGATGCTCTACAGGTGTCTCCGAAGGTATTCATGGTGTTGGCATAGATCAAGAATAGGATTTGTCACTCCGAGTGTTGGAGGGGTACGGTATCTCTGGGCCCTCTCGGTAATACACATCATAATAAGCCTTGCAAGCAAATGACTACTGAGTTAGTCACGAGATGATGTATTACAGAACGAGTAAAGAGACTTGCTGGTAACGATATTGAACTAGGTATTGAGATACCGACGATCGAATCTCGAGCAAGTAACATACCGATGATAACGGGAACGACGTATGTTGTTATGCGGTTTGATCGATAAAGATCTTCGTAGAATATGTAGGAGCCAATATGAGCATCCAGGTTCGGCTATTGGTTATTGACCGGAGATGAGTCTCGGTCATGTCTACATAGTTCTCGGACCCGTAGGGTCCGTACGCTTAACGTTCGATGACAATCGGTATTATGAGTTTATGAGTTTTGATGTACCAAATGTAGTTCGGAGTCCCGGATGAGATCACGGACATGACGAGGAGTCTCGGAATGTCCGAGACATAAAGATTAATATATTGGACGACTATATTCGGACATCGGAAGTGTTCCGGGTGTTATCGGGTAAAACCGGAGTGCCGGAGGGGGTTATCGGAACCCCACCGAGGGAGTATGGGCCATAGTGGGCCAATGAGGGAAAGAGAGGGGAAGCCCATAGGGCTGGCCGCACCCCCCTAGGGTTCCTAGTTGGACTAGGAAAAGGGGAGGCGCCCCCTCTCCTTTCCTTCTCCTCTTCCCCTTCCTTTCCTACTCCTAGTAGGAATAGGAAAGGGGATTCCTATTCCTACTAAGAGTAGGAATCCTACTCCTGGCGCGCCATACATGGCCAGCCGCACCTCCCTCCTTGCTGCTTTATATATGGGTGTAGGGGGCACCCAAAGACACAGAAGAAACATTGTTCTAGCCGTGTGCGGCGCCCCCCCTCCACAGAAACACACCTCGGTAGTACCATTGCAGTGCTTAGGCGAAGCCCTGCGCCGGTAGCTTCATCATGTCCGTTACCACGCCATCGTGCTGACGAAAATCTCCTGTGAAGCTCAACTGGATCAAGAGCTTGTGGGACGTCATCGAGCTGAACGTGTGCTGAACGCGGAGGTGCCGTACGTTCGGTGTTTGACCGGTTGGATCGCGAAGACCCTCGACTACATCAACCGTGTCACTAGACACTTCCGCTTTCGGTCTACGAGGGTATGTAGACACACTCTCCCCTCTCATTGCTATGCATCTAGTAGATAGATCTTTCGTGATCGTATGATTTTTTTTAAATACTACGTTCCCCAACACTTCGTTCCTACAACCCCCGAGCAGGAGATCAGTTTGGAAACTTACAGTTCGTCGCCGACTCCCGGGGAGATCTTATTCTGATAAGGTTCTCAGCCTTGCCTAAAGAGCCCGCAAAACCCGAGGCTTTAACTTCGGGCGCGTTGTACCCCACCACTTGGGTGGCCTCGACCTTAGATCCGGCCTTGAGTGCAGATCCAGTCTCCACCCCCGACATCCTAGAGCCAGCCTCGGCGTGGTCTCAAACGCCCTAGGAGTGGTAGTACTGCGCATCGACCCTGAGCTCTCCTAGAGCATGGACCCGACAGATCTCTCACTATTAAATGACTTACTAGACCAGATCCAAGCCATGAGGATTAGTGATGGCCAGAACTCGGTTTACGATGAGATCGGGCTTAAACCCAATGACAGGGAAATGTACATCCCACCTATCGCACACTTAGTTGCCACTAACGAAGACTTGGCTGAAGACTTGCCCCCACGTCCCCTGGAGCCAAGAACGGATTGTGTGCAAGTGTCCGATCATCAGGTTTCATCGTCTAGTTCGGAATTCGACCTCCGCCCCGGAAAGAGTCCAAAGTCGAGCTCTGATTCAGCACACGACCTCGAGTCTATGCTATTGTGCCCGGTTGATAATCCGTACCCTAAGCTTGGTGCATCAGATTCCACAATGATGCAGGACACCGCCGCAAAAACTCTGGACTCGCACCATGTTGGGATACAAAAAAAGTCCCACCCACCCCCACATCGAGTATTCTACAGGCAACTTAGGGTGGCCCAACATATGGGATCTAATGCATGTGAAACAACGGCCCGAAGAAACAGTTCGACAATTCTGGACTAGATCCCTCCTCGTTAAAAACTAGATAGCGGACTCCGACAAGCAAGAAATTATAGCAATTTTCTAGCATAATTGCGGATATGAAAGCATCCTAAACACCCTCGCCCGCCGTCACATTCAAAACTTTTCCGATATGTCAGATTGGGTACGCAAATACTATGCCATGGAAGACACCTGGCAAGCTCAGCAATTGCAAACGGAGTCAATCCATGCCAAGGAACATAGAAGAGCTCGGGTGAAGGGCTCACAGTCGCACCGGTCAGCCAAATACGAGCCATCCGAGAAAAATAAGAAACCCCTGACAGGATCCCGCACGGTCCTCGATGAACTACTAGACATGCTGTTCCCATACACTCTGTTCTGCTGAATACAAACCCAACTCACAACCTTCGAGCTTGTTGGGTGGTTAGGCAAGTTGCAAAGAGCGCAAAGACTATCCTCGGAGGCTCACCCTCAAGAAGATGTTCAACAACGCCCTTGGATGACAAGCTGAGATCCTAACGATCTATGAGACACTTTCCTCAAAGAATTAGAGAAAGAAAGCCCTTCGAGAGCTCGGTCAAATTCACCACGTGGCAGCGATGAATTCATGGACAGACATACCCATTACCACAGACGAGGAAGACAAGCCTAGGTCCCGCCCTATCTTAGCACCTACCGCCCTTGTCCTTGTTCCCATAGTTGACATATTCAGACTCCACAAGGTGCTAATGGATGGTGGTAGTGGGTTAAACCTCATTTATGAGGACAACATGGGCAAAATGCAATTCGACAGATCTCGTATTGAGCAAAGCCACACCACCTTTTGAGGGATTGTTCCCAGCAAAGAGGCTGTTGCACTAGAAGAGTTACTCTCGGTGTAGTATTCGACACTCCCGAGAACTACCGATCTGAGGAATTACAAGTCCACATAGTGCCCTTCCATAGCGGTTACCACGCCCTATTGGGGAGTGATTCATTCGCATGATTTCATGCTATACCACATTACGGTATATGAAACTCAAGCTGCTAGGGCCTAACGGCGTGATCACAGTAATAAGCAATCCAGATCGAGCTCTTCGGGCAGAGAGCAAAACATCATTGATCGCCCTAGAGGCATTATCGGAGGATTCCGCAGCGGAAGAATTAACCACACTCCTCTCAACTGTGGATAGGGACGATTTAATCCTTAGCAAAAGGTACAAATCCACATCTTTAGCTAGCAGATGAAATCGTCAAGTTTTAGGTGCATCCAACGGACACTAACAAGATAGCATCCATTCGAGCACAGTTGGACCCCGCGGTTGATGAGGCATTGCGCACATGTTTGCACGAAAACTAGGACATATTTGCCCGGCACCCCTCAGATATGCCAGGAATCCCACGAAGGCTAGCCAAACATAGCCTGAACATAATTAAAGGATTCAAGCCAGTCAAACATGCGCTATGCCAATTTTCCAAACCCAAGCGTCAATCCATTGGTGAGGAACTAGCGAAATTACTCGAAGCTCGATTCATCCAAGAAACCAAACATCCCGAGTGGTTGGCTAATCTGGTCATGGTGGCCAAGAAAGACAAATCCTGGCGTTTGTGCATTGATTTGAAGGATCTAACTAAAGCCTGCCCCAAGGATTCCTTTCCCTTACCCCGCATAGACCAGATCATGGACGCCACCAACTGACACAACTCACCGTGTCTCTTCGTTGCCTATTCCGAATACCATCAAATAAAAATGAAGGAGTCCGACCAAGCTGCCACGCCCCTCTCATCACCCCCAATGGCCCAGTCTCCTTCAACACAATGCCCTTCGGGTTAGAAAATGCAGGCGCCACACACCAGCGCATGATCCAGACACGCCTAGAAAAGCAAATCGACAAAATGGTTGAGGCATACATGGATGTCGTTGTCTTCAAGACCAAGCACGTCAGTCAGCTGGTAAACGACCTCCGCCAAACCTTTGATAGTCTATGTTCTTATGATATATGGCTCAATTCGGACAAATGTGTCTTCGGAGTTCCTGCGAGCAAGCTTCTCGGATTTACTGTATCCCATAGAGGAATATATGCTAATCTGGCCAAAATCCAACCTTGTGAGGGTGTCCTAAACTAAGGGGTCTTTGGGCTGCCAGCCTATTTCTCATGGGCCAGACTAGTGGGCTGCTTATTCTTCATCAGGGAAGATCGGACTTTGGATGATCCCGTGCTCCAGAAGGAAATCTCGGGAGACTTGACGTATCTTCCAAGTCTTGCTTAGCGCGATAGGCATGTCTATCCCTTGTTGGTTACTGACATGTGTAACCCTAGGTACCAATGGTGTCTATATAAACGAGAGGGCTTTAGTCCGTAGAGGCTAGAACCATCATCCTACTCATCTAGGGTTTAGTTCATCCGATCTAATGGTAGATCAACTCAGAAATCATCATACAAGAATATCAATACAATCAAGTAGGACGTAGGGTTTTACCTCTTCGAGAGGGCCCGAACCTGGGTAAATACTGTCTCTACATTCCTTTCAACCCATCGATCCAAGATCTATAGCTCGGGACCCCCTACCCGAGATCTGCCGGTTTTGACACCAACATTGGTGCTTTCATTGAGAGTTTTGTTGTGAAATCATCGAATGATCAATGGGTCGCTTAGTCATCAGCGGTAGCATTTGCAACGGGGATGTCTGATACGTCTCCGTTGTATCTACTTTTCCCAACTCTTTTTCCTTTGTTTTGGACTCTAATTTGCATGATTTGAATCGAACTAACTGGGCTGACGTTGTTTTCAACAGAATTGCCTTGGTGTTATTTTTGTGCAGAAATAAAAGTTCTCGAAATGACCAGAAATTTCACGGAGAATATTTCCAGAATATATAAAAAATACTAGCGAAAAGAACTACGGGAAGGGGCCCACACCCTTGCCACAAGGGTGGGGGCGCGCCCCCTACCTTGTGGGCCCCCTGGAACTCCACCGACGTCAACTACAACTCCATATATTCTCTTTTGGGGAGAAAAAAATTCAGAGAGAAGATCCCATCGCGTTTTACTATACGGAGCCGCCACCACCTCCTGTTTTTCCTCGGGAGGCCTGATCCGGAGTCCGTTCAGGGCTTCGGAGAGTGGAGATCGCCGTTGTCGTCATCATCAACCATCCTCCATCACCAATTTCATGATGCCCACCGCCGTGCGTGAGTAATCCCATCATAGGCTTGCTGGACAATGGTGGGTTGGATGAGATTTATCATGTAATCGAGTTAGTTTTGTTAGGGTTTGATCCCTAGTATCCACTATGTTCTGAGATTGATGTTGCTATGACTTTTCTATGCCTAATGCTTGTCACTAGGGCCTGAGTGCCATGATTGTCAGATCTGAACCTATTATGTTTTCATGAATATATTTGTGTTCTTGATCCTATCTTGCAAGTCAATAGTCACCTACTACGTGTTATGATCTAGCAACCCCGGAGTTACAATAGCCGGAACACTTCCCGGTGATGACCATAGTTTGAGGAGTTCTTGTATTCACTAGGTGATAATACTTTGCTCCGTTACTCTAATAAAAGGAGGCCTTAATATCCCCTAGTTTCCATTAGGACCCTGCTGCCATGGGAGGGTAGGACAAAAGATGTCATGCAAGTTCTTTTCCATAAGCATGTATGACTATATACGGAATACATGCCTTCATTACATTGATGAATGGGAGCTAGTTCTGTGTCACCCTAGGTTATAACTTCTACATGATGAATAATATCTGACACCTATCATTGCCGATCCATTGACTACGAGTTCGTTCCATATTGATACTTGCTTTGTTACTTTCATTACTGCTATTGTCACCATCACTCCAAAACTGCTACTGTTACTTTTGTCACTATTACCGTTACTTCCATATTACTTTGCTACTAAATACTTTGCTGCAGATATTATGTTTTCCAGGTGTGGTTGAATTGACAACTCTGCTGCTAATACTTGAGAATATTCTTTGGCTTCCCTTGTGTCGAATCAACAAATTTGGGTTGAATATTCTACCCTCGAAAACTGTTGCGATCCCCTATACTTGTGGGTTATCAAGACCTCACCGCTACTGGGGAGCATAGCTCTATTCTCTGAGTTACTTGGGATTTATATCTGTTGATCACTATGAGGCCACTAAAGGATGATAGAACCAAGATCATTCCCTCTAAAACGAGGGTAGGTAAGGAACTGTCATCTAGCTCTGCACTTGACTCTCCTTCTGTTTTGAGTAAGCTTGCGACAACTACACCTGCTATTGATTCTGATATGTCGCATGATATTGATGATGCCACTTCTGTTATGAATGATGCTTATGATGCTACTGCTATATTTGATAAAACTGTGCCATTGGGCAAATTACTTGATGTACATCTTGCTAGAGCTAGAACTATCGATTATACTGAAGATGATGATATTTCTGAAACTGATGAATTTATTGAAACTGGAAAATTTAAAACTGGTGTTAAATCTAGCTCTCCTAAATATGAATTGCATGTTGTGCCCGAGGGATATGTTATGGAGGGAGAAGTAGCTAAGGACTTTCTTGCTTGTAAGGATAGGAATGATCTTAAGAAATTACTACACAAGTGGAAAGAAAAATGTTTGAATGCTAGAATGCAATATGATCCTGAATTTTCTACTTCACCTATCCGTGTTACTGATAAGGATTATGAATTCTCTGTTGATCCTTAGATAATTACCTTAGTTGAATCTAATCATTTTCATGGTTATGAATCTAAAACTATTGTGGCACATCTTACTAAGTTAAATGATATAGCCACCCTATTTGCTTATGAGGAAAAAAAATTCACTATTACTATATTCTCTAGTTGTTTCCTTTCTCATTAAAGGGTGATGCTAAGTTATGGTTAATTTCTCTTGCTCCTGGATGTGTGCGTAGTCCCCATGATATGATATACTACTTCTCTGCAAAATATTTTCCTGCTCATAAGAAACAAGCTGCCTTACAGGAAATATTTAATTTTGTGCAAATTGAAGGAGAGTCTCCCACAAGCTTGGGGGAGGTTTCTCCAATTCCTTAATGCTTTGCCTGATCACCCTCTCAAGAAAAATGAAATACTTGATATCTTTGATAATGGACTAACCGATGCTTCTAGGGACCACCTATATAGTTGTGCTGGTTGTGTTTTCAGGGAACGAACTGTTGAGCAAGCTGAAAAATTATTGAATAATATATTGAGTAATGATAATGATTGGACTATTACTAAACCAACTCCGAAGCCAACTCCAAAGAAAAGAGGTATTCTATTTCTCAGTCCTAAAGATATGCAAGAAGCAAAGAAATCAATGAAGGAGAAAGGTATTAAAGATGAAGATGTTAAGAATTTACCGCCTATCGAAGAAATACATGGTCTTGATAACCCGATACAGCTAGTTGAGGTAAATACTAGTCAATGCTTAGATGAGTTTGATAATTTTATTATTAAACAAGAAAACTTCAATGCTTATGTTAGTAGACAATTTAAACGTAATGCTCATATGCTTGAATACTTGGGTGATTATATGACTAGAACTGTTAATGATCTTAAGCTTACTAGTAAATATGCTTCCATGGTTACCACTCAAGTAGAAAAAGTACTTAAAGCACAAAATGATTTGCTTAAGGAGTTGAATAGTAAGAATAATGATAATGTTGTTATGGTTGCAACTAGAGGTGGTAAAGTGACTCAGGAACCTTTGTATCCTGAGGGCCATCCTAAGAGAATTGAGCAAGATTCTCAGAGAATTAATACTGATAAACCTATCCCCAGTAATAAAAAGAAAAAGAAAATGAATAGGACTTTGCATGCTTCTAGTGAACCTGTTATAGACACACCTGAGAATCCCCATAATATTTCTATTTCTGATGCTGAGACTCAGACTGGTAATGAACATGAACCTAGTGATAATGTTAATAATGATGTTCATACTGATGCTCAACCTAGTAATGATAATGATGTAGAGATTGAACCTGCAGTAGATCTTGATAAGCTACCATCAAAGAATCAACGTTATGATAAGAGAGACTTCATTGCAAGGAAACATGGTAAAGAAAGGGAACCATGGGTTCAGAAACCCATGCCCTTTCCTCCTAAGCCATCCAAAAAAGGATGATGAGGAATTTGAACGCTTTTGTGAGATGATTAGACCTATCTTTTTGCGTATGCGTTTGACTGATATGCTTAAAATGTCTCCTTATGCCAAGTAGATGAAAGAAATTGTTACTAATAAAAGAAAGATACTGGAAGCTGAAATTTCCACCATGCTTGCTATTTATACTTTTAAGGGTGGAATACCAAAGAAACTTGGAGATCCAGGAATACCTACTATACCATGGTCCATTAAAAGAAACTATGTGAAAACCGCTTTATGTGATCTTGGAGCCGGTGTTAGTGTTATGCCTTTCTCTTTGTATCATAGACTTGAATTGAACAAGCTCTCTTTGCAAATGGCTGATAAATCAACTGTTATACCTATCGGTATTATTGAGGATGTGCTTGTTGTGGTTGCAAACGTTACTATCTTAACGGACTTTGTTTATTCTTGATATTTCAGAGGACGACAGTATGTCGATCATCCTTGGTAGACCATTTTTGAATACTATAGGGGCTATTATTGATTTCAACAAAGGCAATGTCACTTTTCATGTTAACGGTAATGAGCATATGGTACACTTTCAGAAGAAATAACCTCAAGTTACTAGCATCAATTCGATTGGAAAATTTTCAACTATCGCTATAGGAGGTTTTGAATTCCCTCTTCCTACTGTTAAGAAGAAATATGATATTCTTATTGTTGGGGGCATGCATATCCCCATTGAGGTAACCTAGTGTTATTCGAAAATTCTCTGGTTCTATGTTATTCAAAAGAAGTTTGTTAATGAGACTTGGTCAACCTCATTGATGGATTCCTTTTGATGAGCATGAGATGGATGAATTTAGAGAGCACCACCTTCTGTACCCACCTTTTACTTTCTATTATTTAGATTAAAAAAAGGAAAGATAGTACTATCTGTCTATTTTCTGAATTATTTGTCCAATAAAAAATATCCCAAAATAAAAGTTCTCCAAATACCCTGAAATTTAATATAATTTTTTCTAGAATTTTTTAAGATTGTTGGCACTGAGTATGCAGCAGGGGGCTGCACCAATGGTCCACAAGGGTGGAGTGCGCGCCCTACCCCCCTAGGCACGTCCCCTGTCCTTGTGTGCCCCAGGTGGCCCCCTCCACTTATTCTGGCACCCATCCCCTCCTTCTTCCTCCACAAAAAATCACCCACTAGCTCAAACCCGTGTTCTAGCTCATCTTGTTGCCATTTTCGATCTCCTTGCTCAATTCATCATTTGCAAAAATGTTTTGGGGGATTGTTCTTCGGTATGAGCCTCCTCCAATGGTCCAATTAGTTTTTGTTCTACTGCTTTAATTATTGCAAATTTTTGCTGCTGTGATGACCTTCTTCTTGAGCTTGCATGTCAAATTTATATGGTCCAAAGTAGTTTTGATGCATGATATAGCTTCTAGACACTTATAGGAGTAGTTGCTATCAATTTTGTTGAGTTTGGTTCACTTTTATTTTGAGTCACTAAAAATTTCAGAATTTTTCAGAGAAAGAAAATGATGAGGAGATTGTTGATAGGCTCCTCTAGCCGGGGTTCGACGGAAAATGAGAATGAGGAGAAGGAGAAACCCAAGTACAATCTTCCTCCTACCACAGAGATTCGGGCGTGTGAATGGCCATGTGATGCATTCTTACAGGTGGCCGGAATTTATGAGGACTTCTATTATTTGGCTGAGAATGCAGGCATCACCGACTTCCTCCGTGACCAGTGTGATCGGCAAGTACACTATTTGGCCCGAGGACATTTACAGATTTTGAGGACTTCCACAACCCTCAGTGCCTGAGCCAGCACCAACCCTTGATCCTTATCACGAGCCTATCTTTCAATGGGAGTCGCAGGAGCTCGCAAACCAGTGGAACTCTCAGGATCCACCCGAGTACCCAGGAAAGGGATACTTTGATCGGTGGCCCTAGACCAACTTAGGCCAATAGCCTAAGCTTGGGGGAGTACGTATTTCTCACCGACATTACATTCATGTTCACACATCCATTCCAGTTGTCGGTGTTCATACTTTTTCATTGTATTATCCATGTTAGTTTATTTTCCAGCTTTCTTTTTGTGTGTTTCAAAAATTTAGAAAACCCAAAAATATTTCTTGCTTCTTTTTGTCTTTTCTTTCTTGCTTGTTCCTTAGTAGTTTTTTGTATTAAAAGAAAACCCACAAATATTTCTCGTTCTTCTTTTCTTTGTTGGGAGCTTTCCCATGTAAATAATTTTTCTCGTTCTTGCTTTGCTTTCTTCAGAAAAACAAAAACTCCAAAAATATTTCAGTGTGTTTCTTTGAAATTCTTTTCTTTTTCTTTAGGGGTCGAAAGGAGAAGACCATGATGAAAATGATGAGTGGCTCTCATATAAATTATTGATTATCTAATAAGAACCCATACTACCATGTCTTCTACCTTGAATAAATGTTGCAGATTCCAGCTTAGCCCAATGCACGTGCACTCTTATTATTATTCACACCGTTTGGTCATGCAAGTGAAAGGCAGTAATGACGAATATGATGAAATGATTGAGATGGAGAAAAGCTGCTATGAACTCGACCTATTTTGTTTTTGTAAATATGATTAGCTTGTCATTCCTGATTTGACCTATTATGAATGAAACATGCTTGCAATGACAATTAGAGATTATAGTTACCCATGCCATGCTTAATTAGCTGGGAGTTTATAATGGTTTACCTTACGTGCCAACATGCTTTTAAAATAGTCGTGATGTAGTATGATAGGATGGTATCCTCCTTTGTATGATTTATGTGGCTCGACTTGGCACACATTCACACATGTAGTTCAAACAAAATCAACATAGCCTCCACGATATTTATGTTCGTGGTGATTTATATCCTACTCATGCTTGCACTTAATGTTGGTTAATCTCAAGGCATGTTTATAACCGTTGTCGCTCTCTAGCCGGTCGCTTCCCAGTCTCTTTCTAACCTTCACCTGTACTAAGCGGGAATACCGCTTGTGCATCCACTTCCATGAACCCAAAGTTGTTTCATATGAGTCCACCATACCTTCCTATATGCGGTATTTACCTGCCGTTCCAAGTAAATTTGCATGTGCCAAACTCTAAGCCTTCAAATAAAATTATGTTTTGTATGCCCAAATCGCTCATGTGGTGACTGGGGGATGTCTTTATCTTCCATGCTAGATGGGTTATTCTCACGATGAGTGGACTTCGCTTGCCATTCACGAGAAAATGGCTGGTAATCGGGATGCCCAGTCCTATGATCAAAAGATAAAAGAATCACAAATAACTAAACAAAGCTCCCCCGGGACTGTTGTTGGTTTGGACGGCACCCGTTGTTTTGGATAAGCCGTGGAGTGTGTTGGATGGTGGAGTGGGAGTAAAACTTTACCATTCTGTTAGGGAATCGTCTATAATGTATGTAGCATGGAAGATATTGAGAACTCATGTTGACAAAGAAAGGATACTGCTCAAAATTATATTCATCTCTAATTTAAATACTTGAGCTCTGGTACCTCTGCAAATCCCTGCTTCCCTCTGCGAAGGGCCTATCTATTTACTTTTATTGCTGAGTCATCATCCCCTTATAAAAAGCACCAGTCGGAGAGCACCTCTATCATTTACATCCTTTGTTATTAATTGATATTGAGTTTGAGTGTGGCATGATCTCTTTAACCGTGAATTACAATGTCTAGTCAGTCCTTGATCTTCTTAGGTGCTCTGCATTTATGTTTTGCGGTCTCAGAAAGGGCTAGCAAGATACCACTTTATCATAATATATCATGATTGTTTTGAACGTGTTGTCATTCGAGATTTATTATTATTTCTCCCTAGTTGATTATGTTATTGATATGAGTAAACATGAGACCTAAATGTTATTGTGAATGTGGTTCGTTCATAATCTTTGCTGAAAACTTGAATGCTGGCTTTACATATTTACAACAACAAGATCAAATAGAATTTGTAAAAGTTTTTTTGTCACTTTCAGTTTATCAACTGAACTTCTTGAGGACAAGCAATGGGTTAAGCTTGGGGGAGTTGCTACATCTCCCTCATATCTACTTTTAAAAACTCTTTTGCCCTTGTTTTGGACTCTAATTTGCATGCTTTGAATGGAACTATCCCGGACTGACGCTGTTTTCAGCATAATTCCCTTGGTGTTATTTTTGTGCAGAAATAAAAGTTCTCAGAATAACAAAAAAAAAATCACGGAGAATATTTCCGGAATATATAAAAGATACTGGTGAAAAGAACTACCGGAGGGGCCACACCCTGGCCAAAAGGGTGGGGGGCGCGCCTCCCGCCCTAGGGCCCGCCCCCTACCTTGTGGCCCCCCTCACTACTGCAGGATGCGGCTAATGCGACAGTACGATCAGATACCCTTCGACGAAACTGTGTGCGATGCAATAATTGCAAACGGTGGTGTAAAAAACCCGTCAAAAAAGGGCAAAACGTTTGCGATTACAGATGCATCAAACATGGTTCAGAGTTTAGTTGCGTGTGCGAGGCAAGGCATACGGTTAATCCAGACGAACTGTTTGCGATTAGACAGAACAACAGATATGGGCAGCCATATCAATGTGTGTGAGATATACGGCATACAGTTCGCTCCGACGAACTTTTTTCTATTAGGGAAAGCAACATAAATAGTCAGCCAGATCAAGGTGTACGTGATATACGGCATACGGTTTAGTCTAATGAACTGCTGTAGGATCCCTCTTTGCATCCTTTATTGGGCTCCCGGATGACCGACTGTTGCCGCCCAATGGTCAATGCCACATACCCGCGAATGTGCCCGGCACAACCGATGGTGTACTCGAGGTCGAAGCCAACCAGTTGGTACTTGTCCTCGGCAAGGAACTGCTCCAGAGTTTGGATGGAGCTCTAGTTACAGTGATACATATAATTAAACAAAGGGATCACACATGTCTGTATTGACTGGAACGAGAATGCAATAGCACAATAACAATTAAGGCCACGATGATGCGATCGCAGTGGTGGTTACAGGAGGCAAGAAGGAAGATGCATCCATCAACGTACGACCTCCTCCTCCTCAACTCAATGTGCCGAGCCATCGACCGGAGGCTAAGGAGCGGCGGATTTTTTGACGAGGTCAAGGTGCTTCTCAGCAAAGGCATCCAAGGCTTCCAGCCGGTTGAAGCTGGCCAACGTCGTAGCATCCTCACTGGCCTTGTAGACACCTATGTACACGATTTGCTCATATACGTGGATGTCTAGGTCGACGAATTCTTGCAGGAAGAGGCATCTGGCGGCGAGCGCGACCTCCAGGTGGACATTCTTCGTGGCATCAGCGGGCAGTCGCAGGGCCACCAGTGCTTGAAAGAGGTTCCGGCCATGGAGGCGGATTAGGGTGGCATGCAATGATGATCCCGAGCGCGCGGGCTAGAGTAGTACGACGATGTAGTCCGCGAGCTTCTTGACGACGGTGAACTTGTTGGTGGTGGCAACGATCATCTAGTCCAACTGAGAGTCGTAGTTGGTGTCGACGGCGGCCATCCACCAGCCGGACGCCAACACCATCTTGAGACGACCCTCGATGCCTGTCGGGGATTGGGTGTGACATATGCCAAAGGATGGCTTATCATGCATGGGGACAAGAGAACGTCGCCGGAACCTGGAAGCGGGATAAGGCGGAACTTGGGATGCCTACGAATCTTACCCAGGTTGGGGCTCTCCATGGAGATAACACCCCTAGTCCTGCTCTGCGGGGACTCCGCATCATGACTATCGTCAATATGGTAGCTACAAGGTTGCTCCTTAAGCTGTGTCATCTAGAGGAGGGAGAAGGGCTAGGCTAGCTCTCTCTTCTCCTTCTAGGAATGAAGGTGGTGGCTCGGGTTTCTTCCCTCTCTCTCTATATGGATATCCCTGCATGGGGAAACCTGGGGGGTTTATATAGGCCTACCCCCTAGGCCTACAATGGTAATCCATCCGGGTGCGGGTCCCGACCATCAGCGCCTCTGGACGCCGGCTTCTCCGCCGGCTGCCGGGTCCCGCCGCTTGGTGGGTCCCGCCGGCTGTCGGAGAGGTGTCCGCCTGGTAGAGCCGCCGCATGCGGGCCAGGGTGACTGCATTCTACTGTTGACATCTTTCTACTGACGAAGGCATTGTTGAGGAGGGTGTCGCTACAGTACTGCCGCCTAGCGGTCATACACTACTGCCACACCCCATCTAGTCATGTTAATGGAGTCCAGACTTCAAGGGAACTGCAAGCCGCCTACCAGAGGGTGGCCCGTCCCTGACGCCGCCTGCTAGAGGTCAGCCGCGTTCTAAAGTCTCACTGATGGGTAGGGCCTGCCGCCTGCAGGCCGCACCGCCTCCCGATCGTGGGATCGTGGCCTCTTCTGTCCTCGGCGAGGTCATAGGAAACATGGCTATAGTGGCGCGCCAGCCAAGGGGTGTCCGCACGGTACGCCCACACTGTAGCCACCCTACCCTGGATTCCGGGGTGGCAGGCTCTACTGTAGCCATGCCCATGTCTTGTCAAGGATCCGCCGGCATGCCCTGTGAGGGGGAGGCCCGGGGCCATTTGCCGGATGCCGGCTGCTCAATAGCGGCATGTTGATAGTTTGCCGCCTGCCAGTAGCTGGCTCATGGGGCCTGGCGGCCCTAGGAGGCGGCCTGATGCGCAGTCGGCCGAAGGGGGCAGTCGGCCTTAATGTCTTGAACCACCATGGCTGCTCGATGAAGACACCCGTGGTCAATATCTCCGACAGTAGTCCCCGAAGCTGGTGGAGCTCGACGGCCGTGAGCGGGGCTGTGGGGCTTCAGCAGCTTCCCTCTCTGTATGATGAGCGATCTTTTTCCTCGTCCGTCTTCTGGATGGATCGGCTGTTGGCGGCCGGCTGTTAGATTTGAATCTTCGGGAGTAAGATTGCCGAACGGCCGACTGGCCGCGGGGTGGGCTTGCCGCCCATTGGCCGCACGCCACACATCGTCAGCATGCCGAGCCGGCCTGCCATCCCACGCGCGCGATGGGGTATTTGCAGCAGGCTTGGGCCCGCTACTACAGGGCCTCGGTGCGCGCGCGGATCCGCTGCGGCCGAGGTGGTCGGTTGCCCTCCCCACACGCATTAAATGCGTGTGGTTATCGTGCAAAAAGCGCGTGTTGTGCGAGGAGTGGCGCAGTTAATCGCACGCCCCACCCCCTCGGCTTCGCCGCCCTGAGCCTATAAGTAGGCACAGGAGGGGGCTGGCGCAACGTACGCGCACCCCATCTCTTTCTTCTTCCTTGCCTTTTCTTGCGTTCTCGCCATCGCCGCGCCCGCTGCTCCCGCCAGAGCCCGTGCTTGCCCGGCCTCCTAGCCCTCTCGCCACTTTGCTCGACACCGGTCCATGGCCTCCGAAGCGCCAGTCAACCGCTCCGACGAGTGGGACGGCAGCGAGGTCCATGAGGACCACATCGACTTCCTCCATCGGTCGCGGCGGCTTCCCGCCGCCCCGAACGTGGAAGTGCGTCTCGCACCAAAGAACGAGTTCAGGCCGGTGTCGCGGCACGGCGAGTGCGTTGTCTTCTGGTCGCACTTCCTCCATGGATTTGGCCTTCCGACGAGCGGGTTCTTCCGCTCGTTCCTCGACTTCTATGACGTGCAGCCCCACCACCTGACTACGAATACGATGGTGCTGCTCGCCGCCTTCGTCACGCTATGCGAGGGCTATTTCGGAGTGCTCCCTACACTAGAGCTGTGGGGAGAGCTCTTTTATCTGAAGCTCGGCACTGCCCTCAGGGGCGAGGCGGCCCAGTGCGGTGCTTGCGTTGTAGTGCGGCATACCGGAGGCGGGAACCACTTCCCGAAGATCGCCCTGATGCACTCGGCAAAGCTGTGATAGAAGACGTGCTTCTACGTCCGGAACGCCCACTCGGAGCAGGACTACGTCAACCTGCCGGACGATGCGGCTGGTCCGCCTGCCGAACCCCGCTCCTCCTGGAGATTCCGGCCAAAAACCCTCTCTCACACCGCCTCCATCGCCCTAGTCCGCCTTCAGGAGCTGACGGACGCGGAGGGTCTCGTGGGCTCGGACCTGCTGGCTGCCTTCATGGAGCACCGTGTGCTGCCTCTGCAGTGCCGACCCCACCTGATCAGCGATATGAGCGGGCGCCGGGACCCGAGCCGGATGAGCACCAAGAAGATGCCGGTCACGGAAATAGTCCGACTGGTGAACTACATCTCCAATTGCAAGTTGTCAGAGACGGAATGGGAGTTCAGCAAGCCGCCGTACAGCCGCAACAATCAGTCGCCTGTTGTGAGTTCCCTTCTTCTCTCTTCTTTCTCTGCCTTGGTTTGTTCTCACCGCCTGACTATTGGCCCATGTTGCAGGGCTTCCCAGGCCTGCAGGAGCCGGGATCGGGAGTTTCGGGCCTCCCACTCATGGCGGACCGATCTCAGAGCGACACGAGCGACCCCAATCAAGGGGCAGCCGATATGGAGGAGGATGAAGCCACAAGCGGCAGAGACGAGCGGGTAGGCGGCTCGTACGGTGGCAGCCTCGGGGAGTAACCAGATGACGATGAGGATGACAAGGCACCGCGTCGTGCCCAAGATGCTGACCCGGAGGGAGACAGCTCCTCAATGGCTCCGCCATCGACAGGTGGCAAGTTGAACCGCCGGGCCGGCACCGGGCTGTATGGCGGCCAGAACAAGAAGCCGAAACCCTCGGCCGCCACAACCAAGCGCCAGGAGGCAGCCGCCAAGGCGGCCCTATATCAGAGGGCCCCTAAGCCAAGGCCGACTGTGTCCGCGTAAGTGCCCCGCTTCCTTTTCCTTTGTCTCTTCCTTTTCTCGCGAGTAACTCATCAATCTTTTTGCGTCCTTCTAAGCAAAGATCCACTTTCCCTCAAAGCGAAGGAGGTCTCCGCCAACCCTCACTGTGTGGACACCCGCTGCCCTTAGAGAGGAGACGAAGAGGAATGCGCAGTAGGCGCGGGAGGAGCGGGATGCTGCAGCTCGTAAGGAGGCGGAAGCGTCCCACACGGCGCGGGCGGAGATCGACGCTGCGGCCAAGGCCGAGGCCGAGGCGGCAGCCATGGCTCAAGCGGACGCAGCCGCCCGTGTGCGGGAGCAGGAGATGGCCTGCCGGCTGTCGTCAGAACCTCCTGATCCCCAGCATACGGCTCCATTGGAGCCGTTTCGTCAAGCGTCGACTGGTGGTGATCAACGGGTCTTTGAAAGGGAAGGGGACGGCCTTGCTGCAATGGAGGCGGAGGCGCCCCCCTTCGCGCCGCCTGCCGACACGCGGGACTGCCGGCCCGAGGGGCCGATTGCGCCATTGGCCGGAGGCGAGCTGGTGGTGGGTACGCTTCCCGCCACTCAGATTCCTGTGCACCCGCGTCGGGCGAGGGCGGCTGCAGCCCCGCGGCAGGTGGAAGCCAGCGTGGCCAGCTCGTCATCGCCGGATAACGAGGCCACTAGCACCGCACTGCCAGGTTGGTCTCCTAGCGGCGGCGCTGGTGTTTTGAATGTTGCATCCTGGGACGTTCTGGACCTGTTCAACGTCCAAGGCACCACTCTGCAAAAATCTTTGCAGGACTTCTTGGCCCCGCGGGCGGCCGTCCCGGTATGCTAACTTATTCTTCGGATTTTTATTCCTTCAATTTCTCTCATGGGGGCGCGTCAGCGCACCCACTGGGTGCAGTCCCCGAGTTCCGGGCCGGCTGCTGAGCAGGCGGCTCGGAACTCCAAGGTAATTCTCGTGAGTTGACTTGTTTCATGCCATCCTTGTCGCAGGACTACCACAACCTTCGAGTGGCCTCATACAACTCCCAGTATCAGGAACTGACCAAATGGACAGCCGCCTTGAGTGAGAGTCGGTGGAAGTGGTTCCTTCTTCTCCTTGTGGGGGCGCGTGAGCGCACCCGCTAGGTGTAGTCCCTGAGTTCTGGGCCGGCGGCTGAGCAGGCGGCTCAGAACTCCAAGGTCAATTATCGTTGGCCGGTGCTGACGCCTTCTTCTCCTTTTCTTGTCAGCAACCACGGCTAACCTTTAGGCTTAGCTGGGTGAGGTCCGGGCCAAGCTCCTTACCAAGGAGCAGGAGTGCAACCAGGCCATCCAAGAGCACGGCCGCCTGGCCAAGGAATTGGCAGACTAGGCGGAGAAGCAAAATGCGGAGCTCAAGAAGCTGGCGGACGATGAAGGGATCCTTCAGGCCAAGTTTGAGACTCAACGCTCGAACTGGGCTAAAATGGAGAAGGCCCTGCATGACAGCTATGAGGCGATCGAGGACATGGTTGATGGTAAGTTGTTTCTTCTCTTCTGCATAGTTGCCGACTGCCGCAGGAGTCGGCTCCCAGCTTCTTATTATTTGGTCTTTTTCCTGGTGCAGAGTTCTTTCCTGGTCACTCCATTGCGGTCAGCCAGGCTATCGAAGCTCGGCGTGATGAAAGGCGTCGAGCGGGTGTGGAGATTGCGCTCAACTCGCCCTGGACCCTCAACGAGCAACTTCTCGCCGTGAGGGCGCGCTTGCAGCTGGCCCACCAACTGCTTCGCCCTCTGGAACGCACTGGGTCAAAAGTGTTGGGTGCCCTTTGGCCGGATGTTCCAGCTCCGCGCACCCCCAGCCGGACTGCCGAGTGGCCGGAGGTGGTGGTCGGCCGCTTCGAGGCCTCGAAAGGCGCTGCCGCAAGGGCTGGCACGCGGGCGGCCTTGGAATTCGCCAAGGGCTGGTATCCCGACCTGGACCTTGCCCAGCTGGCAACCTTCTGCCTGGAGGCCGGGCCCGAGCTGGCGGCAGTGCAGGGAGAGCTCATCAAGCATGCTGCCACGATCGCCGATTATGCTGACACCGCCGTCTTCATCCAAGAGTTGGATGAAAACGGCCGTGTGGTGCCGCCCGATCAGTTTGGGCTGGACCTGGCTGCGTCGGAGGAGCCGGAGAAGGAGATTATCTCGAGCGACGAAGGCAGGACGAGGAAGGTGAGGACAAGGAAGGCGCCTCTCTGGATGGCGAGTCATTTGTTCCTCCTCAGCCTGGCCAGGCATCGACCAGCGAGCTGCGAGGAACCGCGCTGACTGTTGCTAAAGGCGACCAGGTTGAGATCCGCCAGGCGGCCACCTCAGCAACCAGCGCTGTGGACTCCACGACGCTATCAGATACGCATGTTGCTCCTCCGGCCTAGGCGGGCATGCTATCTTCTGTTTTTCTGTTGCTTTGTAATCGACCAAGTTAGTCTTGCACAATTCCACCCACTAGGTGTATCTTAAAACTGTTTTGAATGGCGGTCGTGGGCCTTTTGTTATGTAAATATTCTGTTAATCTCGCATATGCTTATGCTTCTTGCCGAGTTCTAGTCTTGGCACAGCCTTTCGTTCCTTTGGACATTTTCTTTTGCCATCTCCCTTGAGTGCTATCCTGCCAGCCGGATAACCACTCTATGGTCTGTGGCTAGGTCAGGGACTTGGCCGTTTTTAGGATAGATAAGTATCCTGCCATCTGGGACGTGGCATGGTCAAGCTAGAACCCGACCGGCCGGCTGGGCAGCAGTCGGACGGTTTGTCTCAAAGGCCGTCTTGGCCTATGTTTGTTTTTTTCCTTAGCCATTTTCATGTGGGCATCACTTCCTGCCTTTGACTCCTGCCAGTCGGACAGCCGCGTTCTACGAGTCTGTGACTTTCAGGCAAGAGAGGGCTTGGATGCCGGCACATTACTTGTCCGACCGTTGGAGAATTCAAACATAGGGCAAGGCGGCAAGCCCCGGGACCGACTGGTCGGTCCCGGTGCTGGGCGAAGGAATGAAGTAATACATTCACATGCATAATCTTATCATATAGATAAAAGGGGGGAAGTCCCCGAGTGCTCCTCGAGGGACCCGTTTTCTCTCAAAATAGAGTAGATAGTACAATACATACTGCCTTTAGCTGTAAAAGCGACGAAGGAGATTCGTGTTCCACGGGCACTCTGACTCTTTGCCCGAGTCATCTTGCTTGCGTGCCCTTGGCTTCTGCGCGTCGACGAGGTAGTAGGAGTCGTTGCCTAGAACCTTGCTCATGATGAAAGGCCCTTCCCGAGGGGCCTAGAGCTTGTGCTCGCCTGCTATCCGATGGATCAGTCGGAGCATAAGGTCCCCGTCGCGGAAAGATCAAAGCTTGACCCGCCGGCTGTGATAGCGGTGCAAGCCCTACTGGTAGACGACGGATCGGCCGAGAGCTAAAAGCTGGGCCTCTTCCAGCAGATCAATGCCATCTTCACGTGCTTCCTTTGCTTCCACTTCCATGTACATGGTGACGCGAGGTGAGTCAAACTCGACGTCTGTCGGGATGACGGCCTTGGCCCCATAAACGAGGAAGAAGGGAGTGAAGCCGGTTGCTTTGTTTGGCGTCGTTCTAAGGCTCCAGAGGATAGACGGTAGCTCTTCGATCCAGCAGTCGGCCGAACATTCCAAAGGTTCGACCAACTGAGGTTTGATGTCCGACAAGATGAGGCCGTTTGCACGCTCAACTTGGCCGTTTGACTGCGGGTGAGCAACGGACGCCAAGTCCAGCCGGATGCCCTGTGTTTTGCAGAAATGGGCCAAAGGTCCTTTGGCAAAGTTTGTGCCATTGCGAGTGATGATGCTGTGTGGTATGTCATACCGGACTATGATGTCGGTGGTGAAGGTCATGGCAGTCGGACCGTTGAGTTTTTTGATTGGTCTTGCTTCGATCCATTTGGTGAATTTGTCCACGGCGACAAGCAAGTGAGTCATGCCGCCACATGTTGTCTTGAAGGGACCCACCATGTCCAGCCCCCAAACTGCAAATGGCCATGTGATGGGGATGGTCTTGAGTGCAGAAGCCGGCAAGTGCTGTTTTGAGCTGAAGCATTGGCACCCATTGTTTTTTTGACCAGATCCTTGGCGTCATCCAAAGCAGTCTGCTAGAAGAATCCGTGGCGAAAAGCTTTGGCGACGAGTGACTTGGAGGTCGCGTGGTGGCCGCATTTGCCTTGATGAATATCTCTCAAAATGGCCAAGCCCTTTTCCGGCTCTACACAGCGCTGGAAAACGCCGGTCACGCCACGTCTGACGAGCTCTCTGTTCACTATTGTGTATGCCGACGCTCTGCGTTTCACTTGTTGGGCCAGGATCTCATCTGCCGGTAGCTCTCTTCTCAGCAGAAAGTTGAGGATGGGTTGCGCCCACGATGGTGCTGTGACTCCTGTCACCTTGGCAACTGACACCAGGGTGGTGTGACTCCGTCTTCACCATGATATCGTCCATGTAGACGTGGGCGTTCCTGCCAAGTTGCTTGAGGAGACACTTCTGCATGTAACACTAAAACGTGGCGCCGGCACTTCTCAAGTCGAACGTCATGGTCGGGTAACAGAAGGCTTTGAATGGCGTGAGGAAGGCGGTCTTCAGTCGATCAGCCGGATCCAGCTTGATCTGGTGGTAACTGGAATAGGCATCAAGGAAGGACACCAACTCGCATCTGGCTGTGGAGTCGATCACTTGATCTATTCGCGGCAAAGCGAACGGATCTTTGGGGCAGACTTTGTTGAGGCTGGTGTAGTCAATGCACATGCGCCACTTGTTGTTCTTCTTCAGCACAAGGACAGGGTTGGAGAGCCACTCTGGATAAAACACCTCCATGGTGAAGCCGACTGCCAGCAGTCGGGCGACCTCTTCACCAACAACTCTTATTTTTTCTTTGGACAGGCGGCGAAGCGGCTGCCTGACTGGCTTTGCGTCTGGCCTCACGTGCAGTTTGTTCTCGGCAAAATCCGTCGGAACACCCGGCATGTCCTTGGGGGACCATGCGAAGATGTCCCGATTCTCATGGAGGAAATCGACGAGCTCGCTTTCCTATTTGCTATCAAGGATTGACCCTATGACAGCAATTCTCTCCGGGTGTGCCGGGTCCAAGGCAATCTTCTTGGTCTCTTTGTCCGGCTAGAAGGAGCCTTGAGGCTCCGCCTCCTTAGGATCAGATGGTATGGCTGGCTGCTCACCGGCCATCGCTACCATCCGATCAAAGCAGCGCTTTTCTTCAGCTACGATGAGGGCGTAGGCCAGCCGACTGCTGGCGGCGGCACAGGCGGCTGACTTCTCATAGTCGCCAGTGATGGTGATTATGCCCTTGGGACTTGGCATCTTCATCTCGAGATAGGCATAATGGGGCACGACCATGAACTTGGCAAGTGGAGGCCGGCCCAATATTGCATGATAAGGACTTTCCAGATTCACCACCTCAAACCAGACTGTATCGCGGCGGAAATGCTTCTTGTCGCCAAATAGGACATCTATCTTGACCCTGCCGATTGGTGAGCAGGAGAGGCCGGGGACGATGCCGTGGAACACGGTCCTGGTGGGCTGGAGCTGCTTCTCCTTGATGCTTAATTTTTCCATGGTGTCACGGTACAGGATGTTGATACTGCTACCACCGTCTAGCAGAACTCAGGAAAAACGGCAGGCCCGCCTGTCTGTGGAGAAAGTTGTACCCAGAACCATGGCGTAAGCACCCGGCGATGGCATGACAGTCGGGTGGTCAGTACAGGTCCAGCTGATGGGCTTCTCAGACCAATGCATGAATTCTGGGACCTCTGAGGCGACGGCATTGACTTCTTGGTGCTGTTGATGCCGGTTGTGCCTGTCATCAGCCTGGCTGGTGAAGACGACGTAGGGCTCATTCTCCTTCGAGAACTCGTCTTGGACCGGGCCGCCGGCTGCTTTGGAGGAGGAGCCGCCCGCCCTGCAGGCGGAGGGGGCAGAGCTTCACCCCTGGCAATCCTAGTGAGCCAGTGGCACTTCCGTGTGACGAGGTTTGATGGTTTAGCACCACTGTGAAACTTGCAAGGGGCATCGAGGGCTTGCTCGAAGGAGAAGGCGGGCTGCCAAGCAGGCTTGCCGCCCTTCTAGCGCTTGGGTCCGGCTTGACCTTCCGGCTACTGGTCCTCGACTGCTGCTACTAGCTGGCTGTTGGAAGCAGGTGGAGAGGCCTTGCGCTTGTTGTCTGCCGGCTGCTGGCGCCTACTAGACTCTCTGGCCGGCGTCCGGGGAGCTGGAGGAGCCATCTTTATAGAGGCATCTATGTGGAGCTCCAACTTCATGGAGGAGTCGGCCGTGGCGTATCTGTCTGCTATGCTTAACATCACGTCCAGTGTGGAGGGCTCATCACAGAGGAGCTTGTGCTTGAGCAGAATGCCCTCTCTGCACCCGGCCATGAAGTATTCAATGGCTTGCACCTCATGCACCCCTTCGCAGGAGTTGCGTAGCTCGGCCCAACGCGTCAAGTAATCACGGGCGGACTCGGTTGGCCCTTGGACGCACAGGGAGAGTTGTCTTGGCTTGGGCGGCCGCTTGTAGGTGCTGGTGAAGTTGCGGGTGAAGACGTCTGTGATGTCCAGCCAGCTGTTGATGTTGTTGGGCTTGAGGTTCTTCAACCACGTATGGGCCGTGCCCTGGAGCATGAGCGGAACATAATTCACGGCAACACATTTGTTGCTGTTTGCTATGCTGACGGCAGTGGAGTAATCCACTAGCCAATCCTCCGGCTTCACGGAGCCAGTGTACTTGGCAGTATCTCCAAGGAGCGAGAACCCTTTCGGGGGCTCGTCGCGGATGCGGGGGCCGAAACTAGGCGGGCCAATCGCGTCTTCTTCTTTGACCGCCAGGGATCGAGCCAGCCGGTCGATCCGATGGCGCACATCATTCTCCCCAACTCCCTCCCGGCGGCCCAAACGGCCTCCGAGAGTCGGATGCTCGACAGGCGGCGAGGACGCCCTCCTCTCTCTGCGAGGGGGAGGCGAGCGCTCGCTCCGTCGTTCCACAACCCTTGTGCGGCCGTTCTGGTCAGGCTCGATGGTGATATGAGTTCGTCGACTGCGGCTGGCAGCCGGCTCCGAGTCCTACCGACTGCGGCTAACAGCCGGCCCTGTGTTTTGCCGACTGCAGGTGCCGCCTGTTGGCGATCGGGATGAAGCTCCTTGCTCACGACGGGGAGGGCGGTTCTCAGCTTGTGCGCTAGTCTCCAATGCCCGGTGGCGAGCCTCCTGCTACTCGGCCGCTGCAGTGAGGAGTTGCTGGACGCGCATCGTCTTGCAGCGAAGCTCGTCTCCCTCTAGGTGGTCCAACTCATCTGCGGCCGCTTGGGCGGCCCGCAAGTTCTCCAAGGGGGTCGCGTAAACCGGACGCATAGCCCCCAGCATGCTGGCGAGGGTGCCACCATGGTTCCGGACCGCGCCGGCTCGGCTGGGCTTGCCAGCAGCCGGCGTACCGCCTACGGCGCGGTCGACCTTGCGAAAGTAGGCTTCGATAATGTGACGCCCGAGACCGACGTCCCAGAAGATCCCAGAAGCTTCCAGAAGTTCCGGATGTTCAGGGTTGCCCGTGTGTTCTTTGTGTTTGTGTTTTTTTTATTTTTTTGCATTGCATCATGTCATCATGTCATGTCATATTTTATTTTGCATCTCAACCTAAATAATTCGTGTGGGCCTTCGGTCCATTTAAATCGAGGGAAGGTGACTTCTCTTTATAACATATAAAAGTCTCTCAATATTTATGGAGCTATATTAATAAATATTCCATTCTTTGGAATTACTCTAACACACTTGCATAATTCCCCATGTTATTTCACTTCAAGTTTCACCTCCAAAACCTTGCTATAATTCTTTTCTCGTTGTTTCGAGGCTCTTCCAAAAACCCTCCTTCTATTTTATTTTAATCCCTGACATTTTTGTGAGTCCGGGAATTCTATCCTCTTGCCCTAACTCCTTTCCTAGCACCTCCCTTCTTTTCTTCTTGTTGTTGTTTTCTGTTTTTCTTTTAGTAAAACAACAGCAGTTTTATTGTTAACAGAGAAGGCAGCCAGCCCAGGCCTCTCCTCCTTTCCCCCCTTCAGCCGGCCCAACCGCCTCCCTTTTCGGCCCAACTCCCAGGCCAGCTGGCCCACCTCCCGCACCGAAACCCTACCCCGACCCCAGGCTTCCCTCGATTCTCCCTCGCTCTCCCAGTCGCCGCCGCCACTCATCCCTCTCCTCCCGCTCGTTCCCTCCTCTGGCGAACCCCTCTCTCCACTTCGCCCCAGCCTCGATCTCCCGAGGCCCCAGCGTCCCCGAGCGGCTCCCCGAGCGCGGCGCTCCAGGGTCGCCTTCGCCACCGCGGCCTCTGGCCTCCTCCCGTCAGCGAGCCGGCCATCCTCGCCCCGCTCCCTCAGGCGCCAGGGCGCCGCCTCGCCCTCGCTGCTCTGCCCGTCCTCGCCGAGTCCGTGGCTTCGCCCCGCCGCGCCATAGCCTCCCTTCGGCCGCACCTTCTGCCTCGCCTCCTCTCCAGGCCGGCGACCGCCCCTTCTGCGGCCAGGCTCCGCCCTCCGTCGCCCGCGGCAAGGAGCCCCGGTGCCCCTCGGCCCCGTCCTCCCCGTCTTCGAGGCCAGAGCTCCTGGAGCCAGCCAAGGCTGGCCCGCGCCGTTCCCCGCCCGTGCCTCCAGCACTGCAGCGACGCGCCCCACGAGCAGCTCCTCCCTCCGTTCCCTGAGCGCCATGGCCGTCCAGGCCTCTTCCTCGAGGATCCAGCAGCTCCGAGGCTCCCTCGACTCCTCTCCAGCGAGCACGGGTTTCCCTTCTGCGCCCGAGGGCCCCTTTTGCTTCTCCGTCCAGCAGGTCGTCCGGCGCCCGTCTCCGTCCGCCGCTGTCCCTTGTGTTGCTGCCGTGTTGAGTTTTGTGCTGTAGTTTGTTTTGTTTTTGTTCTGTTGCGTGCTGTAATTTTTGGACAGATGACCGTGTACAACTACGGCGACCCGAACAAGTACCTCTTCGAGACAAGTACCTCTACGTATACGACCCGAGTACATCTACAAAA
>LR738710.1:546283366-546346973 GCA_902687465.1 Secale cereale | reverse complement strand
TATATAGGTTTTAGTCCTTTAACTTTTAAAGGATCGACTAGAGATGGCCTTATGACTTGTTTAGTTCAATTCTTCACAATGTGATACTCTATATGTGCAACTATTTCCCGTGCAGTTAAATTTCATCAATAATAGTTTCAACAATAGCACTATGAATTACGATATTTGGTTGCTGTTAAGGATACTGCAGTTAACATGCCTTTTCATTTTTAACAATAACTAGTGTACTTTAGACCTGCACAATACGAGTTTGAATGACTATTTTCTTGTTTTTAAATGTTATGCCTGATGTAGTAATTAACACACCTTTCCACTTCTTGTTTTGCTTAACTAGCGTGCTTAAGCCTGCACACTGAAGCTATCATTTGTAGATGATGTTGTCGACAATGGATATATTTGGTTGATGTTTAGCCTGTTGTGCTTAACATGCCTTTATATGTACTCATGCAGGACAATATTGAGAACAGTGTTGTTTTCCATCGAGGTTATTCTCATTGCATTGCTTATATGTACTCACTGTTCAGGATTTTGGTAGCTGGTACCATATAGCCTGGGGCTCGTAAGGGATTAATCATCGAATCGTACATTTCACTGAATATATCTGTAACCCATTTATCAGTAGGTTAACTAGGGCCATATTTAATATATCAGAATGACTAAATATGTAATCCCAGTCTACATAGCAAAAAGGAAGAGTGTTACCTTAAAGTTCTGATGATGTCTAGATATACATGTAATAAAATCTTATATAATGGGATGGAGGGAGTGTTGTACTACATAATTTTCAATTGTTTTTTATCTTCTAATATTAACTTGGTGCTTTTAGGTACATATATTACTGCCAAAGTTCCACACTTCGACCCTTTCTGGAGCAATGACATATTCATGAACCAGCATCAAGTGAGGAAACTGATAAAGATTGTCATTAAAATGGGTCCAAAGACGTGAATCAAACTATTTGTTTACACTTTATGCAAGACAACAATGAACTGCAGGATGGTAAGTAAGAACCCTGTAGCCTTCTTTTTACTGCCCATAATGAGTTGTGTTAGATGACACTGTCTGAATCTTTTTTCCTTTGTAGTGGATCCTGACGCAGTTTACTCAAAATTAGCTCTCAAACTACAGGATTGGCAGCCGGCCATCACAAGGGGTTGGGACTAGAGTCCTGCATGCCTTCTGCATCCAGGAGAGCACAATAGGGCCATTCCGCTTCACGTTGATCAGCAACCAGAATGTCTGTCGCCTTTTTCTTTACCATCTGTAATACTACAAGTATAGAACCCTGGTTCATCATTCTTTATTTGGTGCTTATGTAATTCTTAAATATATGTACCTGTGAATCAAATAATGCATTGGTTGTTTGAACCTGATGGATATGAATAAAGCTAAAGCTTACTTTGAAGTTTAAATTAGGTACAATTTTACATAGCAGCAATTAAATTAGGGCGAAATTAGGATGCGTAGGTCATTACGGCGCACACGGGTAATAAAGCACATCGTGTGCGATGTACATCATAATTCGATACGGTTCACGAAGAGGAAACGTGTGTAACAATGCACACAGTTGCTATTTGCAAAGCGTGTGTGATGTCATACACTATCGCATACGGTGCGGGGAAAATAAATGTGTGTGATTGTCTACCTATCGTGAACGGTTTATAATCATGAACTATTTCTGATGTGACACACATCGTAAAACTCCCGTGCGTGGAATCTGCCTGGAAAACTGTCGTGCCTGGAATCTGCCTAGATTTAGGTAAAACCGCAAAACTCTGACTGCGATGGCAATGTGAGCGCAAACGAGTAGAAAGGATGAAGCGTTTCGGATATTTCAGATATCGGAAACAGTTATACCGGGACAACTGTATGCATCAAGGCTCCCTATCCCCGACGGTTTCTGTGTTATGTGGGAAGGACCCCCCTATCGCCCACACTCACTAGGTGACGGTTCCAAATGTCGTTGCGGAAAGGGGTTAAAACCCATTTGTATAGCAACGACGCATACCAGTGCCTGGACCTCAGTCGATGTCAACTCCAACTCCATATATTCTATTTCGGGGAGAAAAAAATCAGAGAGAAGATCCCATCGCGTTTTACAATACGGAGCCATCGCCACCTCCCGTTCTTCCTCGAGAGACCTGATCTAGAGTCCGTTCGGGGCTCCGGAGAGTGGAGATGATCGCTGTCGTCATCATCAACCATCCTCCATCACCAATTTCATGATGCTCACCGCCGTGTGTGAGTAATCCCATCATAGGCTAGCTGGACGGTGATGGATTGGATGAGATTTATCATGTAATCGAGTTAGTTTTGTTAGGGTTTGATTCCTACTATCCACAGTGCTATGAGATTGATGTTGCTATGACTTTGCTATGCCTAATGCTTGTCACTAGGGCCCTGAGACGTCTCCAACGTATCTATAATTTTTGATTGTTCCATGCTATTATTTATGATGTTTTGGATGTTTAATGGGCTTTCTTATACACTTTTATATTATTTTTGGGACTAACCTATTAACCCAAAGGCCCAGTCCAGATTGCTGATTTTTTGCCTATTTCAGGGTTTTACAGAAAAGGAATATCAAACGGGGTCCAAACAGAATGAAACTTCGGGAGATATATTTTTCGAGCAAAATACGCACGGGAGACTTGGGAACCACGGAGTAGGGCACACGTGGCGTCCACGAGGGTGGGGGGCACCCCCCTATAGGGCGTGTGCCCCTGCCTTGTGGGCCCCATGTTTGGCCCCCGGTGCCCTCCTTCCTCCTATATATACCTACGTACCCCGAAACCATCAGAACAACAGAGAAAACCCTAGTTCCACCACCGCAACCTTCTGTTCCCATGAGATCCCATCTTGGGGCCTGTTCCGGAGCTCCGCCGGAGGGGGGATCTACCATGGAGTGCTTCTACATCATCATCATCACCTCACCATGAGTTGTGAGTAGTTTACCACAGTCCTTCGGGTCCATAGCTAGTATCTAGATGGCTTCTTCTCTCTCTTTGGATCTCAATACCAAGTTCTCCTCGGTCTTCGAGGAGATCTATTCGAAGTAATCTCTTTTTGCGGTGTGTTTGTCGAGATCCGATGAATTGTGGGTTTATGATCAAGATTATCTATGAGAAATATTTGGTTCTTTTCTGAGCCCTTTATGTATGATTATAATATCCTTGCAAGTCTCTTCGAAATTTTCGTTTGGTTTGGCCTACTAGACCTATAGTTCTTTCAATGGGAGAAGTGCTTGGCTTTGGGTTCAATCTTGCGGTGTCCTTTCCCAGTGACAGTAGGGGCAGCAAGGCACGTATTGTATTGTTGCCATCGAGGATAAAAAGATGTGGTTTATATCATGTTATTTGAGATTATCCCTCTACATCATGTCATCTTGCTTAAGGCGTTACTCTATTCTTATGAACTTAATACTCTAGATGCATGCTGGATAGCGGTCGATGTGTGGAGTAATAGTAGTAGATGCAGAATTGTTTCGGTCTACTTGTCTCGGACGTGATGCCTATATATAATGATCATGCCTAGATATTCTCATAATTATTCGCTTTTCTATCAATTGCTCGACAATAATTTGTTTACCCGCCGTAGAATTCCCGTATCATGAGAGAAGCCACTAGAGAAACCTATGGCCCTCGGGTCTATTCTCAACGTATCAGTCTACAAGCTACTTTACTTTTCCGTTTTTACTTTTTGTTCTTATATCCAAAAATACTAAAAATATCAAACTATCCTATCTATCAGATCTCAATTTTGTAAATGACCGTAAAGGGATTGACAACCCCTTATCGCGTTGGCTACGAAGTTCTTATTAGTTTGTGTAGGTGTGAGGGACTCGCGCGTGGTCTCCTACTGGATTGATACCTTGGTTCTCAAAAAACTGAGGGAAATACTTACGCTACTGTGCTGCATCACCCTTTCCTCTTCGAGCGAATACAACACAAGCTCGAGAAGAAGCAAGAAGAATTTTTGGCGCCGTTGCCGGGGAGACTTACGCAAAAGTCATATACCAAGTACCTATTACAAACCCTTATCCTTCGCATTACATTTATTTGCCTCTCGTTTTCCTCTCCCCCACTTCACCCGTGCTGATTTATTCGCCCTTTTTTTGTTCGCCTTTCTGTTTGCTTGTGTTGCTATGTGCCCTCTATTGGCTTGCATCTTCGCCTGCTAAATTATGGGTCCTCATCCACTTGCTAATCTTTTTAAAAGATCCAATTATGTTGAACCAATTGCTAGTGAGTTGTGTGCACTAGATTATCTTTATGGGGTTTTGCTTGAAATTCATGAATCTGAAAATTGTGCGGAATTGTTAAAAGAAAAAGTGATTCATGATAGCTCCTTAAATAAAAAACATGATTGCAATGATACTATTGTAAATTCTATTAATGCCAATTGTGTTAATTACATGCAAAACCCTAAGCTTGGGGATGCTAGTATTTCTATGTCCACTACTTGTTGCAATGATCATGATTGGGGTGATTCTTCTTATGATCTTGAAAATTTATTTATACCCCATGATGAATATGAGATTGATAATAATGTTTGCAATAATATTGAAAGTGGGTTTGGAAGAGTGTCAACTTTTGATCCCACATATTTGGAGAATGTTCAATCTTATGAATTTTTTGATAAAAGTGGATTTGGAGAGGTCACGACTTTAGTTAAAGTTGATCCCACTATTTTGGAAGAGTGTCAACTTTGCATGCATGTGGATCGTGTTGAGAATGTGTTATGTGATAGCTATATTGTTGAATTTGCTTATGATCCCGCATGCAATTATTATGAGAGAGGAAAATATGGTTGTAGAAATTTTCATGTTACTAAATTACCTCTCGTTATGTTGAGATTGCTATTGATTCTTTCTTATTACTTACATATGCTAGATCTTGCTTGTCTTGGTAATTTATTTTCCTATAAAATGCCTTTGCGTAGGAAGTATGTTAGACTTAGATGTGATTTTCACATTCTATATGATGCTCTCTTTGTGCTTCAATTCTTATCTTTCATGTGAGCATCATTGAATTCTCAAGCCTATCTTAATGGCTATAAAGAAAGAGCTTGTTGGGAGGCAACCCAATTTTATTTTCTTTTCTTTTGCTTCTGTTTAGGAATAAATTTTGCATCTAGCTTCTGTTTAGATGTGGTTTTGTGTTTTAATAGTGTTTGTGCCAAGTAGAACCTTTGGGAAGACCTGTGTGAAGTTTATATGATCTTGCTATGAAAAACAAAATCGTTAGCGCTCGCTAGAATAGTCACCAGATTTTACTGGAGCGTTCTATTTAGTTGATTCTTTTTGCAAATGATTAATAGAAAAATTCCTCACGTTTACCAATTTATTTCAAAAAAATTGGAGTCACAGAAGTATGCGAAAGTTACAGATTACTACAGACTGTTTTGTTTTTGACAGATTCTGTTTTTCGTGTGTTGTTTGCTTATATTGATGAATCTATGAGTAGTATTGGGGAGTATGAATCATAGAGAAGTTGGAATACAGTAGGTTTAACACCAATATAAACAAAGAATGAGTTCATTACAGTACCTTTGAGGGGTGGTTTGTTTTCTTATACTAACGGAGCTCACGAGATTTTTGTCTAAGTTTTGTGTTGTGAAGTTTTCAAGTTTTGAGTATTGCTTTGATGGACTATGGAACAAAGAGTGGCAAGATCCTAAGCTTGGGGATGCCCAAGGCACCCCAAGGTAAAATTAAAGGACATCCAAAAGCCTAAGCTTGGGGATGCCCCGGGAAGGCATCCCCTCTTTCGTCTTCATCTATCGGTAACTATACTCGGAGCTATATTTTTATTCACCACATGATATGTGTTTTACTTGGAGAGTCATGTATCATTTGAGTCTTTGCTTGTTAGTTTTCCAAAATTATCCTTGCTGGACACACCTTTTTGAGAGAGATTAATATGGCCTAGGAATTGTCAGAACACTCTATGTGCTTCAGTTATATCTTCAGAGTTGAATAGTTTTTGCTCTAGTGCTTCACTTATATTTTTTAGAGCACGGTGGTAATTTTATTTTGTAGAAATTGTTGATCTCTCATGCTTCACTTATATCCTTTTGAGAGTCTATTAAAACAGCATGGTAATGTGCTTTGGCAATAAAACTAGCCTTCACATGATAGGCATCCAAAATCGACGTGGTAAAAACTTTCGTACTAAGTGAGTCGAATATGATGAGAAGTTGGATGCGTGATAATTGTTTGAGATATGAGGATAGTGATATTAGAGTCATGCTAGTGGAGTTATTACGAAATTGAGAAATACTTGTGTCAAAATTTGTGATTCCCGTAGAATGCACGCATGATGAACCGCTACGTGAGGAAGTTAGAGCATTAGTTATTTGTAGAGTGTCATCCTTTGTGTGGAGGTCGGGGGGGGGGGGGCGCGATGGTGAACTCCTACCAACCTCCCCCCTAGGAGGATGCATTGATTGCTTTGTTTTGATGACTCGTAAATTTTTGCAATAAGTATATGAGTTCTTATGACTAATGTTGAGTCCATGGATTATACGCACTCTCACCCTTCCGCCATTGCTAGCCTCTGTTGTACCGCGCAACTTTCGCCGGTACCATACACCCACTATATACCTTCCTCAAAACAGCCACCATATATCTTCCTCAAAACAGCCACCATACCTACCTATCATGGCATTTCCATAGCCATTCCGAGATATATTGCCATGCAACTTTCAACCGTTCCGTTCATATGACACGCTTCATATTGTCATATTGCCATGCATGATCATGTAGTTGACATTTTATTTGTGGAAAAGCCACCATGCATAATTCTTCATACATGTCACTCTTGATTCATTGCACATCCCGGTACACCGCCGGAGGCATTCATATAGAGCTATACTTTGTTCTAGTATCGAGTTTTAATACCGAGTTATAATTCAATAAAAGTGTGATGATCATAATTATTAGAGCATTGTCCCATGCGAGGAAAGGCCAAACAAAAGAAAAGGCCCCTCCAAAAAAATGGACAGTTGCTACTATCTTTTTCCACACTTGTGCTTCAATGTAGCACCATGTTCTTCATGATAGAGAGTCTCATGTTAACTCACTTTCATATACTAGTGGGAATTTTCATTATAGGAATTGGCTTGTATATTCCAACGATGGGCTTCCTCAAATGCCCTAGGTCTTCGTGAGCAAGGAAGTTGGATGGACACCCACTTAGTTTCTTATGTTGAGCTTTCATCATATTTATCTCTAGTGTATCTGTTGCATGGCAATCCCTACTCACTCACATTGATATCTATTGATGGGCATCTCCATAGCCATTTATACGCCTAGTCGATGTGAGACTATCTCCCTCCTTTTTCTCTTCTCCACAACCACCCTTCTATTCCACATAGTGCTATATCCATGGCTCACGCTGATGTATTGCGTGAAAGTTGAAAGGTTTGACAGAATAGAGTATGAAAACAAGTGCTTGGCTGAAACCGGGGTTGTGCATGATATGAATATTTTATGTGATGAAGAGGGAGCATAGCCAGACTATATGATTTTGTAGGGATAGCTTTCTTTAGCCATAGTATTTTGAGAAGACATGATTGCTTTGTTTGTATGCTTGAAGTACTATTATTTCTTATGTCAATATAGACTTTTGTCTTGAATCTTTCAGATCTGAACATTCATGCCACAATTAAGAGAGCTACATAGAAAATTATGTTGGTTAGCATTCCACATCAAAAATTCTGTTTTTATCATTTACATACTCGAGGGCGAGCAGGAATTAAGCTTGGGGATGCTTGATACTTCTCCAACGTATCTATAAATTTTGATTGTTCCATGCTATTATTTATGATGTTTTGGATGTTTAATGGGCTTTGTTATACACTCTTATATTATTTTTGGGACTAACCTATTAACCCAAAGGCCCAGTCCAGATTGCTGTTTTTTGCCTATTTCACGGTTTTACAGAAAAGGAATATCAAACGGAGTCCAAACGGAATGAAACTTCGGGAGAGATATTTTTGGAGCAAAATACGCACGGGAGACTTGTGAACCACGGAGTAGGGCACACGTGGTGTCCACGAAGGTGGGGGGCGCCGTTCCCCCTATAGGGCGCGCCCCCTGCCTCGTGGGCCCCACGTTTGGCCCCCGGTGCCCTCCTTCCTCCTATATATACCTACGTACCTCGAAACCATCTGAACAACAGAGAAAACCCTAGTTCCACCGCCGCAACCCTCTGTTCCCGTGAGATCCCATCTTGGGGCCTGTTCCGGAGCTCCGCCGGAGGGGGGATCTACCACGGAGTGCTTCTACATCATTATCATCGCCTCACCATGAGTTGTGAGTAGTTTACCACAGACCTTCAGCTCCATAGCTAGTATCTAGATGGCTTCTTCTCTCTCTTTGGATCTCAATACCAAGTCCTCCTCGGTCTTCGAGGAGATCTATTCGATGTAATCTCTTTTTGTGGTGTGTTTGTCGAGATCCGATGAATTGTGGGTTTATGATCAAGATTATCTATGAGAAATATTTGGTTCTTTTCTAAACTATTTATGTATGATTATAGTATCCTTGCAAGTCTCTTCGAATTATTGGTTTGGTTTGGACTACTAGATCTATAGTTCTTGCAATGGGAGAAGTGCTTGGCTTTGTGTTCAATCTTGCGGTGTCCTTTCCTAGTGACAGTAGGGGCAGCAAGGCACGTATTGTATTGGTGCCATCGAGGATAAAAAGATGGGGTTTATATCATGTTATTTGAGTTTATCCCTCTGCATCATGTCATCTTGCTTAAGGCGTTACTCTGTTCTTATGAACTTAATACTCTAGATGCATGCTAGATAGCTGTCGATGTGTGGAGTAATAGTAGTAGATGCAGAATCGTTTCGGTCTTCTTGTCTTGGACGTGATGCCTATATATAATGATCATGCCTAGATATTCTCATAATTGTTCGCTTTTCTATCAATTGCTCGACAGTAATTTGTTTACCCACCGTAGAATTCCGCTATCATGAGAGAAGCCACTAGAGAAACCTATGGCCCCCGGGTCTATTCTCAACATATCAATCTACAATCTACTTTACTTTTCCGTTTTTACTTTCTGTTCTTATATCCCAAAATACAAAAAATATCAAACTATCCTATCTATCAGATCTCACTTTCGTAAGTGACCGTAAAGGGATTGGCAACCCCTTATCGCGTTGGCTATGAAGTTCTTATTTGTTTGTGCAGGTGTGAGGGATTCGCGCGTGGTCTCCTACTGGATTGATACCTTGGTTCTCAAGAACTGAGGGAAATACTTATGCTACTGTGCTGCATCACCCTTTCCTCTTCGAGGAAATACAACGCAATGTCGAGAAGTAGCAGGCCCGACTGCCATGATTTCAGATCTGAACCTATTATGTTTTCATGAATATATTTGTGTTCTTGATCCTATCTTACAAGTTAATAGTCACCTACTATTTGTTATGATCCGACAACCCCGGAGCGACAACAGCAGGAACACTTCCCGGTGATGACCATAGTTTGAGGAGTTCATGTATTCACTAAGTGCTAATGCTTTGACCTGGTACTCTATTAAAAGGAGGCCTTAATATCCCTTAGTTTCCATTAGGACCCCGCTACCACGGGAGGGTAGGACAAAAGATGACATGCAATTGCTTTTCCATAAGAACGTATGACTATATACGGAATACATGCCTACATTACATTGATGAATTGGAGCTAGTTCTGTGTCACCCTAGGTTGTAACTGCTACATGATGAATACTATCCGACACCTATCATCGCCGATCCATTGCCTACGAGTTCGTTCCATATTGATACTTGCTTTGTTACTTTCTTTATTGTTGCTATCACCATCACTACAAAACTTCTACTGTTACTTTTACCACTGTTACCGTTACTTCCATATTACTTTCGTACAAAATACTTTGCTGCAGATATTAAGTTTTCCAGGTGTGGTTCAATGACAACTCAGCTGCTAATACTTGAGAATATTCTTTGGCTCCCCTTGTGTCGAATCAATAAATTTGGGTTGAATACTCTACCCTCAAAAACTGTTGCGATCCCCTGTACTTGTGGGTTATCAATGTCTTTGTTCCCGAGAAGCTTTTCGCATTCGGCAGCATCGTGCTGCATGCTGGTCCGACCGACCGTGTTGGCCAGGTTGATAGCTTCGCCCCGACTAGGAGATCAGGTTTGCAAACTTTGAGTTCGTCGCCGACACCCGGGGAGCTCTTGTTCTGACAAGGTTCTCAGCCTTGCACGAAGATCCCACAAACCCCGAGGCTTTAGCTTCGGGTGCGGTGTACCCCCGCCACTAGGGCGACCACCACCTCAGATCCGGCCGGCCTTGAGTGTGGATCCAGTCTCCACCCCCGATGTCCTGGTGCGAGCCTGAGTCAGACATTGCATCGGGTCTTGAACGCCCTAGGAGCGGCAGGACTGCGAATCGACCCCGAGCACTCCCGTAGCATGGACCCGATAGAACTCTCGCTATGAAATGAGTTAATATACCAGATCGAAGCCATGGGGATTACCAATGGCCGGTCCTCGGTTTACGATCATATCGGGCTTAAACCCAATGACACAGAAATCTACGTCCCACCCATCGCACACTTAGTTGCCACTATCGAAGACCTGGCTGAAGACTCGCCCCCGCGACCCCCGGAGCCAAGAATAGATTGTGTCCAAGTCTCTAATCGTCAAGCTCTGTTGTCTAGTTCGGAATCCGACCACCATCTCTGAAAGATTCCAAAGTCAAGCTCCGATTCAGCACACGACCTCGAGTCTATGCAACTATGCCTGATTAATAATCTGGACCCTGAGTCCGGCGTATTAGATTCCATAATGATGTAGGAAACTGCCGCAAAAATTCAAGACTGGTACCCTGTAGGGATAAAAAAATCCCACCTACCCCCACGTTGAGTACTCCCCAACCAAATCAGGGCGGCCCGACATATGGGATCTAATGTATGTGAAACAATAGCCCGAAGAAACAGTCCGACAATTCCGGACTAGATTGCTCCTTGTTAAAAACAAGATAGCGGATTACAACAGCCAATAAATTCTAGCAACTGTCTGGCATAACTGCTGAGAGGAAGGCATCCTAAATGCCCTCGCCCACCATCTTGTTCAAAACTTCACCGAGCGATCGGATCTGGTACTCAAATACTGCTCCATGGAAGGCGCCTGGTAAGCTCAGCAATTGCAAACAGGGTAAATCCATGTTGAGGAACCCAGAAAAGCTCGGGCAAGCGCTCACACTAGGATCGGCCAGCTGAATATGTACTGTGTGAGAAAAATAAGAAACCCAAGACAGGATCCCGAACGGTCCTCGATGAACTACTCTACAAGTCATGTATCATACACTCTAACCTATTGGATGCAAACCCAACTCACAGCCTTCGAGCTTGCTGGGTGGTTAGGAAAGTTGCAAAGAGCGGAGAGACTTTCCTTAGAGGCTCGCCCTCAAGCAGACGTTCAACAACGCCCTTGGATGGCAACGCTGAGATCCTAAATATCTATGAGACGAGTCGAGGCCCCGCCCTATCTAAGCACCTGCCTCCCTTGTCCTTGATCCCATAGTGGACAGATTCAGACTCCACGAGGTTCTAATGGACGACGGCAGCTGGTTAAACCTCATTTATGAGGACACCCTGGGCAAAATGCAATTTAACGGATCTCGTATTGAGCAAAACCACACCAACTTTTAGGGGATCATTCCCGGGAAAGAGGCACGCTGTACTAGAAGAGTTACTCTCGATGTAGTATTCGGCACTCCCGAGAACTATTCGTTCGAGGAATTACTCTTCCACATTGTGCCCTTCCATAGCAGTTACCACGCCCTATTGGGGCGTGATCACAGTAACAAGCGATCTAGATAGAGCTCTTCGGGAAGAGAACAAAACATCATCGCTCATCCTCGAGGCATTATCCGAGGCTCTAGCAGCCGAAGAATCAACCACGCTCTGCTCAACTGTTTATAGGGCGATGTAATCCTCAGCAAAATGTCCAAATCAACATCTTTCAAGCCAGAAGATGAAATCATCAAGTTTCAGGTGCATCCGAAGGACCCTAACAAGACATCATCCATTGGGGCTCAACTGGACCCTGTGGTTGATGAGGCATTGCACACATTTTGTGCCAAAATTGGAGCATATTTGCCTGGCACCCCCTCGGATATGCAAGGAATCCCATGAAGGCTAGCCGAACAGAGCCTGAACAAAATTAAAGGCTTCAAGCTAGTCAAACAGGAGCTACGCCGATTTTCCGAACCCAAGCGTCAAGCCATGGGTAAGGACCTAGCGCCATTACTCAAAGTCAGATTCATTCAAGATATCAAACATCCCGAGGGGTTGGCTAATCTGGTCATGTTGCCCAAGAAAGACAAATTGTGGCGGTTGTGCATCAATTTTAAGGATATAAATAAAGTCTACCCCAAGGATCACTTTCCCTTACACATCATAGACCAGATCATCGACGCCACCGCCGGAAACGACTCACTGTGTCTCCTCGATGCCTATTTTGGATACCACCAAATCAAAATGAAGGAGTCTGACCAAGCTGACATGGCCTTCATCACCCCCTATGGATCATTCTACTTCAACACAATGCCCTTTGGTTTAAAAAATGCAGGCGCCCCATACCAGTGCATGTCTGAACATGCCTGGAAAACCAAATAGGCAAAACGGTCAAAGCATACATGGACGATGAGGTCATCAAGAACATGCACATCAATTAGTTGGTGGACGGCCTCCGCCAAACCTTTGATAGTCTACAAACTTATGATATAATGCTCAATACGGACAAATGTGTCTCCGGAGTTTCCACGGGCAAGCTGCTCAAATTTATTGTATCCCATAGAGGAATAGATGTTAATCCGGCCAAAATCTTAGCCCTGTCCCAGCTAGCGGTTCCTACTAAGTTGAAGCACGTCCAAAAATTAGTCGGCTGCGTGGCGGCCTTGTGACGCTTTATTTGCTGCCTTGGTGAAAAGGCATTACCTCTGTATAGGCTGCTTAAACGGACCAAAAACTTCAAATAGACTGATGAAGCAACGACCGCATTGGATGAAATTAAAACTTTATTGGCTGGCAATCCCATCTTAGTAGCACCCAACACTGGTGAACCAATGCTATTATACATCTTGGCCACAAATCAACTGGTCAGTGCAGTTCTCATTGTCGAACGAGAGGTAGAGGGTCACAAGCTCCGGGTGCAAAATCCAGTCTACTATGTAGCAGAGGTGCTCACCGCGTGCAAAACAAGGTATTTGCATTGCTGAAAGATCGCCTATGCAGTTTCCATGGCATCCCGAAAGCTCCGACACTACTTTCAAGAGTGTTCGGTCACGGTGGCATATGAAGTACCACTAAATGACATAATTAACAAGAAGGATGCTACATGCCACATATCCAAATGGGCCATTGAGCTCCTCCCTTTAAAAATTATATACCGACCACGGCGAGCTATTAAATCTCAGGTGTTGGCTAATTTTGTCGCTAAATGGACGGAAGCAGAGCTCCCTAGGGAAAACAATACGTACTCGCATTGGACGATGTACTTAGACGGCTCCAAAATGCTTGCCGGACTAGGGGCTGGAGTGATCCTCACATCGTCCACTACTGACAACATCCAGTATGTACTACAGATCATGTACACTGACTCCAACAACGCAGCCGAATACGAGGCTATGTTACATGGTCTTCGGATGGCAGTGACAATGGGCGTACAACGGCTCGAGGTGCAGTGAGACTCTAATCTCGCCATCTCTTAGGTCTACTGTGAGTATGACGCAAAATACCCAAAATGACAGCATATCGTAATGTTGTCCTCAAAATATTCACCCGGTTTGAGGAGCTGGAATGCCATCAAGTCTACAGAGATAGCAATCAAGCTGCAGATGTCCTTGCCCACATGGGCACTAAGCGCGACACTGTACCCCAAAACACCTTTCTGGGATGGTTGTTTAAGCCTTTTGTGGTGTGGCAAGATGGTGGCACGGACGCCGAGGCCGATGAACCAGGAAAGATCATCCCTCCTATCACTGAAATAGACGAACAAATTATTGGGGGCCCAACACTTGAAGAAACGTCTTCGGCCCACGAAGTCATGGCAATAATCATGCCATGGACCTAGCCCTTCCTCGCCTATCTTCTCCGCCAATAGCTACCAGATGACCAGGCCGAGGCAAGGCGCATAATTTGGCGATCTAATGCCTAAATGGTCCACGAGGGTGAACCGTACAAGAAATGCACTACGAGGGTCCTCCAAAGATGTATATCCATAGAGGGGATGTAGCTCTTGGCCGAGACCCACGCTGGCATGTGCGGCCATCACGCAGCAGCTCAGGCCTTGGTCAGTAAGGCCTTTTGAGTAGGGTTCTTTTGTGGCATTACATGCGCAGATGCCCACACACTGGTCCAACATTGCGTTGGATGCGAGCTCTTTGCGAATCAAAGTCAATGCCCCCCACGTCTCTTCGGACAATACCAATCACCTAGCCTTTTGCGGTCTGTGGGCTAGACATGGTTGGACCACATAAAGGGGGGACCAAGAAAAAGAAGTATCTACTCGCCATGGTCGACAAATTCACTAAATGGATTGAGGCGCAACCAGTAACTTTAGCAAAGTCCGTACCGACCATTGACTTTATATTCGGCGTGCTCCATCATTATGGCGTTCCGCATAGTATAATAACGGATAACAGATCCAGTTTCACAGCCCAAGAAGTAAAAGACTGGTGTGCCAACTTGGGCATTAAGCTTGACTAAGCCTCCATATATTACCCATAGTCCAATGGACAGGTCGAACGAGCCAATGGACTAATCGTGAGCGGCATTAAGCCTCGACTGGTCCATTCCTTGAAAGAGTCCGACTGCCACTGGGTGGAGGAGCTCGACTCCGTATTGTGCGGCCGCACACCGCTCATAATTGATCGACGTGATACAAACCGTTCTTTACGGTGTATGGGTGGAGGCGGTCCTCCCCAGCGACCTTAACCATGACGCACCTATAGTGCACATGTACGAATAAAAGGAGGCCGAGCTAGATCGACAAGATCACCTGGATGCTCTAGAAGAGGAGCGCGACATAGATCGGGCTTGCTCTACCTTTTTACAAATAGCGGGTCCGGCGCTACTAGAGTATGGAAATTCGGGTGAAGGCATATAACGTGGGCAAACTCGTCCTATGCCTCCCAGAGAAGAAAAAGAATAAGTTATCACCCAAATGGGAGGGTCCTTTCATAATTGATCAAGTGCTTACAGGGGGAGCGTATTGTCTCCGTGACCCAATGGACAATCGCCTCCAACAAAACCCATGGAATGCAGCAAGGCTTCGGCGCTTCTATGGCTAGACCGGTGTCGTCACCCTCCCTAGTCTTTCCTTCTTTCTAAATTTTATTATTATTATTGCTTAGTATTTCCCGGTTTGTGTTCGGTTAAGCCGAGCCACATTGATTTTCTCTCGGCAAACCTCTTCAAATGTACCACATGGTCATACATGGGGGCTTCTTTTACGAAGCCGGTTAATTCATCCTCCGTGCGCTCATTAGTCTCTGTCATGTTTGCACCCTTCCAGTATCATTGTAAAGCCACTATATGCATCAATTTGAGTTCAGATTTGGCCAAGCTGGGTTGCATTGCTCCTATGCTTACCCTACGCTCCCGATTGTTCAGCTAGGGAGTAAAGGGAGCACCTCTGCAATTCTTACGTCCGCATTATCCGGGTACATACCTTAGACGGGTGAAGCCAAAAGCTAGCATTCTTAAGAATATAATTGGTCGGCCACGAGGGAAGTAAAATATTTGGTAGTCATCACCAATGTTCGTGGTTGTTTTCTGGAAGTAACCATTACCTGTACAATGCGGGTATTCGATTGAATGACTATAGTTAACATGACAACCATAAGAAAGCAACCCATAGAGGGACTATTTTCTTCAGAAGATGTTTCTTACGTTAAACAGTAATATAACTTAACTCCCCGAGCGCGTTTTGTCTATTCACACCACATGGCCAGATTTCCTAGCTCTGCAAAGTGATTTTCCAATAATTTCGGGTTACATAGTAGGAAAATACTCCCCAACCGATGCTGGGGGAGGCAGAAGCCAATGGCCAGTCACGACAACATTGAAGCACGGTTCAGGGAAAAATTGATGTAAAGTACATAACTACCTAGAAACAAACACCCTGCTCTCGGTCTAGGCCATCTATTATGGTATTTAGGGTACAATATTCTCGGGACGTCCGAGAAGAAGGCATCAGTTGGTCATATACCAAACGTAGTGTCACTTCCTGCCCATCCGGCCCTACGGGCCCAACCCGAGCTAAATGCTCTGGATTAAGCTTGTAAAACGGGTCCTGACCATCGCCCAAACCTCCTGCGCTCCCTCTCGACATGCTTCCATAGCTCAAAAGCGGCGCCAAGCTTCTTTAAATCGATTAGCCAGCTTGGCCATCCCCTCCGGAACCACCTCGTCTGGCCACAACGCATGACCATGCTCTTCATGGCTTTTAGGGCCCGCTGATGCACAATGGATAGATCCTTTAGCAGATTCCCTCCAAATGAGTTGGCCTCCTCTTCGTGATGCCTGGTAAGGAGAAGTATAAAGATATGTGGCATGGCTCTTCCATTTGTATCATCCACATAATATACATATTAAATAGATGGATTACACTCATCGAACATGCCAACTTTCAGTCTCTGGTTCTCCTCCTGGGATTGTGCCAGTTGTATTTTTAAGCTGTTAATTTCTCTGGCTTGTTTCTGGTTTACCGCATTAATCTTATTCCTTTCATCATGATTTTTGGTCAATACACGGTGGCCAGCTTCTTGCTATGACTCCACATATCTTTGAGATTCTCTGGCTGCGTCTAGATCCTTCTGTAGCGCACTTATCGAATCTTTCATTAGAAAAGGTGTCTGAAATGATTCTTCGTTCAGGATATTAAGTATTTTACTCACCATGTGCTTCTCTAGTAAATTTATTGACCTCCTCTAGTTCGACATTTACAGATTCTAACTATGTTCAGTTTAGCTCGAGGTCTTCGGACAATTTTTTGTTTTGTTCCCTCACAGTCAGCACCATAACACAGTATTATACACATTTGGACCCTTAACTCAGCCGTCCAGCTCGAATTAAAGCTCGAGGGCTACTGCTTTGAATTATGTGTTCGGTTATGAAAACGAATAGCGTACCTGTAGGTTGGTCGACAGAAGGTTGGTGACTCCCACAAGCCCTACTCGAGCGGTTCCAAGATGTGCGTTTACCGAACAAGAGCGTTAAACTCATAATTAGAAAACATAGAGTGCCACAGCAACTCCTTCCGCCGCTGGTAATTCATCACACTTTTCACTTCAAAGTTGGTGACTAATACATCCTCGGCCCCCTGGATGTTGGTCCTCAGCAGGAACCTCCAAAGTGGCACCGGCCATGGCCGGAGATCCCGACTTTGGATCACCCCTGCACCTTTTTAATGTCCTCAGATGGAGGTGGTTCTACATATCGCCTGCTAATGGCTTCTCGCCCCTCGTTGGTTACCCCAAGTGGAAGGTTTGAGATGCAGTGTAGCGGTAGTTTTCCCTTGGAAAAGATACCAAGGATCGAATCCCCTGAGACTCCGAGGGTCAACAAGAAGGTGTCAACTGCTAGTGGCGCAACTTAGCGATTGACAGGACCTGCACACAGATACAAATAACTTTGCTCCCAACGAGTAAAGAGAGGTTGTCAATCCCTCCGGCCTTGTCGTTTACAAAGGATCAAACGCAAGAGATAATAGTGATAGGTATGACTGCAACTAGTAAGTAAGAACAAAAAGTAAATAGCGGGTGTGATCAGTGATGGTAATATGGACCGAGGTCCCATGATGTTCACTAGTGATGTCTCTCTCCCAAAAGACGATAAAACAGCTAAGCGAGGTAAACGAATTACAGCTGGGCAATTGACTGGATTATGTCGGCAAACCAATGCTAACTATGCTGCAAAGAAAGGTAGAGGCTCAAAAGCATGGGCGGTACGCCAAGGCAAGTAGACCGAAATCCATCTGCATCTACTACTAATCATCCACCTTGAGATATCTATCCAAAACATCTCGCTGGTATTAAGTTGCGAGTCCCACCCATAGTGTAAACTCAAAGAAACAGACAACTGCATTAAAAGAACTTTGCGTGAAGTAAACAATCCTTGCACCCGCAAGTACAAGCACCGTTGTTTTCCCCCTTGTGGCAACAGCACATCCCCTAGACTCATGTTTCTGTCACTCAAGCTAGTCATCGAGGGGCATGAACCCACAATCAAGCAGGACGTTCCCTCTTGGAGTTACTACCTACTACTTGGCCAAAGCAATAAACAGCAACGGAGAACATGCAAGAATTACTCAAGAACATAAATATAGAAGAGGTGAATCAAATATATTACTCACACACAATCTGAACATAATCTCATAATCCATCGGATCCCAGCAAACTCATCATAGCAACAACATAAGGATTACATATGTGCCTCGATCATGTAGGGCAGCTCACGAGGTCTAATCGATGAAGAACAAAGAGGGGCGGAGAACATCACATAGCTACTGGTCATGGACCCATGGTCCAAGGGAGACTACTCACAACTCGTCCAGGAGGCGTCCATGGTGGTGGAGAAGCTCCCGGTGGTGATCCTCCCCTCCGGCAGGGTGCCGGGAAGAGTTCTCTTGGTGCTCCCGATCTTGGAAGCGCGGTGGTGGCGGAACAATGATGAGATAGCGAAAAAGGGTTCCGTCCTCGAGGGTTTCGGGACGCGGTGTAAATATATGCCAAAGGGGGGCCCGGGTGCCCTGGCGGCGCGGCCAGGAGGGGGGCCGCCCCCTCTGGTCGCCCGGAGCCCCTGTGGGCCCCCTCTGGTCCTACTTTGTCCGCATGGAAGCTTCCGGAATGCTGATTTTTTATATATTTTTCCCGGGATTTTTCTGGCAATTTACGTAATGGGAAAAACTGAAATACAAAAACAGCAGAAAACAGAAACTGGCACTGGGGTGCACTGAGTTAATAGGTTAGTCCAAATATGATCAAAAGTGTATGGAAGTGCATAAATATCATAGCAATATCACACAAAAGAGGCATGGAGCAAGCAGAAATTATAGATACGTTTTGGACGTATCAACATCCCCAAGCTTAATTCCTGCTCGTCCTCGAGTAGGTAAATGATAACAAGCATAATTTCTGTGGTGACATGCTACCAACCATATAAGGACTTTTCACAGTCACATGACAAATGCTTACTGAGATAATGAATCTTTAGTAATTAAGTTGCCTCATGAGAATATCACAAAGAACTGAAAGTTTTACAATATGATACTGAAACACTCAATAGATTTGTAGTGAGCATGGTGTGCAAACATGATAAAGTGGTACCTCGCTTGCCCCCTTTAGTGAAGAAAAACATAAATGCAGGGGCACCTCCAAGGTTTAAGTGATGACTAGATATAATGATTTCAGAATAAACGATATCATAGTCATGCAGAAGACAATGGTACTTTGGGACAATGCACATTACACTCAGAATGACAATCATGCTCTCAATAGTTGGTGCTTTAAAGAAAGAAGGTGGAGACTCTCGAACCGTGGCTTTTGATGGCAAGGTTGAAAACCCGTGGTCGGAAACAAAAACTAAACATGTACCAGAGCTCATGGTTTTTAAAAACAGAGGTAAAAATTATTTTTGGGATATGCATATTTCGTCAATGAATGCTAGTAGATAACTCAATTACTTCTCGAGCTGGACAAGTTTCGAGGAACGGCTCCCGTATGAGGACGATCACATCCCTTAATCTCCTTTGTTTATCACTGCCAAAGTTTTCTGATTTCTCATGAACAAAGCGTGAAGGAGGGTTTGTTTGTTGTTTATTTTAATGAGCCGGGCGCACTCTTTGCCAGTTCCTTCTCGTATTAGGGGTTTGCACATTAGACATGCAATCCCGGGGTGAAGCTTGTCCAACTTAAAAAGATCATGAATTAACTACTACTTCCTGATGAGCTAAAACAAAGGCACAAAAGAGAAATGCTTTTGATTAATTTCGAGATGGTACACGAAAGTCTTCGTTAGGAATGGCAAGTAAATACCATGTATAGGAAGGTATGGTGGACTCATATGGCATAACTGGTTTAAAGGATTTTGGATGCACAAGCAGTCAGTCCGCTTTGTACAGGCGAGGGTTAGCAAAAGACTGGGAGCGACCAACTAAGAGAGCAATGACGGCCATAATCATGCAGAGCGACAAAGCAACATTGAATCGGGCATGGAAGTTATATCGCTACTCAGAAATTAAAGATCATCAAGGCTTGATAGACTTTCTTTACGTTTCTTAAATATGCGTGAGCATACGCCAAGTCAATCAAAATAAATTCTTGGAGGAAGATATCACTAAACCATACCACATCATAGGCAAACAAATCATGTTGGTACTTCAATAACACATTAAGAACCCCCCAGCTATTTGAGACTAACCATAAGAAAACATGAACTACTAAGCACCATTATGCACATAGCATTTTTTTTCATAGACATATCAACCAGTGCCACTGAAAAATCTCTTAACAACATAAGCATAATAACTCAAGAGAGTTCAGCAACCAACTAAACAAAGCTCTTTAAAAAGAAAAGCATGAAAACTAAGAGCTGAACATGACAGTAGCTATTGAAAGACAAAGAACATACACAGCAAAGATAAACATGAAAATCCCATGTTATGTTCTAGGTTGAAGTGGAGCGTGTTTCTCTCCCACACAAAGAAAGCTGAGTTCCAACTTGTTATGAACAGCAAGCAAAGCTAAGGAAAACTAAAAAGGAAACTAAAAGCAAGATGCTCCAAGCATAGCACATAACACATGAAGTGATTAAAATATAGTGGAACGAAAGACGAACTGATAATTGTTGATGGAGAAGGGGATGCACGGGGGCATCCCCAAGCTTAGACGCTTGAGTCTTCTTGAATATTTCTTGGGGGTGCACTGGGGCATCCCCAAGCTTGAGCGTTTGACACTCCTGAATCTTTTTATCATCTTCCCTCGCACACTTGAAAACTCCCCTCATACATAACTCATCATAATCTGATTAGCAAGGTTAGTACCCATAATAAAATAAATTGTTCTTGCTGGAAATAAGGATAATCTTGAAGGTCTACTGTTTCTCAAGATTGCCAAAAGGTTTTTGCAAAGAAAAAGCAAGCTCAAGGTTTGCAAAACAAAGGAAAGGCAAAACAGGACAGAATCTGTGAAAAACAGACCAGCAGGTAGTAAATAATTTTTTCGGGGCACTTCTGCAACTCAAATAAAAAAAACTCAGAACAGACGCCCGAAAGACAATTGTATAGAGCACGCTGTCGAAAAATTCAGACCAAAAAAGATGATCTGGTGATTTTATACGAATTTTTCTGTCCAAGGACAGAATCTGTTTCCTGGACAGCACGTCACAACTTTTGAACTTTCTTGAAATCAGAGGCTAAACTTGGCACAAAGCTGAAAAGTAAAGATACAATGATGATGCTACTGTAGTAACAAACATCAAGACACAACAAAAGCAAAATAAAATTTTATTCATTGTGGGCTGCCTCCCAAAAGCGCTTTCTTTTATGCCTTTAAGCTAGGCATAATGCAAAGAGATCAAGTTTTATCAAGAGTAAAAGAATAGCTAGCGCGTATAACAGACTCAAAAGGTAACTTAATCTTATTTCTAGGGAAGTGTTCCATCCCTTTCTTGAGAGGAAATTGGAATTTTATATTCCCCTCTTTCATGTCAATGATGGCACCAACGGTGCGAAGAAAAGGACGTCCCAAAATAATTGGATGAGAAGGTTCACATTCAATATCCATAATAGTAAAATCAACGGGAACATAATTGTCATTGACAATGATAAGAACATCGTCGATCCTCCCCAAGGGTTTCTTTATGGAAGAATCAACAAGGCGAACACCAAAAGAACAAGAATCAAAAGGTTTCAATTTAAGCATATCATATATTCTTTTGGGCATAACGGCGGTACTAGCTCCAACATCACATAAAGCATAGGAAGAGAAGTTATTCAACTTAATTTTAATCATAGGATCCCAACCATCTTCTAGCTTTCTAGGTATGGAGGCTTCTACCCTAAGTTTCTCCCCCCTAGCTTTGATGAGAGCATTAGATATGCTTTGTGAAGGCAAGATTGAGTGTGCTAGTGCGGGGATCTCTAGACATCTTGTGAAGGAAATGAATAACTTCAGAAAGGGTGCAATTATCAAAATCAAGGTCACTACTATCAAGTGAAGTGGTAGTGGTGTCCTTCAGGCTCATTTGTTTGGTAGTTTCTATGGTCATAGCATCACCATTAATAGGTCCAATGGGACCAGGAGTGCATTGGGTGCTAAGAGTTTGGATATCCTCAACAACTTGGATAGTAGCAACAGTGTGGTGGGTAGGAAGGTTCATAATTCTATCTTCTTCCTCCTTTTCTCTAGCCCATCTCTCTTTAAGTTTAGCCAACATCCTAATGTTTTCATTAATTTGCACTTGAATAGCATTCATAGGAGTGGTCTTCCTCTCCTCAAGAGGGGAAGTTCTAATTTTAAGCAACTCTACCTCATGGGCTAAATTGTCTACCTTCGAAGAGAGATCATCTACTTTGGCTAGTTTTTCTTCTACACTCTTATTGAAGGCTTTTTGGGTAGTGATGAAATCTTTAAGCATAATCTCTAGTTCAGAAGTGGAGTTCTTGGTGCTAGGATAAGCATGGTTGTTCCCATAGGAATTAGAGGGGAACGGTCTAGGGTTGCTACCAAAATTACTCCTATAAGCATTGTTATTAAAATTGTTTCTAGAGATAAAGTTCACATCTACTTGTTCTTGAGCAATCAAAGAATATAAAGGAACATCACGAGGATCAATAGAAGATTGCTTGGAAAGTAGAGACATGATCAAGTCAACTTTTTCATTTAGGGAGGAAATCTCCTCGACAGAGTTTACCTTCCTACCTGTTGGAGCGCGTTCGGTGTGCCATTGGGAATAATTGGTCATCATCTCATCGAGAAGCTTCGTGGCAGCACCAAGTGTAGTTGACATAAAGGTTCCTCCCGCGGCCGAATCTAATAGGTTCCGCGAGGTAAAGTTCAAGCCTGCATAAAAAGTTTGGATAACCATCCAAGTAGTCAAACCATGAGTAGGGCAGTTCTTGACAAGAGATTTCATGCGTTCCCAAGCTTGGGCAACGTGTTCATTATCCAATTGTTTGAAATTCATTATGTTACTCCTTAGTTGGATAATTTTAGCAGGTGGATAGTACTTCCCAATAAAGGCATCCTTGCACTTGTCCCAAGAATCTATGCTATTTCTAGGCAAAGATTGAAACCAAATTTTAGCTCCTCCTCTCAAGGAGAAAGGAAAAAGCTTAAGCTTAACAATATTACCTTCTATTTCTTGGTACTTTTGCATATCACAGAGTTCAACAAAATTGTTTAAGTGTAAAGCAGCATCATCTCCAGCACCGGAGAATTGATCTTTCATAACTAGGTTCAGTAAAGTAGGTTTAATTTCATAAGAAGGTGCTGAAGTGGCAGGTGTAGTAATAGGCGTGCAGATAAAGTCATCGTTGTTATGACTAGTGAAGTCACACAACTTGGTGTTCTCGGTGGAACCCATAGCAGCAAGCAAGCAAGATAACTATTTTTGTGATTTTTGATATAAGACACTAAAGCAAAAACTGAAAGGTAAACTAACAAGACTAAAAAGCAAAGGTAAAAGATAGCGTGCAACTTCCCTATCTTGAAGAGTGGAGTCCCCGGCAACGGCGCCAGAAAACTTTGCTTGATGGCTTCTCGCCCCTCGTTGGTTACCCCAAGTGGAAGGTTTGAGATGCAGTGTAGAGGTAGTTTTCCCTTGGCAAAGATACCAAGGATCGAATCCCCTGAGACTCCGAGGGTCAACAAGAAGGTGTCAACTGCTAGCGGCGCAACTTAGCGATTGACAGGACCTGCACACGGATACAAATAACTTTGCTCCCAACGAGTACAGAGAGGTTGTCAATCCCTCCGGCCTTGTCGTTTACAAAGGATCAAACGCAAGAGATAATAGTGATAGGTATGACTGCAACTAGTAAGTAAGAACAGAAAGTAAATAGCGGGTGTGATCAGTGATGGTAATATGGACCGGGGTCCCATGATGTTCACTAGTGATGTCTCTCTCCCAAAATATGATAAAACAACTAAGCGAGGTAAACGAATTACATCTGGGCAATTGACAGGATTATGTGCGCAAACCAATGCTAACTATGCTGCAAAGAAAGGTAGAGGCTCAAAAGCATGGGCGGTACGCCAAGGCAAGTAGACCGAAATCCATCTGCATCTACTACTAATCATCCACCTTGAGATATCTATCCAGAACATCTCGCTGGTATTAAGTTGCGAGTCCCACCCATAGTGTAAACTCAAAGCAACAGACAACTGCATTAAAAGAACTTTGCGTAAAGTAAACAATCCTTGCACCCGCAAGTACAAGCACCGTTGTTTTCCCCCTTGTGGCAACAGCACATCCCCGAGACTCATGTTTCTGTCACTCAAGCTAGTCATTGAGGGGCATGAACCCACAATCAAGCATAATGTTCCCTCTTGGAGTTACTACCTACTACTTGGCCAAAGCAATAAACAGCAACGGAGAACATGCAAGAATTACTCAAGAACATAAATATAAAAGAGGTGAATCAAATATATTACTCACACACAATCTGAACATAATCTCATAATCCATCGGATCCCAGCAAACTCATCATAGCAACAGCATAAGGATTACATATGTGCCTCGATCATGTAGGGCAGCTCACGAGGTCTAATCGATGAAGAACAAAGAGGGGAGGAGAACATCACATAGCTACTGGTCATGGACCCATGGTCCAAGGGAGACTACTCATAACTCGTCCGGGAGGCGTCCATGGTGGTGGAGAAGCTCCCGGTGGTGATCCTCCCCTCCGGCAGGGTGCCGGGAAGAGTTCTCTTGGTGCTCCCGATCTTGGAAGCGCGGCGGCGGCGGCGGAACAGAGATGAGATCGCGAAAAAGGGTTCTGTCCTCGAGGGTTTCGGGACACGGTGTAAATATATGCCGAAGGGGGGCGTCAGAAGAGGCAAGGGGGGCCCTGGCGCCCTGGCTGCGCGGCCAGGAGGGGGGCCGCCCCCTCTTGTCGCCTGGAGCCCCTGTGGGCCCCCTCTGGCCCTACTTTGGCCGCATGGAAGCTTCCGGAACGCTGATTTTTTATATATTTTTCCCGGGATTTTTCTGGCAATTTACGTAATGGGAAAAACTGAAATACAAAAACAGCAGAAAAAAGAAACTGGCACTGGGGTGCACTGAGTTAATAGGTTAGTCCAAATATGATCAAAAGTGTATGGAAGTGCATAAATATCATAGCAATATCACACAAAAGAGGCATGGAGCAAGCAGAAATTATAGATACGTTTTGGACGTATCACCTGCAGGTCGCAGCAAAGTAGAGTATGGGCATTAGGAGCAGCTACCAAGAATAGAAATGCCGAAAAGTGCAGTGAGCATATTACCTCTTAGCCGTGGGCATGATCGATGTAACTCCCGCTGCTGCCACACGTTTGGACGCCCTACGACCGTTCGGCGCTGACGTAGCCGTCGCCGCTCTCGCTGGTGTTCGGCGCATTATGCGGCGGCCCTTGGAGTTAGAAGTCAACGTACTAGGAGTGCCATGAAGTGAGCATCTTTTTCTAGAAGGAACCTTTTCTCACTTACGATAGAGGAAGGAAGCGTCGCAGGGTGATCGGCCAAAAGGGCCACTTTAGAGCCATCGAGGCTCTCCTAATAGAAGACTCCCTCTTCAAAGTCAATCGACTTTTCGAGATCACTGTGAAATTGAGGTTCATCGGCATGGGAGTAGCTCTCCGGTTGAGGAGCAGGGCAGCTCACCATCTCGATCTAATCCCTCCACCTTTGCTCGGATTGATTAGATATCTGAGTAAGAAAGATTAACATACCATCCAAACTATAGTGTGTAGTAAGACGTACCGTCCCGATGGGGTTATAGCTCAAGAATCCCTCCTTAGGCTTCAACCGAGCGAAACCTTGCTCCTCTCCCTTGAAGAGGTCGGCTAAGACGGCTGCCATTGCCACCTGATCGGCGGGTCCCTTCTGTATGGAGCAGGTCGAGTCATTAGCCCCGTTGTAATGCCATAGGGGGTGCACCCTTTGTTGGAGGGGTTGGACACACAAGGCAATGGAGAAGGCCACTACATAAATAGTGGTTATCCCATTGTCGGATAACCACCTTACTTGAGCGGCTAGGCGCGATACTTCGGCACATTCCTTTTGGGAAGGACTCTTCGGTCACCAGTTAAACCGCTTCTTCGGAGAAATAAGGGAGAATTCTGGCAGCCCCCACTGGGTGGGATTGAATAGGGGGATGTCATCAATATATAACCACTTCGAGGTCCACTCCTTGGCATCCTTCTTGGGATTCGCTACCGGATACCCTGTTCCATCAATACGCCATACTTCGGCTCCGCCGACCTCTGGAATTGCCCCTCCTCGGGTGCGAGGGACAAGACAGAAGAATTTCCTCCACAATTCGAAGTGTGCCTCACAACCCAGGAACATCTCACACAGGGCGACATAGCCCGAGAAGTGTAGGATTGATCCCGTGGTGAGATGGTGGAGTTGGATCAAATAAAATTCTAGTAAACCCCTCAGAAAGGGATGAATGAGGAAGCCTAGACCCCTTAAGAGAAAAGGCATGAAGCATACCCTTTCTTCCCCGTGCGGGACGGGGAAGTTTTCTGCAAAATGCTCACCGTTCGCGGAAATCAACCAGGGGCGGGTGGATACGAGATCTGATGCGATTAGGTACCCCGTGCATCTCGAGGTTGGTCAGCCTCATTCGAGAAACAGAACAGCTTGCCCAGTCACTTTGGAGGGGGGCGTGAGGGAGCAAAGTGGAGCTTGGAGCACTCGCCAATGTTCAAGGCTTGCTTAGCTCTGACTTTGATGTGATTCAGGACTGGATGCGACAACTTTCACATTTTGGGCCCATTAAATAGGCATCTCTCCCAGGCTCGTAAGGGGCATTTCGGTAAAGGCTGTTGGGCCATTTGTTTTCCTCTGGCACACAGAAATTGAGGGGTGTCATTAATTCTGAATGAAACGTATGATGCAATGAACCACACAATACCTCCCTAACCGAAGTGTTGAGGACGGCCAAGCTATCATCAGCTAGATATAGGAGACGGGAGGAACTCACCCCTCAAGCCGAAGACTTCAAGAAGCACAAAGATAATGGAAATTATTGACCTTGGCGTTGGAGGCTAGTTCAGGGGCTACTGAGGGTTTCCTGGACTAAGGGTTCGTTGGGCTACCAACCTATTTCTCATGGGTCGAGCTAGTGGGCTGCTTATTGTTCGTTAGGGGAAGACGGACTTCGGACGATCCAGTTCTCACGAAGGAAACCTCCGGAGACTTGACGTATCGTCGAAGTCTTGTAGCGTGATTGGCGTGTTTATCCCTTGTTGGTAGTCGACATGTGTAACCCTAAGTACCCCTGGTGTGTTTATAAACCAGAGGGTTTAGTCCATAGAGACTAGATCCATTGTTCTACTCATCTAGGGTTTAGTTCATCTGATCTCGTGGTAGATCAACTCTATAATCATCATACAAGCATATCAATACAATCAAGTAGGACATAGGGTTTTACCTCTTTGAGATGGCCCGAACCTAGGTTAATATTGTCTCTGTGTTCCTTGTAACCCATCTATCTAAGATCTACAACTCGGGACTCCCTACTTGAGATCTGCCAGTTTTGACACCGACACATGTGATGATCCGGCCGGAAGCGATCTCGGTCCCTCCAAGGAGGACATTCTCAGTCAGTCCCTTGGTAGCCCGCATCATGCTGCATTAAGGCCTTATTCAACAAGGTAGTGTGGACATGTTGTGCAGGTCTTTGCTCAATTTTCCTTTAATGAATCGAGTTTGTATCAATGTTTGACCGGTTCTCCTTATGAACATGTCTACTACTCCTTAATGAATAAGTAAATCTCCTACTGACTGCTTAGTTTTTTGGGTTAGATTATATCTTGTAAGGATTTTTTTCTACAGCTAAATTTGTATTTATTCTTAATGAAGAAAACTTCATGAAGTCTTGATTATTTTATGGGGAACAACCAGTTTGGCAAATTCGACCCTCTATACGTCCACAGACATGCGTGGGCAGGTCCCTCATATGTTGTGTCCGGCAGCCACACACCTCGAATCTAAAGTCTCAAATTCATGCACATCCATCATACACGTGAATGTCATACAGAAATAACAAATGTTGGTGGAGAAAATAAGTAGTTAGAACAATATTATTTGAAGTGCGCAAACATTATCTCTTTGTTTTCCATTGTAGGTCCAGATCTGCACCACAAGATCATTGAGTAGCTACGTGTGCACATGATTATATCAAAGATTTTAATGCATATGCAGAAAATTCATAAGTTGATCTGCATCTTGTTGTTCCGGAATGTGGACTTGTTCTCCAGGCGTCTCTCATTGGTTTGGACGACCTCACCACCATCGTCCTCGGCAATTATATTGTGCAAAATGACACGACATGTCATTAGCTGCCACAAAGTCTCTTATTCCCACATCATTGCAGCCCCAAAGAGCTTGGAGCACTTCAAATGCCCTCTCTACATCCTTCCTAGCTGTCTCTAACACTGTTGTAAAGTAGCTTCATTTGTTGCCTTGGGGTTTGGATATGGTCTACCAAAGCGTCGGCCACTAAGGATAGATACCATCACCAAGATAGTACCCCATGTTGTAGTCATGGCCGTTGATGGTGTAGTTGCACAGTGATTCCCCATTACAAAGTCTCCTTAGGAGATCGCTGAAGCACATTAATGCCATCCTGAGAATCAACATTCCAAAGAGTGCATGTCAAATCCATAAGTCATGTGATGCCACTACTTAGAATATAATGGTGGCATCTTTGGTGTGACCTTGTCCCCACATAATCCTTGGGCAGTTCTTTCAGTGTCAATGCATGCAATCAATTCACCAAGCATACCTAGAAAACCTCTTGCCTGTCCAATAGCCAACAAATTTTCTCTATCCTACACATTTGGTTCTCCTAGATAATCTGGTCTAAACACTTGCACCACGTCGGGGAAAACTTGACAGTGGTCTTCAGGCATGTGCTCTCCCCCGTCCGGACCATCTCACCAATGACATCTATTGCGGTACGAAGTCTAAGCATCCTCGGAGCAGCCGTGCATTTTTGCTTAGCAGAAAATGATACTTGTCCGCAACAATCCCCGATGAGCTTGAACTAGGGATCATGTGCCTCCACTCCCTCCACCATGAGCAAGAACAATGGTTTGCGCATGCGGAACCATCGATGAAACCATGGTTCATCAAGGGAAGTTGGGTTCGGAGCAAAGTAGTCATTTTAGAGTACCTGTGTTGCAGAGACCCTACTAACGGTGTCATGGACCTGGGGGTCCTGACCCAGTCATCCCATGCTCCTCGGATGGGCCGGTGGGCCTTCATTCTCCGCAAGATGGACCCCAGAAGTTGCACAAAGGGAGCTTGATCAGGACTACATCTACCGAAGGCTTACCGTATACTCCAAGTCTTCTCTTGCTGCCTCCATGCCAAGATACCGACCTTGTAACCCTAGATACCCTGCCTGGGGTGTATATAAGCTGGAGGGTCTTTCCCGTAGAGGGGAAATCAACATAATTGCATTCACCTACCCTAGATTTAGAATACATCTCAAGATCTTGAGGTAGATCAAGTTTGTACTTGATACATTTTCATCAGTATAAACAAGAGCAGGACGTAGGGTTTTACCTCCATGAAGAGGGCCCGAACCTGGGTAAAACACTGCCCCTTTGTTCCTGTTACCATCTTCCCAAGATCCATAGCTCGGGACCGCCTACCCCAAGGTCTAGCCATTTGTACACTCACACTGGTGCTTTCATTGAGAGTTTTTTTGTGTGATCGACAGAAGGATCGATGGCTAATCTGCAAATCAACTGCGGCAATGGCAACGGGAATGTTTACGTCCTCCGCCAACTTTTTGTGTTCGCTAGCATGATCTTTTGCGCCGACTCGGCTGGCCATCTGGCCTCCGTTGAGAACTATGCCTCGGGCTTGATTGTGACCTTTGGAGGCTTATAGTACATCGCAGATTCCCATGGCGAGCTCATCCTGTCGGGTTGGATGCCCGACCAAATTTAGGGCTTGACATACATAAGAGGATCAACGCCGGATCCGATCTCCTTCGAGGACATTGGGTCAAACTCCTCGGCATCGCCAGAGCATGCCGATGCAACCACTCCAACCAATCTCACCTCGACCATCAGCCCAGACTCTAGTCCGGTCCCTATCTCTCAAGCAATCTCAAATGTAGAACCGAAGACGGTGCAGGATTCGGAATCACCCTCGAATCCCCTCGGTGCCGAAAGAATACCGATCCATAAGCCAAACATAATTCGGGTCAACGCCGTCTACAGCCAAGCCATGGATCCTGAAGATTTATCTCACATAAATGAGATGCTAGATCATATCCAGAGCATGTCAATCTTGGACGACAAGACCTCTCTCTGTGACAAGATCAGAGTTAAAGCCGATGACCGGGAAATTGACATCCCACCTACCACCCACCTAGTCGCCACGGTCGATGACTTAACCGATTTGCTAGACTATTACGAGGCTACAAACATGGATGAAGATGTTGATGGCCTCAAGGAAAACAGTTCGCCAATAGAACACACAGGCAAGTGAACCTCAGCATGTAGTTATGATGTATATATGGTCAACACCCCCAACTCCCCTCCAAGATGTCGGCGCAAACGCCAAAGATCCACCAATGGGGAACCTAGCGGCAACAATGCTACCGCTGGTAACGGCAATGCAATTGCTGGTGAAGCCGATAACACTGGAGAGAACCATCAAGCTTCCCAAGTACGGAAAGACACCCCCGAAGGACATCTCGAGGACTTAGATCCGGATGACCTCTTTGAAGGGGCCGATAGAAGGGCCCAATGATAACTACATGCTGGAATACGAGGAAGACGAGAGCCTCGGCACCGAGGAATACATCGTCCCTGAAGACCCCTTCAAGGAAGAACTCTTCTGGCGGAGTCTCATCAACATCGCTCTAGGCATGAAACACAAGGAGCAGCAGCTGCAAGCCAACAAAAATGCACTAAACGAGAAGTGGGTCGAATTACTTTCGACCGAGCAGGATCTCGAAGACTTACTCCATAGTGCGCCCAGAACATATCCTCGCAAGCGTTCGCTACCGGAGTTCGACGATGAACTAACCTTCGAGGTGTGGGACCGACCCCCTAGAGGTCGGGACAGGCCAGTGCGGGAAAACCACAATATAGGACCGGCTCCGCGCCATTATGGCAAGGACCCACTGGATAACCAAGACCCTCATGATGTTCGATGTCACACTGAGGCAAACCAAGAGCCTCCCCGGTCCATCTACGGATCGAGAGGATGCGCACCCATCAGGGTTGACGGCTATGATGCCTGGCTAGACAGGAAGGGCCATGCCAAAGATAAAGCCTATGCACAGCTTTCACCTGAACTCCGACGTGATACAACTTGGTTCCGTGGTATGGCCTACCCGATCTGTTTTATAAACAGAGTAATGGAACATCAGTTCCTGGAAGGGTTTAAGCCCATCAACATAAAAGCATACGATGGCACTATGGACCCAAGAGTGTGGATCAAGGATTTCCTCCTCCACATACACATGGCTAATGGATATGACCTCCATGTCATCAAATACTTGTCGTTCAAGCTAAAGGTGTGGGCCAGGCATTGATTCAACAACCCGCCTCTTCACTCTATTGGTAGCTGGGAAGTCCTTGAGGACGCCTTTCGAGTTAATTTCTAGGGCACTTACGTCCGACCTCCAGACGCCGATGACCTTAGCCGCGTCACCCAGTAGCCCGATGAATCAACTCATAAGTTCTGGAATTGGTTCCTCACCAAGATGAACCAGATTATAGATTGTTCCGAGGCTAAGGCCAGTGCGACATTCAAAAACAACATCCAAGATGAGTGGCTTGCCTGCCAGCTTGCAAAAGATAAACAGAGAACTATGGCTGACCTCACCTCACTCATGGCCCACTTTTGCGTGGGAGAGGATGGCTGGCTTGCCCGTAGTACCCTTAATGGCGAGGTAGGCACCCCGGAGACTCACAACACCAGTGGGAAGCCTAAGCGCAATTAAAAAAAGTGCATGCATAAAAATGGCGGGAGCGACACAAAGGACGCCGCAGTAAACGCGGGGTTAACTAGGCCTAGATCCGAGCAGAAAAAGGAAAAATTGAAGGGAACAAGGATGGACCTAGCCATCTAGACAAGATACTAGATAGACCCTGCAGAATTCACGGCCTCAGGACAAGCTAGCAACCCACACTAACAGAAATTGTTGGGTCTTCAAACAGGTTGGCAAGGTAGTAACGGAGGGTCAGAATAAAACCCAAAATCACAGTGAAGACGAGGATGAAACTCAGCAACCCAAAAGTGGAGGCCAAAAGAAGTTTCCTAATGAGGTAATAAAGGTCAACATGAATTACATTACCCACATCCCTAAAAGGGAGATGAAGCGCGTACTCCAGGACATTTATGCGCTAGAACCAGTCGCCCCGAAGGTCAACCAGTGGTTGGCTTACCCGATCAGATTCGACAAACATGACCATCCGACCATCATAAGGCATGGTGGATCGTCTGCCCTTGTCCTGGACCCAATTGTCAATGATTTCCATCTGATATGCATCCTTGTGAATGGAGGAAGCAACCTCAACTTAATCTATGAGGACACAGTTAGAAAGATGGGCATCGAATCATCTCGGATCAAGCCGAGCAGTACCACCTTTAAAGGTGTCATTCCAGGCGTTGAGGCCTGACGCACACAAATGGTGACATTGGAGCTAGTATTCGAGTCACCTGAAAACTTGAGGAGCGAAGAGTTAATCTTCGATATCGTCCCCTTCAAAAGTGGATACCACATACTCCTAGGGCGCACAACGTTCGCTCACTTCAATGCAATCCTGCATTACACTTACCGCAAGCTTAAGACGCTAGGACTAACGGTGTTATCACAGTAAATGGTAACACCGAACGCTCCCTCCATATTGAGGAACAAACTATGGCCTTTGCAGCCGAGGTGCACGCATCCGAGGAGGCCGCCAACGGTGGTGAAATCACCCCAAGCTCTTCAAAGCGCACATGGGTTGTGATACGTCTCCAACGTATCTATAATTTTTTATTGTTCCATGCTATTATTTATGAAGTCTTCGATGCTTAATGGGCTTTATCACTAACTTTTATACCATTTTTGGGACTGACCTACTAACCCAAAGGCCTAGTACAGATTGCTGTTTTTTTTCCTATTTCAGGGTTTTGCAGAAAAGGAATATCAAACGGAGTCCAAACGGAATGAAACCATCGGGAGAGATATTTTTGGAGGAAATCACGCACAAAAGACTTCAGGGCCAAGCCAAGGGACAGAGGGGCCACCCTCAAGGGTGGGGGGCGTGCCCCCCTACCTCGAGGGCAGACCGCGTGGCCCCCGGTGCCACCTTCTTCTTATATATACCTACGTACCCCAGAAACTCCGTACGCAGAGAGAAAACCCTAATTCCACCGCCGTAGCTGCTGTTCCTGTGGAGATCCCATCTTGGAGCCTGTTCCTGGAGGGGGATCCATCACAGAGGCCTTCATCATCATCAACATCGCCCTCACCATGAGTTGTGAGTAGTTTACCACAGACCTTCGGGTCCATAGCTAGTATCTAGATGGCTTCTTCTCTCTCTCTCTGGATCACAATACAAAGTTCTCCTCGGTCTTCGAGGAGATCTATTCGATGTAATCTCTTTTTGCGGTGTGTTTGTCGAGATTCTATGAATTGTGAGTTTATGATCAAGGTTATCTATGAAAGATATTTGGTTCTTCTCTAAACTTTTTATGTGTGCTCATAATATCCTTGCAAGTCTCTTCGAATTATTAGTTTGGTTTGGCCTACTAGATCTATAGTTCTTGCAATGGGAGAAGTGCTTGGCGTTGGGTTCAATCTTGCGGTGTCCTTTCCCAGCGACAGTAGGGGCAGCAAGGCACATATTGTATAGTTGCCATCGAGGATAAAAAGATGGGATTTTCATCATATTGCTTGAGTTTATCCCTGTACATCATGTCATCTTGCTTAAGGCGTTACTCTATTCGTATGAACTCAATACACTAGATGCATGTTGGATAGCGGTCGATGTGCGGAGTAATAGTAGTAGATGCAGGCAGGAGTCGATCTACTTGTCTCAGACGTGATGCCTATATACAATGATCATGCCTAGATAGTCTCATAATTATTCGCTTTTCTATCAATTGCTCGACAGTAATTTGTTTACCCATCGTAGAATATCGCCTTCATGAGAGAAGCCACTAGAGAAAACTATGGCCCCCGGGTCTATCTTTATCATATTACTTTCTCGTCAACTAGCCAATTTCCGCCGCCGTTGTTTATTTGCTTTCTTTACTTTCTATTTCTATAGCAAAAATACCAAAAATATAATTATAATCTCTATCAGATCTCACTATCGTAAGTGACCGTAAAGGGATTGACAACCCCTTATCGCGTTGGCTGCGAAGTTCTTATTTGTTTGTGCAGGTGCGAGGGACTGGCGCGTGGTCTCCTACTGGATTGATACCTTGGTTCTCAAAAACTGAGGGAAATACTTACGCTACTGTGCTGCATCTCCCTTTCCGCTTCGAGGGAATACAACGCAAGCTCAAGAGGTAGCAAGAAGAATTTCTGGCGCCGTTGCCGGGGAGGCTTACGCAAAAGTCATATACCAAGTACCTATCACAAACCCTTATCCTTCGCATTACATTTATTTGCCTCTCGTTTTCCTCTCTCCCACTTCACCTTTGCCGTTTTATTCGGCCTTATTCCGTCGTGTGTTTTTCGTTCGCTTGCTTCTTGTTTGCTTGTGTGTGTTGGATTGCTCGATTGTCACTATGGCTCAGAACAATACCAAATTGTGTGACTTTTCCAATACCAACAACAATGATTTTATTAGCACTCTGATTGCTCCTATTACCGATGCTGAATCTTGTGAGATCAATGCTGCTTTCTTGAATCTTGTCATGAAAGATCAATTCTCCGGCCTTCCTAGTGAAGATGCCGCTACCCATCTAAACAACTTTGTTGATTTGTGTGATATGCAAAAGAAAAGGGATACAGATAACGATATTGTTAAATTGAAGTTATTTCCGTTTTCACTTAGAGATCGTGCTAAAACTTGGTTTTCCTCTTTGCTTGGAAATAGTATTGATTCGTGGAATAAGTGCAAAGATGCTTTTATCTCTAAGTATTTCCCTCCTACTAAGATCATCTCTCTTAGAAACGATATTATGAATTTTAAGCAACTAGATCATGAGCATGTTGCACAAGCTTGGGAGAGAATGAAATTAATGATACGTAATTTCCCTACACATGGTTTGAATCTATGGATGATTATTCAGAACTTTTATGCTGGCTTGAATTTTGCTTCTAGAAATCTTTTAGATTCGGCCGCCGGAGGCACTTTCATGGAAACTACCTTAGGAGAAGCTACCAAACTCCTAGATAATATTATGGTTAATTATTCTCAATGGCACACCGAAAGATCTACTAGTAAAAAAGTGCATGCTATCAAAGAAATTCGTGTTTTGAGTGGAAAGATGGATGAACTTATGAAATTGTTTGCTGCTAAGAGTGCTTATTCTGATCGTAATGATATGCCTTTGTCCACTTTGATTGAGAATAACAATGAATCTTTGGATGTGAATTTTGTTGGTAGGAATAATTTTGGTAACAATGATTATAGAGGTAATTTTAATCCTAGGCCTTTTCCTAGCAATTCCTCTAATAATTTTGGTAATTCCTACAACAACTCTTATGGAAAGATGCCTTCTGAATTTGAAACTAGTGTTAAGGAGTTTATGATCTCGCAAAAGAATTTCAATGCTATGCTTGAAGAGAAATTGCTTAAAGTTGATGAATTGGCTAGAAGTGTGGATAGAATTACTCTTGATGTTGATTCTTTGAAACTTAGATCTATCCCACCTAAGCACGATATCAATGAGTCTCTCAAAGCCATGAGAATTTCCATTGATGAATGCAAAGAAGGAACGGCTAGAATGCGTGCTAAAATAGAAGATTATATTAAATCATGTTCTTCTAGTTATCATGAAAATAAAGATGAAGATCTGAAAGTTATTGATTTGTCTCCTATTAGATCCTTGTTTTCTAGTATTAATCTTGATGAGAATAGGATTGGAGATGATTCTGCTTTAAGTTGTCCCAATGATTTGGAGTTTTTAGATCTTGATGCTAAAATTGCTAAAAGTGGGAGTGAAGAGATTAAAAAACTTTGCATAGTGATGAACCCACTACTTTGGATTTCAAGGGATTCAATTATGATAATTGCTCTTTGATTGATTCCTTGTTGCAATCCGTGCTAAATTCTTCGCATGCTTATAGTCAAAATAAAGCTTTCACTAAACATATAGTTGATGCTTTGATGCAATCTTATGAAGAAAAACTTGAGTTGGAAGTTTCTATACCTAGAAAGCTTTATGATGAATGGGAACCTACTATAAAAATAAAAATATAAGATCATGAATGCTATGCTTTGTGTGATTCGGGTGCTAGTGTCTCCACTACCCCAAAAACTTTGTGTGATTTGCTAGGGTTCCATGAGTTTGATGATTGTTCTTTAAATTTGCATCTTGCGGATTCCACTATTAAGAAACCTATAGAAAGAATTAATGATGTTCTTATTGTTGCCAATAGGAATTATGTGCCCGTAGATTTCATTGTTCTTGATATAGATTGCAATCCTTCATGTCCTATTATTATTGGTAGACCTTTCCTTAGAACGATTGGTGCAATCATTGATATGAAGGAAGGAAATATTATATTCCAATTTCCGTTAAGGAAAGGCATGGAACACTTTCCTAGAAAGGAAATCAAATTACCATATGAATCTATCATGAGAGCCACTTATGGATTGCCTTCCAAGGATGGCAATACCTAGATTTATCTTGTATCGTGCCTAGCTAGGGGCGTAAAACGATAGCGCTTGTTGGGAGGCAACCCAATTTTATGTTTTTTGCTTTTGATTCTGTCAGGGAATAAATATTGCATCTAGCCTCTGATTAGATGTATTTTCATGTTTTGTTTAGTGTTTGTGCCAAGTAGAACCTTTGGTAAGACTTGTGTGAAGTTTATTTGATCTTGCTGTGAAAAACAGAATCGTTAGCGCTCGCTAAAGTAGTCTTAAGATTTTACTGGAGCATGCTTTTTAGTTGATTCTTTTTGATGCTCATTGGTAGACAAATTGCAAAAATTAAAAAAATTAGTTTTAAGTTTTTGGAGTTCCAGAAGTAGGCGAACCCAACAGATTACTACAGACTGTTCTGTTTTTGACAGATTCTGTTTTTCGTGTGTTGTTTGCTTATTCTAATGCATCTATGAGTAATATTGGAGGATATGAACCATAGAGAACTTGGAGTACAGTAGGTTTAACACCAATATAAACAAAGAATGAATTCCTTGCTGTACCTTTGAGTGGTGGTTTGCTTTCCCTTACTAACGGAGGTCACGAGAATGTTTGTCTAAGTTTTGTGTTGTGAAGTTTTCAAGCTTTGAGTATTGCTTTGATGGACTATGGGACAAGGAGTAGCAAAGGCCTAAGCTTGGGGATGCCCGTGGCACCCCAAGTAAATTCAAGATAATCAAAAAGCCTAAGCTTGGGGATGCCCCGGGAAGGCATCCCCTCTTTCGTCTTCATCCATCGGTAACTATACTTGGAGCTATATTTTTATTCGCAACATGCTATGTGTTTTGCTTGGAGCGTCTTGTATAATTTGAGTCTTTGCTTGTTAGTTTGCCAAAATCATCCTTGCTAGACACACCTATTTTAGAGAGTTGAATATGGCTTAGAAATTCTTAGAACACTCTATGTGCTTCACTTATATCTTTTGAGTTGAATAGTTTTTGCTCTAGTGCTTCACTTATATCTTTTAGAGCATGGCGGTGTTAATATTTTGTAGAAATTGTTGAACTCTCATGCTTCACTTAGATGTATTTGAGAGTCCATTAAAACAGCATGGTAAAGTGTTTAGGCTAGATAAACTAGTCTTCACATGATAAACATCCAATGTCAATGTAGTAAAAAAAATCACATCAAGTGCATTGAATAGAAAGAGATTTTGGATGATTGATAATTGTTTTGAGACATGACGATAGTGATATTAGAGTCATGCTAGTGGAGTGATTATGAAATTGAGAAATACGTGTGTTAAGGTTAGTCATTCCCGTAGCATGCACGTATGGTGAACCATTGTGTGACTAAGTTAAAGCATGAGGTATTTGTATAGTGTCAACCTTTGTGTGGAGGTCGGGGGCGCGCGATGGTTAACTCCTACCAACCTCCCCCCTAGGGGCATGCGTTTATTGCTTTGTTTTGATGACTCGTAGATTTTTGCAATAAGTATATGAGTTCTGATGACTAATGTTGAGTCCATGGATTATACGCACTCTCACCCTTCCACCATTGCTAGCCTCTCTTGTACCGCGCAACTTTCGCCGGTGCCATAAACCCACTATATATCCTTCCTCAAAACAGACACCATATTGTTCCTCAAAACAGCCACCATACCTACCTATCATGGCATTTCCATAGCCATTCTGAGATATATTGCCATGTAACTTTTCATACATGTCACTCTTGTTTCATTGTTCGGTTCATATGACACGCATCATATTGTCATATTGACATGCATGATCTTGTAGTTGACATCGTATTTGTGGCAAAGCCACCATGCATAACTTTTCATACATGTCACTCTTGTTTCATTGCACATACCAGTACACCGTCGGAGGCATTCATATAGAGTCATACTTTGTTGTTGTAGTATCGAGTTGTAATATTGTGTTGTAATGAAAGTGTGATGATCATCATTATTAGAGCATTGTCCCATGGGAGGAAAGGCTGAATCTATAAAGCCCCTCCGCAAAAAAAAGAAAAAAAGGGGAAAGGCCAAAGAAAAAAAGGCACAAAAAAATAAAAATAAAGAAAAAGAAAAAAAAGGATAAGAAAAAAGGGACAATTGCTACTATCTTTTTCCACACTTGTGCTTCAAAGTAGCACTATGTTCTTCATTGTAGAGAGTCTCATGTTTAGTCACTTTCATATACTAGTGGGAATTTTCGTTATAGAAATTGGCTTGTATATTCCAACAATGGGCTTCCTCAAATGCCCTAGGTCTTCGTGAGCAAGCAAGTTGGATGCACACCCAGTAGTTTCTTTTGTTGAGCGTTCATTCATATTTAGCTCTAGTGCATCCATTGCATGGCAATCCCTACTCACTCACATTGATATCTATCGATGGGCATCTCCATAGCCCGTTGATATGCCTAGTCGATGTGAGACTATCTCCCTTCTTTTTGTCTTCTCCACAACCACCTCTATTCCACCCATAGTGCTATGTCCATGGCTCACGCTCATGTATTGCATGAAAGTTGAAAGGTTTGAAAAGATAGAGCATGAAAACAAATGCTTGGCTGAAATCGAGGCTGTGCATGATATGCATATTTAGTGTGATAATAAGGGAGCGTAGCCAACACTATATGATTTTGTAGGGATAACTTTCTTTGGCCATAGTATTTTGAGATACATGATTGCTTTGTTAGTATTGCTTGAAGTATTGTTATTTCTTATGTCAATATAGACTTTTGTCTAGAATCTTTCAGATCTGAACATTCATGCCACAATTAAGAGAATTACATTGAAAAACTATATTGGTTAGCATTCCACATCAAAAATTCTTTCTTTATCATTTACCTACTCGAGGACGAGCAGGAATTATGCTTGGGGATGCTTGATACATCTCCAACGTATCTATACTTTTTGATTGTTCCATGCTATTATTTATGAAGTCTTGGATGTTTAATGGGCTTTATCATTAACTTTTATATCATTTTTGGGACTAGCCTTCTAACCCAAATGCCCAGTCCAGATTGCTGTTTTTGGCCTATTTCAGGGTTTTGCAGAAAAGGAATATCAAACAGAGTCCAAACATCATGAAACCTTCGCGAGAGATATTTTTGGAGGAAATCACGCACGAAAGACTTCAGGGCCAAGGCAGGGGATAGAGGGGCCACCCTCGAGGGTGGGGGGCACGCCCCCTTCCTAGGGCATGCCCCCTGCCTCGAGGGCAGCCCGTGTGGCCCCCGGTGCGCCCCTTCTTCCTATATATACCTGCGTACCCCAGAAACTCCATATGCAGAGAGAAAACCCTAATTCATCGCTGTAGCTGCTGTTCCCGTGGAGATCCCATGTTGGAGCCTGTCCCGGGAGGGGGATCCATCACGAGGGCCTTTATCATCATCAGCATCGCCCTCACCACGAGTTGTGAGTAGTTTACCACAGACCTTCGGGTCCATAGCTAGTATCTAGATGGCTTCTTCTCTCTCTCTGGATCTCAATACAAAGTTCTCCTCGGTCTTCGAGGAGATCTATTCGATGTAATCTCTTTTTGCGGAATGTTTGTCGAGATCCGATCAATTGTGAGTTTATGATCAAGGTTATCTATGAAAGATATTTGTTTCTTCTCTGAACTTTTTATGTGTGCTCATAATATCCTTGCAAGTCTCTTCGAATTATTGGTTTGGTTTGGCCTACTAGATCTATAGTTCTTGCAATGGGAGAAGTGCTTGGCTTTGGGTTCAATCTTATGGTGTCCTTTCCCAGTGAAAGTAGGGGCAGCAAGGCACGTATTGTATTGTTGCCATCGAGGATAAAAAGATGGGGTTTATATCACTATGTTTGAGTTTATCCCTCTACATCATGTCATCTTGCTTAAGGCTTTACTCTATTCGTATGAACTCAATACACTAGATGCATGCTGGATAGCGGTTGATGTGTGGAGTAATAGTAGTAGATGCAGGCAGGAGTCGGTCTACTTGTCTCGGACGTGATGCCTATATACAATGATCATGCCTAGATAGTCTCATAATTATTCGCTTTTCTATCAATTGCTCGACAGTAATTTGTTTACCCGCCGTAGAATATCGCTTTCATGAGAGAAGCCACTAGAGAAAACTATGGCCCCCGGGTCTATCTTTATCATATTACTTTCTCGTCAACTAGCCAATTTCTGCTGCCGTTGTTTATTTGCGTTGTTTATTTGCTTTGTTTAATTTCTGTTTCTATACCAAAAATATAATTATCATCTCTATCGCACCTCACTATCGTAAGTGATCGTAAAGGGATTGACAACCCCTTATAGCGTTGGGTGCGAAGTTCTTATTTGTTTGTGCAGGTGCGAGGGACTGGCGCGTGGTCTCCTACTGGATTGATACCTTGGTTCTCAAAAACTGTGGGAAATACTTACGCTACTGTGCTGCATCTCCCTTTCCTCTTCGAGGGAATACAACGCAAGCTCAAGAGGTAGCAGGTTGCACCATTCAACATTGGACAAGCACCCCCATGCACCAAATAGGGGTACGTGCTCCTGGTGCGTTCCCCTTGGAATGGGCATTATGTCCCCAGGGTGCACAATTTCACACTGAAAATTCCCTGGGCCGCCGAGGATCCAAAATAGTAGACACGTTGGTTCGAATAAACCGAGGAACGGGGAGGCCTTAAAGCCTTCCCATCAGCCATATTCTGTCAAGGATCCGGCCCATCAAAAACACCTTCATGTGGCATCAACCACACAATCGACAGCCGCATAGCTCTTCAAAGGACTCCACCAAGGATAGCGTAAAGCATCCGCCTGGCTGAGGCTGTGCACTACACAATCCTTCACTGTTGGCGTTCTGGGAATGGGGGTACCCATACTTGCCTGCCTGCAGCCCAGAGTGTGCCTCGCAAGGCGGCCTAGTGTGGCCCAGCATCTTCAGCAACACTCAAGACCCTCGGGAGGGGCCAAGCCTCGTGAGGTGGACGACACAGGACATCCCCTGGGGCGGCCTTGCCAGGCCAGCTCGTGAAGATCAGAGATATCAAGGCAAGGGGCACCTCGCGAGGTCCTCGTGACGTGAGCAGTGACGACCAAAGCCAGGTGGGCGCCAGCGGGCGCAGAGTGCCAGTTTCCCCTTTGGTGCTAAAGGAGCAGGTGCATGTGCGGAGTCCCGAGGCATGAGGCAAAGGTTTCCATATCAGGGCAACAAGACCAAGACCTAAAGGACGGCAGAACGGAGGTCATCTCGAAGCCTACGACGGCGTCACCACCAGAGCCTTTGACATGCGAAGACCACCTTTTGTCAGGATAGCTTGTACCAGCTATCCCCCTTCAAATTTGGCTGTTGTGGGATCCCTTCCCACTCACTATTTGGGAAGAGGACCCGAGCCACTATAAATAGGACTAGCCACCACCATTGGGATCATCTTATCTTGAGCTGATTAGATAGAAGGACACACACCACAAGCTCACCCGAGCTCAAGAACACCTCTCCCCAGGAGGCAGTTCATCCATGTACTAGTTCTTCCTCTGCCTACAAGGAAATCCACACACCACACTTGATTAGGGTGTGACACCACAACGGTGGCCCGAACCAGTACAAATCTTGTGCCTCTTGTTCATTGGATCTGATGAGCTAGGTTTAGGGCTATCGAGTAGACGAGCTAGGGCGGAAGGAGAGATCTTCATGCGCACCCTAGAGTTCGAATCTTAAGGGTTTTGCCGGAACCCCACATCCAACATTTGGCGTGCTAGGTAGGGGTATGTCGAAGTTTTCTCCCTGTCCGTTCCACACTCCGATCATCAAGTTCTCATGGTGGGTGTCCCTCCTCCAACGGGCTTGGTAACCGCGCGCGGCGGCGCTCCCGGCCACCGGGCCTTCAACCCTGCCTTGCGGCGGGTACAGTGGCCTCCCAAGTTCAGGCCGAATCTGCCGCCGCGCTACGACGGGGCGGCCGACCTGTTTGTTTTCCTCCAGGCCTATGAGGAGGCCATCTCGGCGGCCGGCGGCGACGACAAGGTCATGGCCAGCTGGCTCCCCATGGCACTCAACAGCGTGCGACGAGTCTAGTTTTTTAGCTTGCGAGAATTATCCGTGGCGTCCTGGGAAGAGCTACGCGACCTCTTCCTCACGCGCTTCGGGGCGCCGGCGCCTCACGCTATCACAGCCCTCCTCGGCGGCTCCCAAGCACCACCCTCCGGCCGACACAACAAGCAGATCTTTCGCCAGACGGGGGTCACCTCCTTACGCATGGGGGATCCTCCTGGGTGGGTGACTCCCAAGGCCGACCTCGCCTTCGGCTCGGGAGACCACCCCGCCTCCACTGCAGGCATCGGTGCCCTCCCGATGCTCTGCACCCCCACCATCTACAACGTGGCTGTCACCAAGACCCTCATCGACGACGGGGCTGGCCTCAACATGCTCTCGGTGGATGCTTTCAGTGTGCTCCAAGTGCCACTTGAGCGGTTACGCCCCACCAAGCCCTTTTTTGGGGTCGGCAGCAGTTCTACCAGCCCCCTAGGGCAGATCCGCCTCCCGGTCACCTTCGGCACCAGAAACAAATACCACACCGACTTGATCGACTTCGACATTGCCCGAATCGGTCTCCCGTACAACGCCATCCTCAGGTACCCGGCGCTGGCTCAGTTCATGGCCGCAACCCACCCGGCCTATAACCTCATGAAGATGCCGAGGTGCTGCGGAGTCCTTACCATGACGGGGGACACAAAAGAAGCCCTGGTGGCCCTCAAGCGCGTCTTCCGGACCACTACGGCAGCGCGCCCTGCTGAGGAAGCCGCTCCTGGGACCAAGGGGGCTGCCCCCGCCGAGAAGAAGCAACTTTTCTCCCAAGACCAAGCCGAGAAAAAACAGGTGCCGGTGAATGAAGGTGAGCCGTCAGGCGTCGCCTTCACCATAGGAGGTGGCCTTCCCCCAGCTCAGGAGGAGGCACTGGTTGGATTCCTACGCGTGAACAGGGACGTGTTCGCATGGGAACCTAAGGATCTGGTCGGAGTCCCAAGAGAGGTGATCGAGCATCACCTAAACATATGCCCTAACATGCGTCCCTTGAAGTAGAAGGCCAGGCGCCAATCCACGGAGAAGTAGTCCTTCATCGTGCAGGAGACTCGTAAGCTAGAGGCGGCGGGAGTCATCCGCGAGGTCCGGTACCCAGAGTGGCTGGCAAATCCCGTCGTCGTACCCAAGAAAGGAGGAAAAGAGCGCATGTGCGTCGACTTCACCAACCTCAACAAAGCTTGCCCGCAAGACCCATTTCCTTTGCCACGCATCGATCAAATCGTCGACTCCACCGCCGAGTGTGACTTGCTGTGTTTCCTGGATGCCTTCTCAGGTTACCACCAGATCAAAATGGCGCTGCAAGACGTCGAGAAGACCGCCTTCCTCACCCCGTGCGGGGTGTACTGCTACACCTGCATGTCGTTTGGGCTACGGAATGCAGGAGCAATCTTCCAGCGGTTAATGCACATCGCACTAGGAAAGCAGCTCGGGAGGAACACTAAGGCGTATGTGCACGATATCATGGTAAGATCTCAGGAGGCCTCAACCCTTATCACAGATCTGGAAGAGACTTTCGCCAACTTACGCAAGGAAGACTTGCGGCTCTACCCGGAGAAGTGCGTGTTCGGAGTCCCTTCAGGCAAGCTCCTGGGCTTCCTCGTGTCGCACCGAGGAATCGAGGTGAACCCCGAAGGTCAAGGCCATAGAAAAGATGAGTCCGCCCAAGAACCTCAAGGAGATGCAGAAGCTGCTTGGCTGTGTAACGTCGCTGGGGCGTTTCATCTCCAAGCTAGGGGACAGAGCCCTCCCTTTCTTCAAGCTGATGAAAAGGAAGGGCTCGTTCGAGTGGACCCCTGAGGCTGACGCAGCGTTCGAAGACCTCAAGAGATACCTCACCAGCCCGTTAGTAATGGTGGCACCCAAGCCTCAAGAGCCATTGGTGCTTTACCTGGCCGCGACGCCACATTCAGCTAGCGTGGCGCTGGTGGCCGTTCGAGAGGAGCATCAAGATAAGGCCTAGTAACCCAGGAGAGGCGTTCCCAGGGCCCCGTTAGGGCCGGAAAATGGCCACGACATACAAGCTGACTTCCCGGAAGCCGCGGCTGCCCCAGCTCATGACTAACCTCCTGGGGTACCTTTCCAAACTATGCAGCCACAGGAGAGTCCGGACTCCACCCTCATGGAGCACGCGGTATACTTCGTCAGCACGGTGCTCCATGATGCCCGAGCACGCTACCCCATGCCTTAGAAGCTCTTGCTTGCGCTCCTCGTCGCTTCATGCAAGCTGCGCCACTACTTCCAAGGCCACCCCATCAAGGTCGTCTCAGCTTACCCCCTTGAAAGGGTACTCCGGAGCCAGAACGCGGCAGGAAGGGTCGCATAATGGAACATAGAGTTGCAGGCATTCCAGCTAGAGTTCAGCACCACCAAAGTCATCAAGGGGGCCGCGCTTGCTGACTTCGTGGCTGAATGGACCAACGCACCAGGACCTGAAGCAAGCCCGAACCAGTCCCTCTCACCAGGGAGCGAAGCACCTGATGGCTGGGTCATGTACTTTGACGGCGCGTTTGCCTGCCAGGTCGCTGGAGCAGGGGTCGTGCTCATCTCGGCCGCTCAAGACAAGCTCTACTACGCCGTGCAACTATGCTTTCAGCCACGTGATAATGTCTCCAACAACATCACGGAATACGAGGGCCTCATCGACGGCCTCAAGGCAGCGATAGCCCTAGGGTTGAGATGCCTCGTCATTAGGGGTGACTCCCAGCTCCTCGTCAACTTCTCCAACAAGGTGTACGAGCCTAGGCACGAGCATATGGAGGCATACCTCACAGAGTTACGCAAGATGGAGAAGCAGTTCTTGGGCCTGGAGCTGGAGCATGTGCCCCGCGACACCAACAAGGAGGCCGACAACATCACCAAAAAAGCATCTAGGCGACTGCCCCAGGCACCTCGCGTCTTCGAGGAAAGTGAAAGTGCGTTATATCGACTAGAGGGGGGTGAATAGGCGATTTTTATGACTTCTTCGGTGTGGAATTTGTGGGTGAGGAAATTCCTTAGCGAAGAACTACTTGCAGCGGAATAAGTCCTCAGAAGTAAACATTCTGAACACAAGCATGGTCATCATGATGAAATGAAAACAAGCACATAGTACAGATAGCGTAAACACATGATAACACAGGATCAAGACAAGCAGACTAAAGAAATTGAACCGAGGAAATTAAGAAAGTCTTCAGTCATAGTCTTCAAACAGATATGAACAAGCACACGACATAAATATGAGGAAATGAAAGAGTTGAGGAAAGAGAACCAGTAAGCTTGGTGAAGACAGTGATTTGTTAGACCAGTTCCAACTGCTGTCTCAGTTGTACATCTGGTTAGGGCGGCTAGGTACTTAAACCTGAGGACACACAGTCCCGGACACCCAGTCCTGGACAAACAGTCCAAGACACGAAGTCCTCACTATATTCCCCTTGAGCTAAGGTGACACAGACCTCGCCCAATCACTCGTGGTAAGTCTTCAGGTGACTTTCGAACCTTCACAGACTCGCTCACTCGGCGATCCACAATTCCTCTTGGATGCTCTAGACCATGACGCCTAACCGTCTGGAAGAAGCACAGTCTTCAAAGGTAACAAGCATCGGACCTACTCAGGATCAATCTCTTCAGTGATGCTCAATCACTTTTGGGTTTGTAGGTGTTTGGGTTTTTCCTCACCTGATGATTTTCGCTCAATGTCCTCGAAGGATGGGTTGCTCTAATGACAAGTGTCAGTTTCTCTCGGAGCAGCCAACCAGCTAGTGGTTGTAGGGGGCGGCTATTTATAGCCTAGGGAGCAGCCCGACATGATAAGACATAAATGCCCTTTAACGATATGACCGTTAGGTAGGTAGATATTTTGGGACAGCTGGCGTATAGCACATCAACTGTTGGAAATTTGAGTATCAAATTCCTCAGGGCTATCATGTTCCTCACTGTGTAGGCAATCCACACTGGGGAATTCCTAACTCTTCAGTCAGAACAAATTCCTCAAAGACCAGAAGAGCTTTGTCTCTGTCACTGAAGAATATGACTGAACTGTATAAGATTTCTAGTGGCTTCACTTGAAGGGATTGGTAGGTGTAGGATTTTGAGTTGAGCATCACATGGAAATTTTTCCTTAGTATTTCCTCGACCCCCTTTAACAATATGGTGTTTCCTATGACTCAAGAAAGAGAAAATGAAACTACGAAAACAAAAGTCTGCACGCTTCATGTTCCTCAAATGAATACTAAGTCTTCAAGGTCACACCAATTTCTTCACTTTCAAAGTCTTCAAAAATTCTTCAGAGATTCAAAGTATTCAGTCGAAGAACTTCATTTTTAGGGGTCGACTTTCTCTGTAAATATCAAACTCCTCATAGACTTATAGACCTGTGTACACTCATAAACACATTAGTCCCTTAACCTATAAGTCTTCAATACACCAAAATCACTAAGGGGCACTAGATGCACTTACAGAAAGGCTCCTCAGGCCCTTGGCAACACCCCCACGAGAAGGACCAGCAAAGCCTCAGGAAGAACTCCCCCAGCCGCCGACCTCGGGAGCCCCGTCCTTTGGCCCGGCCTCAGGAGCTCGCTTGTACCTGGCGCTCGAGCCTTAGGAGGGGTGCTGGACCGAAGAATTCAAGTAATTCCTGGTGTGAGGAGTGTTGCCAGAAAAGAAGGAAGATGCCGAGCGCGTAGCCCGGCAGGCCACGGCATACTGCATCCAGGACTGTGAGCAATACAGGAGACAGACAAATGACGTTTCTTTGCGATGGATCTCCAGGAAGCAGGGAGGCGAGCTGCTAGCCGACATCCACGCCGGGGACTGCGGGCATCACTCATCATCGCGCACCTTGGTCGGCAAGGCATTCCGCAGTGGTTTTTACTGGCCCACGGCACTTAACGACGCCGCCGAGCTGGTAAGGGCTTGCGAGGCTTGGCAGTTCCATGCCAAGGAGATCCACCAACCAACCCAGGGCTTTCATACCATCCTGCTCTCCTGGACATTCGCGGTCTAAGGGCTGGACATCCTTGGCCCGTTCCCCCGAGCGCCCGTGGGCTATCGGTACCTCTACATCGCCGTCGACAAGTTTACCAAGTGGGCGGAGGTGGAAGTTGTCCGGGCCATCCCAACCGGCTCTGCGGTCCAGTTCATCAAGGGCCTTGTAAACCGGTTAAGGGTCCCTAACCACATCATCACCGACAATGGCTCACAGTTTACCAGCAACCTCTGCAGTCAAGTTCATCAAGGGCCTCGTAAACCGGTTAAGGGTCCCTAACCACATCATCGCCGACAATGGCTCACAGTTTACCAGCAACCTCTTCAAGACATACTGTGCTAACCTTGGAATGCAGATTTGCCACGCCTCTGTAGCGCACCCCAGGAGCAATGGCCAGGCCAAGCGCACCAATGCGGAGGTCCTGAGTGGCCTCAAGACCAGGACCTTCAAGAAAAAGCTCTAAGCCTTCAGAAGAGGATGGCACGACGAGCTCCCGTCTATGCTGTGGTCCATCCGCACCATAGCCACCAAGCCGATGGGCGAGACCCCATTCTTCCTCATCTACGGAGCTGAGGCAGACCTCCCTCACGAGGTCAGTCACCAGTCGCCGCGGGTCTTGGCATTTGACGAGGTGCAATAAGGCGCCGTGCAGGGGACAGACCACGTGTTGTGGGAGGAGCGTCGGCGCGACGCTTCACTCCGAGTAGCAAGATACTAGCAGGCATTGCGGCAGTACCATTGCTGCAACATTCGCCCCAGGACGCTTGAGGTAGGTGACCTCGTTTTAAGGAGAGTCCTCTCCAGAGAAGGACTGCACAAGCTCTCGCCCATGTGGGAAGGGCCATTCAAGATCACCCACGTCTCCAGACCTGGCGATGTGCACCTGGAAACAGGAGACGGCATCCCCGTGCCGAATGCATGGAATATCTGGCACCTTCGGAGGTTCTACCCATGAAATAAGGCCCTTGCTCCTGAGAAGACTAGGCTCGGTGGCTGCGAGGAACAAGGCCCTTGCGCCTGAGAAGACTAGGCTCCGTGCCTGCGAGGAACAAGGCCCTTGTGCCTGAGAAGACTAGGCTCCGTGCCTGCGAGGAAGAAGGCCCTTGCGCCTGAGAAGACTAGGGTCCGTGCCTGCGAGGAACAATGCCCTTGCGCCTGAGAAGACTAGGCTCCGTTCCTGCGAGGAACAAGGCCCTTGCGCTTGAGAAGACTAGGCTTCATGCCTGCGAGGAACAAGGCCCTCGCGCCTGAGAAGACTAGGCTCCGTGTCTGCGAGGAACGAGGCCCTCGCGCCTGGGAAGCCAAGGCCCGGTGCCTATGGAGCAAGGCTCTGGCCCGTTGCTAATTCTCGAGCTTGCGTTGTATTCCCTCGAAGAGGAAAGGGTGATGCAGCACAGTAGCGTAAGTATTTCCTCAGTTTTTCAGAACCAAGGTATCAATCCAGTAGGAGACCACGTGCTAGTCCCTTGCACCTACACAAACAAATAAGAACTTCGCAGCCAACGTGATAAGGCATTGTCAATCCCTTTACGGTCACTTACGAAAGTGAGATATGATAGATAGGATAGTGTAATATTTTTGGTATTTTTGGATATAAGAACATAAAGTAAATAAAGCAAAGTAAAGTAGATAGAAGATTAATATGTTGAGAATAGACCCGGGGGCCATAGGTTTCACTAGTGGCTTCTGTCATGATAGCAGAATTCTACGGTGGGTGAACAAATTACTGTCGAGCAATTGATAGAAAAGCACAATTATGAGAATATCTAGGCATGATCATTATATATAGGCATCACATCCATGACAAGTAGACCGAAACGATTCTGCATCTACTACTATTACTCCACACATCGACTGCTATCCAGCATGCATCTAGAGTATTAAGTTCATAAGAACAGAGTAATGCTTTAAGCAAGATGACATGATGTAGAGGGATAAACTCAAGCAATATGATGTGAACCCCATCTTGTTATCCTCAATGGTAACAATACAATACGTGCCTTGTTGGCCCTGCTATCAGTGGTAAAGGACACCGCAAGATTGAACCCAAAGCCAAGCACTTCTCCCATTACAAGAACTATAGATCTAGTAGGCCAAACCAAACCGATAATTCGAAGAGACTTGCAAGGATATTATAATCATACCTAAAAGATTTCAAAAAATAATCAAATATTTCTCGTAAATAATCTTAATCATAAACCCACAATTCATCGGATCTCGACAAACACACCACAAAAAGATTACATCGAATAGATCTCCTAGAAGATCGAGGAGAACTTGGTATTGACATCCAAAAAGAGAGAAGAAGCCATCTAGCTAATAACTATGGACCCGAAGGTCTCTGGTAAACTACTCACAACTCATTGGTGAGGCTATGGTGTTGATGTAGAAGCACTCCATGGTAGATCCCCCCTCCGACGGAGCTCCGGAACAGGCCCCAAGATGGGATCTCACGGGAACAGAAGGTTGCGGCGGTGGAATTAGGGTTTTCTGTGTTGCCTCGATGTTTCCAGGGTACATGTATATATAGGAGGAAGGAGCACATCGGGGGAGCCAGAGGAGGCCCGCGAGGGTGGGGGCGCGCCCAGGGGGAGGGGGCGTGCCCTAGACCCTCGTGGCCACCTCCTTCATACCCTCACGTGTACTCCAAGTCTTTTGGGTAGATACGGTTCCAAAAATAACTCTCCCAAAGGTTTCATTCCGTTTGGACTCCGTTTGATATTCCTTTTCTGCGAAACCCTGAAATTGAAAAAAAACAACAGTTTGCACTGGGCCTTGGGTCAGTAGGTTAGTCCCAAAAATAATATAAAAGTGTATAATAAAGCCCATTAAACATCCAAAACAGAATATACAATAGCATCCCTAAGCTTAATTCCAACTCGTCCTCGAGTAGGTAAATGAGAAAAACAGAAATTTTGATGTGGAATGCTAACTAACATAATTCTCAATGTGATTCTCTTTGGTGTGGCTTGAATGTTCAGATCCAAAAGATTCAAGACAAAAGTTCATATTGACATAAGAATATTAATACTTCAAGCATACTAACAAAGCAATCATGTCTTCTCAAAATAATATGGCCAAAGAAAGTTCATCCCTACAAAATCATATAGTTAGGCTATGCTCAATCTTCGTCACTCAAAATATTCCAATCATGCACAACCCCGATTTCAGCCAAGCACTTGTTTCATACTTTAATTTTTTCAAACTCTTTCAACTTTCATGCAATATATGAGCGTGAGCCATGGATATAGCACTATGTGGAATAGAGTGGTGGTTGTGGAGAAGACAAAAAAAGAGGAAAATGGTCTCACATCAACAAGGCGTATCAATGGTGTCGGTGTACTAAAGTAGGGGTACCTTAGTATCCCCGACTTGTGCACGGGCAGTTGCAGCGTCCCGTGGTCAGGCTCACCACGTGCCCGCCAAAGCCCGCTCTGGTTCCCTTGAAGCCATTCAAGAACAAAGTATTCAAGTTAAGAAACAAGACCCCGACAAGAGGAGCTTGCCGGGAAGGCCGCTCCAGGCTCGAGATCATCCCTTCCGCACAAGACCCTAGCAAGAGGAGCTTGCCAGGAAGGCCAAAGAACAGCATTTTAGAAGACATGCCGTGGCGCATCGCGCGCCCCGGCAAGACCCGGAGAGCGGCAAGCTTCCGGACCCGGCAAGGTAGCGACCGCGGCAAGGTGCTTGCCGGGGCAAGCTTTCACTGTGTGCCTATGCTCCAGCTCACCTGGCCACGCGTCGCCCTGGGACCCTTCCTGGGGCACGTGGCGGATGGCTGTGCAGCCTGGGGGTACACGGTGGCAAGCCACGATGACGAGGCCTCCGTCGTGGCGAACGGAGGCGCCCGGGCGGACGCTTTTGGGGTGACGGCGACGGGCATTCAATGCCCTTGTCCCCCACCGTCAGGGTTAGGTATAGACCACTGTACACGCACTATACATGCACTGTTACAACTACCACCGATTTTACACTTTTACCCTCATCTACGTTGACACCTGTCGGTGACCCCTTTGAGCTATAAAAGGAGACCCATGCACAACGTAGAGGGGGTTCGGTTCCAGAAACTTGATCACTCCCACGCTCGGTGTAGCTAGCACGGTAGATCTTCTTGCTCCCGAGCCAAGAACTCAATACAACCAAGGCTGGAGTAGGGTTTTACGCATCCGTGCGGCCCGAACCTGGGTAAACTGCTCGCGTGTGCCCCTCGATCTGCTCTTCGTGCTCCCTTCGCTCCCTTGCCGGACCGAAAAGGGGCTCCGGTCTCATAGGTGTTCGTGGGTGACCAGTTTCCCCGACATCTTTGGCGCGCCAGGTAGGGGGTGCGTCGAGGTTGTGCGAACCTGATCCGACGCTCACGCTGGCGCAACCTTTTCCAATTTCGTCAGCTTCATCGACTACGCCAGCATGCCTCCGAAGAAGAAGGCTTCGGAGGTAGGAGGCCCGTCCGCGTCGATCCCACTACCACCAGAACCAACGGTTGGTGCGGTAGATGCTAGCGGAAGGGTGGACGCCGGCGAGTAAACTCATGGCGCCGCCAAGTCCAATGACAAGACGGACGACCGAGCCCATTCCAAAACTTCGGCGTCCGTGCACCCACCACGCCCCTCTCAGGAGGTGCCGGACCAGCAGCAGCGTGGTACCCAGGGTACCATACGCTTGCTGGGACGTGGCCAAGCCGGTGGGTCGCGGGATGCTCAAGGCCAACGCGTCGGTACGAGCAAGGCGCGGTCGCCGAGGCGAGACCCTGCTCCTTCTAACCCTGTTAGAAGTCCGAGCATATCTCGCTCCTCGCACCGCTCGCCACCGCTTCCCTCCTCTCCAGCAGACGCTCTAGCTAGAGCTCAGCTGCTACTCGACTTCCATCCAGCAGCGGACAAGGCCGAAGACTGGAGGGCTACAATCCAGAGCCTCATTGCCTTCGCCAACAACGACACGCCGCAGCAGCCGGCAACATCACGGCCGCGGCAAGTCAGCGAAGCGAAGGCTGATGGAGACAAGACCGCCGGGGTGCAACTACCGTGCACTCCCCGCCGCAGAAGCAAAAATTGCCAGCTCGCCGGATCAACGTCGACGACGACTCCACGGCGTCGTCGGATCCGCGAGCTCGCCGCGATCAGCGCCAAGTCCTCGACGACAGGCGACAAGAGGACGCTCCGACTCGCATCGAGCGTCGAAGAGAAGCACGGCAACAGTCCGACGAGCGCGCTCGGAATGCTGTCGACTTGCACGCGCCCGGTGAACCAGGCGACTTGCCGTATGCGGCAGGTTGCCCTGCGTTCACCCGAGAGCTGCGGCAAGTCCAGTGGCCCAGCATGAAGAACTTCAAGCCGGACGTACCCGAGAAGTACGACGGCAAGACCCATCCCTCGGAGTTCCTCAGCATCTACACCATCGCGGTGCAGGCTGCCGGGGGACGCGACGAGAAGACTCTAGCGAATTACTTCCCGCTCGTGCTTAAGCCAAATGTCAGATCTTGGCTTATGCACTTGCCGGAGAACTCCATCTCTTCTTGGGCAGACCTGTGCCACCAGTTTGTCGGCGCCTTCACGGGCGGCCACAAACCCCACGGCCAGGAGAGTGATCTCCACCCAGAAGGAGGGAGAGCCCCTGCGAAAGTACATCTAGAGGTTCAGCCGCGTTCAGCACAACATCCCGGATGTCCACCCTGCCGCGGTTATCAGCGCGTTCCACCAGAACGTGCGTAACCGCCGGATGAGGGAGGATATGGCGATGACCAAGATCCGGGATGTCAGCGAGCTTTACACTCTGGCTGACAAGTGTGCACACGCTGAAGAAGGGAGGAGACTCCCCGGAGAGGATACTGGAGCAGGAGGAACGGACAGCGAGGATGCCGCCCCGACAAGGAAGAACCGGCGGCGGAACAACAAGAAGAAGAAGAACAAGGAAGTACCGGCTGTGGAGAAGTCCGGCAAGGAGGCTGGCGACAAGAAAACTCAGGCTGGTGGCTCCGGCAAGGAGCCTGCCACTGTAGCCGCCGCCGACAAGCAGGACGGCTCCGACAAGCAGTACTGCAAGATCCACCGCACCAAGGGCCACGATCTCCAGAACTGCAAGAGGGTCGAATACCTCGTAGAGTAGCAGAAGGCTGAATACGAGAGACGCGACAAGGAGAAGGCCCAAGGAGGCGGAGGTGAGTCCAGCAAGAAGCGGCCATTCAATGTCCGGGGAGGACGCCGCGGCAAGGCCAAGCAGCGGCAAGGAGATAGACCTCCCCGGGGCCGCGACAAGGATGAAGACGAAGACGATGACGAGGACATGGACGACGGAGACAACAGCGAGCAGGAGTTCCAGAAGGCCACAGAAGTTCTATGCGTCGATGGAGGTGCCTCTCTGCACACTTCCCACCGCCAACTCAAGCAATGGGTGCGGGAAGTGAATGCGGCTGAGCCACCCGTCGAGTCGCGCAAGCTGCTGAAGTGGTCCAGCACGCCCATCATCTTCGACCTTGAGGACCACCCCGACCGCACAACTGCGGTCGGGTGCTTGCCGATGTTGGTTTCGCCAACCATCCGCAACCTCAATGTCACCAAGATGTTGGTTTACGGCGGGGCCGGCCTAAACTTGATCTCCTCTGCTGTAATCCGGAAGCTGCAGATCCCCGACAGCGAGCTCGAGGAAACCGGAACTTTCCAAGGAATCAACCCGGGAAGGAGCAAGCAGAAGGGGAAGATCACACTGCCAGTGACCTTTGGCGGAGAGCTAAACTTCAGGACTGAGAGGATAACTTTCGACGACGCCGATATTCCATTACCATACAATGGAATACTCGGCCGTCCTGCGCTCGCCAAGTTCATGGCAGCCTCTCACTATGCATATAACATGCTCAAGATGCCCGGCCCGATAAGCGTCATCTCTGTCCCCGGCGACAAGAAGGACGCGCTTATCTGCGCCGACAAGATATACCGGGATGCAGCAGCCGCGGCAGACATCAAGACACTTGCCGCTGAAGCTCCCAGGGGGAAGACCAAGACCAAGTCTGGCAAGAGCTCTGGGACCCACTCCGGCAAACGCACCTCTTCGGAGTGCTGCGCTGCCGTCGAGGACGCACCATCGAGCTCCACCGGCAAGTGCAAGAAGGGAATGGCAGCTCCACCCGCAACCAAGAAGGTGTCTGCCAATGAGGACGGCACTGGTGGTACCTTCACCATCAGTGCTACGCTCGATCCCAAATAGGAAAGCGCGCTCGTTGCCTTCCTGCGGGCGAATGTCGACGTGTTTGCATGGCAACCGTCTGACATCCCCGGTGTTCCCAGGAAGGTAATTGAGCACAAGCTTGCTGTTTGTCCTCACGCGCGGCCCGTCAAGCAGAAGGTCAGGAAGCAAGCAGTGGAGCGCCAAGGGTTCATTGCCGAAGAGATCAAGAAGTTGGAAGCAGCAGGCCTTGTTAGAGGTGTACTTCATCCTACGTGGCTGGCCATTCCAGTTGTCGTGCGCAAAGCTAATGGGAAGTGGAGACTTTGTATAGACTTCACTGATGTGAATAAAGCTTGTCCCAAAGATCCATTTCCCTTGCCGCGCATTGACCAGATCGTTGACTCCACAGCTGGATGTGAGTTGCTTTCATTTCTTGACGCATACTCCGGGTATCACCATATATTCATGGCTGAGGAAGACGAAGAGAAGACCGCATTCATTACTCCATGTGGCACTTACTATTTCATACGCATGCCCTTTGGACTGAAGAATGCGGGCTCAACATTTGCAAGGGTGGTCCATACTGCTTTTGAGCCACAGATACACAGGAATGTAGAAGCCTACATGGATGACATAGTGGTCAAGAGCAAGGACAAGGATACCCTGATCCAAGACCTGGATGAGACTTTTGCAAATCTGCGCAAGATACAACTCAAGCTGAACCCCGAGAAGTGCGTCTTCGGAGTCCCCTCCGGCAAGCTTCTCGGGTTCTTTGTGTCCCAGAGGGGGATTGAAGCCAATCCCGACAAGATCAAAGCCATTGAGCAGATCGAAGCTCCGAAGCGCGTCAAGGATGTACGGAGACTTGCTGGTTGTGTGGCTGCCCTCAGCAAGCTCATTTCAAAGTCTGTAGAACGCGCCCTGCCTTTCTTCAAAATCTTGAAAAAGGCAGGTCCAATGAAATGGACTCCGGAAGCGGAGGCAGCGCTGCGGGACTTGAAAGGATACCTGTCCTCCACTCCTATACTTGTCGCACCTAGGCCGCAAGAGAAGTTGCTGCTATACTTAGCAGCAACCAACCAATTGGTTAGTGCTGCGTTGGTAGCGGAGAGAGAGGCAGAGGAGGAGCCCACAGCCCCGGCAAGCACATCCAGCGACAAGCAGGGGGCTTCCCCGACAAGCTCTGACCCGGACAAGGACAAGTCTGCGCAGGAACAAGGAGAAGTGCGAAAGAAGATGGTGCAGCGCCCAGTTTATTTTGTAAGTTCCCTCTTGCAGGGGGATAGATCAAGATACTCTGGGGTGCAGAAGCTGCTTTTTGGCCTCCTCATGGCCTCGAGAAAGCTGCGCCACTACTTCCAAGCACATGAGATAACAGTGGTCACTCGCTTTCCGCTGAAGAGGATATTGCAAAACCCAGAAGCGACAGGTAGGATTGTCGAGTGGGCACTGGAGCTGTCAAGCTTTGGTCTTAAGTTTGAAAGCACTTCAACTATACAGAGCAGAGCTTTGGCAGAATTCATAGCAGAATGGACACCAACGCCGGACGAAGAAGTTCCAGAGACAAACATCCCCGTCAAGGAAGCAAGCAAGGAATGGATAATGTACTTCGATGGTGCCTTCTCGCTGCAAGGCGCCGGTGCTGGTGTGTTACTCATAGCACCCACCGGGGAGCACCTCAAGTACGTTGTTCAAATGCACTTTCCCAAGGAACAAGTGACAAACAATACTTCAGAGTATGAAGGTTTGCTTGCCGGCCTCAGAATTGCAGCCGAACTTGGGATCAAGAAGCTGATTGTGCGGGGAGATTCACAGTTGGTGGTCCGACAAGTAAACAAGAGCTACCAGAGTCCTTTGATGGAAGCTTATGTCGATGAAGTGAGGAAGCTTGAAGAACACTTTGAAGGCTTACAGATGGAGCACATTCCAAGAGCTCAAAATGATATCGCAGATGGCCTCTCAAAGTGTGCTGCAATGAAGTTACCTATGGAACCAGAGACCTTCGTGCTCAAGCTAACTCAACCATCCTTTACACCATCAGTTGGGCAGAGCAAGAAAAGAAAGTTGGTCTCCGGTGACTACTTGCCGGCGGATCTTCCTGAAGCCGCCGCCAAGGTTCCCAAGATCAACGACCGAGTTGCTGAGGAACACTCTGCTCCTGCGAACCCTAGGGTTCGTGCAGTTGAAGCAGATGTTCCCGGCAAGTCTTGCTCTGGCAGGCTTGCCGGGGAACGTCCAGCTCCGGTAGAACCTCAAGTCTTTGCCGTAGAAGCTGACGTTCCCGCAGCAGCACTGATGCCTTTAGTCCTTGTTGTTGAGCCTCAAGCTCCAGCCTGGGCACAGCAAATTGTCCGTTTCCTTCAAACTGGAGAACTTCCCGAAGAACCAGAAGAGATGGAGAGAATAACCAGGTAGTCAAGTATGTACCAGTTCGTCGGCAACGAACTGTATAGAAGAAGACTTAATGGTGTCAGGTTGAAATGCATTTCCCGGGAAGATGGACAGAAGCTGTTGGCAGAGATACACGGAGGCATATGTGGACACCACATTGGCGCAAGAGCACTTGCCGGGAAGGCGTTCCGGCAAGGTTTCTTCTGGTCAGAAGCCCTCCAGGATGCAACTGCACAAGTAACCAAGTGTGAAGCGTGCCAGTTCCATGCCAAGCAAATACACCAGCCAGCTCAAGCTCTCCAGACGATCCCTTTGTCCTGGCCCTTTTCGGTCTGGGGGCTCGACATCCTCGGCCCCTTTCCCGGTGCTGTCGGGGGCTTTGAGTACTTGTATGTTTCTATCAACAAGTTCACAAAGTGGCCGGAAGTGGAGCCGGTGAGAAAGGTGACCGCGCAGTCAGCAGTCAGGTTCTTCAGATCGATCGTTTGCCGTTTCGGAATCCCTAACAGGATCATCACCGACAACCGCACATAGTTCACAAGTCGCACCTTCATGCAATACGTCCAAGACCTTGGCGCTAAGGTCTGCTTCGCTTCTGTTGCTCACCCGAGGAGCAATGGTCAAGCGGAGAGGGCAAATGCTGAAGTGCTGCACGGACTCAAGACAGGAACCTTCGACAGGCTGCACAGGTGCAGAAGGAACTGGATCGAGGAGTTGCCGGCGGCTCTTTGGTCAATCAGGATGACACCAATTCAAGCCACCGGACAGACACCCTTTGCTCTTGTCTATGGAGCAGAGGCAGTTCTCCCCACGGAACTCGTATACGGGTCTCCTTGAGTGCTCGCTTACGATGAGTTTGAGCAGGATCAGCTGCGGCAAGATGATGCATTGCTCCTCGAGGAGGACCGTCTCCAGGCTGCTATACGAGCTGCTCGATACCAGCAAGCTTTGCGTCGCTATCATAGCCGCAAAGTCAAGGCCAGGAGTCTCGAGGAAGGCGACCTTGTTCTTCGGCGCGTTCAGTCCGCCAAGAACTCCAACAAGTTGACGCCGAAGTGGGAAGGCCCTTATCGGGTGAGACAAGTCACAAGGCCCGGCGCTGTCTGCCTTGAGACCGAAGAAGGCTTACCGGTGAGCAACTCCTGGAACATTGAGCATCTTCGCAACTTTCACCCATGAGGCGCGGTTGCCGTGATCCGCTCCGGCAACCACCTTTTGTACAAGTCTTGCCGCTGTTGCATGTAAACCTTTGTACAAAGCCGGGCGCAGACCCCGTGCATCAGTAAAACTTTTGTGCTTCGCACAGCTTGTCGTTTTATGCATTCTTGTTTTCATTGCATGTATTATCTGACACTTTGTCCAGCACACGATCCCGGTAAGCGATAACAAGCCGCAAGGCTCCATATCTGTGTTTCCTCCCCTCTTCCTTTTTTTCTCTCAAACAGAAAGAGTGTTCCTCGCACACAAGTTTGCCGGGGGGAAGGAGACAGTGGTATGGATCAAGTGCTGTTCAAGGAAGGAAAGCCTTGCCGAGAAGCAAACAGAACACAAAAGTAAGTTGCCAAAGTTTGAGCATTCAAAATTTTAAAATTCTTATTTATCTTCCTTGAACGACCACACTTTGTATGGAAAACCTGTGCGCAGAGGAACCAACCCATGGCTAGCCGCGCCCTTACTTTGTTTCGAGCACGCTCAACGGCTTAAGTGAGCTGCGACAAGTGTCGCACCCTTATTTCGTTTCCGAGTTCGCTCAGCAACCTAAGTGTGCTGCGACTAGCTGCGGCAAGGTTTCTTGCCGGCGAGGGAATTGCCAGCAGGCTGCTAAGAGTCCCGCACTCAGCGCTCGCGGCAAGGGTCCCTTTGCCGGCAAGTTCCCTAAAAGCGTAAGGTGGAAAGCATACAAAGTGAAGGGATCAAGCAAGAGAGATAACACAGCATTGACTATCCAAAATAAAGTTATATTACAAGATAACTTGCCGCTGTTCTAACCAACTACTACCCATGACTTAATCGACAGCGGCAAGGGAAGCAGAAAGAAGGGAGCCTAGTCTACACGGTCTCCGTCAACCCTCTTGATCTTGCCCGCCTTGGCCACGATGTGGGCAACTTGTGCCTTCAACGCTTCCAGGTCAGCTTCGGGCGGCAAGGTCCGGAGGACGTTCTCGAGATTAATCCCGGGGTTGCGGTAGACGATCTTCGTCAACACCCGCTCCATAGTACCCATGCAAAGCCGGCGTGCCTCGTTAGCCAGCTGCGTGGGGACCCTCTCCCGTAGCTGCGCGAGGGCCGGCGCCACTCCTCTGAAGAACAAGATCAGCTCGGCGCTGTGGGGGAGGCTCTCATCGGGGGAGTACACAAGGTGCTCCGCCCTCAGCGCCACCATCTCCTTGTCGATGTTGGCAGCGGAGGCGACGAGCTCCTCGGTCCACTGCTCCACCGTCCGCTGGAAGTTGTTCTGCGATAGGGCGGCACTGTCCAGCAGCGCCCTTTCAGCCCAGAGATCTTCCTTCAACTTGGACTCCCTATTCCGGGCCCCGTCAAGCGACTCGGTGAGGGTGGACACCTTCAGCTCCAAGTCTGCGATGGAGTCCTTGGCGTCGTTGAGCTCTTTGCCCTTCTCGGAGAGTTGGACCTGCAGCTCCGAGTGGCTGTGGGCGTCCTTCTCCCTTTCAAGTTTGAGCGCGGCAACCTTCTCCTCGCTCGTCTTCAGATTAAGCTCCAACTGCGCCACCCTCGCCTCCAGGTCCCTCTTGGCGGTCTCTGCGGCAGCAGTGGCGTCCCTCGCCTCCGGCAGAGCCCCGCCAATGGACTGCTCGCGCGCGGTAAGGTCGTCCTCGTGGCTATCGAGGTCGACCTTCCGCTGGTTCAGCGCTCCTTCCCGCCGAGCTAGATCCTCGGCGGCCAGTCGATGCTGCTCCTCAACCTCGGCCTTCTTGAGGATGAACGCCTAGTGTGCCTCGGCGAGCTCCTCGCGCTCCTCCGCCAAGTTCCGGAGGGCCGCTTGGTTGGCGGCGCCGAGCTCGGCGGCGCGCTTCTCCAAGTCGATGCTAGCCTTGGCGGCCAGAGCCTCTCGGGACTCCAGCTTGGCCTGCCTGGCTCGGTACAAGGCCAGAAGCCAGCGCAGGAGCTGCTCCTCTTCGGGCTCGCTACTGCTGCCGGGCGCGTCGACAACCTTTAGCCCAGCGGAGGCGAGGACTTCTCCATCGAAGCTCTCCCCCTCCATGGGTTCCCTTGATGAGGATGCCCACGGGACTTGGATGAAGAACCCATTAGCGGCCTCCAGATAGATACCCGGCCCAGTCGCGGCAGCGGAGGGGTCGGCGGCCGGTGCAGCGTCCGGCGCTCCTGCGGCCTCAGGGCCGTCAGTGCGGTCGCCGGTCCCCTCCCCAGCTGCCGCGTCAGTGGCCGCGGGGGTCTCGTCGGCGGCGGGCTCGTCAGCAGTGGCGGCGCCACCAGCATTGTCGCGCCCTTCCTCCTCGGCGATGGTCTCCGTCTCCATCGGCTCCGGGGCAGGCGGATCTGACAACAGAAAAAAGAAAAGAAGAATCGTCAAGCAAATATCCAAAAAAGAAGAGTTCAAAAGAAGCAAAGTACAAGGGTTTACCTGCGCGGGCCTCTTCAGTAACGGGGTCCCTCGCCGGGGAGTTCTCCCTTGGCGGCTTAGTAGTGGTCCCCGCCGGCGGAGGGCCGCTGGCGCCTTCCCTTGGCGGGGTGCCCTCCCTTGTCGGGGTGCTCGCCCTTGGCGGGGTACTCGCCCTTGGCTGAGTACCCGCCCTTGGCGGAGCACCCTCCCTCGCCGGGGAGCTCCTCCTTGGCGGGGATGGTGGGACGAGCGGCTCGTCGGGAGCAGTTTCTTGACGCTCCTGAGGCTGCGGCTCCACTTCTGCACAAGACAACAAGCAAACAAGACATCAATAAGGATAAGAAGCTCAAGCGCGCTCGATAAGCAGAAAAGTGAGCAAAGAACTTATGCTGGGGGCTGCGCTGGGGGCTGCTCTCCGGAGCAGCCGGCTGGTCCGGCAAACCTGTCGCGAGCGCATCCCCTGCCGCGGCGACGGGCTCGTCGTCCTCTAGGTCAACCACAGAAATCTTGGCCCTCTTCGCCATCCTCTGGATTAGGGTCCTGGAAGCCAAACAAGATCAGAGTTAGGCAAAGAGAATTCAAGACAAGAGCAACAAGAATTAAAGGAAATAAAAGTTGCAAATGCTTACTCTTCCTCCTCCTCGTCGGAACTAAGGGAGGATAAGTCAAATTCCGCCTTGCGCGTCCCAGCGCGAGGAGCTGGAGGAGTAGGCTCCCTCGGGCGCTTGGCGGGCTCCGGAGCCGTGGGTTGAGAAGACCCCGCACCGGTCGTCGCCGAGGACCGGGGGGCAGAAGGAGCACCAGAACCGCTTCGGGAAGATCCCCCTCCGCTTGCCGCTGGGACACGGGGCGCCTCCTTGACGACCTTGCTCGTCGTGGTGGCATGCGTCGCACAACGCTTCGGCTGCTGTCGGGGCGCCGGCTGCTTCGCCGTCTCAGTGGTCTTGCGGAGGCGCTTCTTCGGCTGTGGCGGAGGACTTGGCGGTGGCGGAGAGTTCTCCGAGGATGAGGAAACGTCGTCAAGGTTCACCGACCCGCCCGAGTCTTCGTCGGAATCGGCCGATTCGGCGTCCTCCTCGGCGGGCTCACTGGACTCAGTGCCTTGCCCGGCAGCCTCGCTCGTCCTGGCAGGCTCCCCGGCAGCCTTCCCAGCGGGCCTCAGCAGTTTGAGGATCTCCTCCTCCTCGGCCTGGCTCACTGCATCCGCTGCTTCTGCTTCTTCCACGGTGTACCCAAACTCACCCGCGGCCGCCGCTGCGGCAGCCTCCTCCATCCTGCTGGCGATATGCGCCATGTCACGGTCGGTGGTCGCACGGGTGAGGCCCTTCTTCTCTTCGGGGTTGCGCGGCCGTTCAACCAGATTGTCGAAGAAAGTCTGCATGGTCTCTTCTGAAGGCATCAACCAAGTAGGATCAACCCCGTGGGAGTCGCACTGAGGCATTGCCGCACGGATGGCGCTAAGGGCAGAGTTGTTGCATAGTGGAACTACTCCGTTCGACGGGGTGAACCACTCCTTGTGCTTGAGGTCATGCTTAAACAGCGAGCGGACCATTCCCTTGAGCTCCAAGACGGTGAAGTTGTAATTCAGGCCGGGGCGCAGCCTCATGAAGTCTGCCGCATTGCCGAACTCCCAAGCAGGCCTCTTCCTGTCCTGCAAGGGGGCAATGCGGCGGCGAAGGAAATCCGCCCCGACCTCACCTACAGTAAGGTTGGCGGCCCGGAGGCGAAGGATCCTAGTAAGGGCAATCTGCAGCTTATCGTCCTCCTGGGCCAAGTCACTACAATCCTTGCCGCGCACTATTGCCGCTCGGCGCGGGGAGGTAAACTGCTGGGGTTCCTCTTCCATGACCCAGCACCAATCAGCCCTCCACTCATCCCACTTGTCGCGGAGCTCTCCAATCAAGTACGCCTCTTTCTTGTTGAGCCAGAAGATCCAAGAGATGCCGCCGGAGAGTGGGGATCCAGACTCTACTCTAGGTGTGAAAAAGTGGCGGAAGAGAGCTACGTTGGGGTGGACCCCGACAAAGTTTTCGCACAAATGTGCGAAAACGGCCAAGGTCAAGACTGCATTCGGGGTGAAATCTAGGAGGTAGAATCCGTATGTGTTCATCACATCGCAGAAAAACTCAGAGTACGGAGGACAAAGACCACAGTGGAAGAACAGAGCGAAGAAATGGTAACCTCCCGGATACATATCGCAGGCTTCGGCGGGGAGGACCCTGGTGCGCGGGTGGGCCTTCGTCTCCCTCGCCCAGAACAAGTAATACTTGTCCCTCAGCTCCCTCGCGCCGAGCCTCGACGGGAAGACCACCATCCTCTTCCGCATGGCTGCCAGCTTAGCCGCCTTATCGGACTTCTCTTTTTTCGCCTTGTCGCTCTTCGCCTTGTCTCTCTTCGGGGCCATGGCGGGGATGGCGAGGAGGGGG
>LR738710.1:546186535-546283314 GCA_902687465.1 Secale cereale | reverse complement strand
TGAAGATGCTGGAGACGGCGGAGGAAGGGTGGAGCTCGGCTCTCTGTCGACCTTTGGGGAGGCGGAGAGCAGCGGGGGTTTCTGGAGATTGAAGACGCAATGAAGCAATGGGGGAAACTGCCCCTGCTTCCAATGCTTTTAAGGGGGAAGTGGGGGACGTTCCGCATTTTTCCATTAAAGAAACAGGCCATGATCTCTCCCACGACGCCGCAATCGACGCGTGCCGTTAGGGAGGGATGGGGCGGATACGGAGCGGGATACGGCGCGCCGTGGGCCGCGTGTGCTCGTGCACTGTTTTGGGCCTGGCCCAACAGCGCTCGGCACCGTGTGTGGCCCAGGCCCGGGGGCTCCTGTCGTTGTACTAAAGTAGGGGTACCTTAGTATCCCGACTTGTGCACGGGCAGTTGCAGCGTCCCGTGGTCAGGCTCACCACGTGCCCGCCAAAGCCCGCTCTGGTTCCCTTGAAGCCATTCAAGAAGAAAGTATTCAAGTTAAGAAACAAGACCCCGGCAAGAGGAGCTTGCCGGGAAGGCCGCTCCAGGCTCGAGATCATCCCTTCCACACAAGACCCTAGCAAGAGGAGCTTGCCAGGAAGGCCAAAGAACAGCATTTCAGAAGACATGCCGTGGCGCATCGCGCGCCCCGGCAAGACCCGGAGAGCGGCAAGCTTCCGGACCCGGCAAGGTAGCGACTGTGGCAAGGTGCTTGCTGCGGCAAGCTTTCACTGTGTGCCTACGCTCCAGCTCACCTAGCCACGCGTCGCCCTGGGACCCTTCCTGGGGCACGTGGCGGATGGCTGTGCAGCCTGGGGGTACACGGTGGCAAGCCATGATGACGAGGCCTCCGTCGTGGCGAACGGAGGCGCCCGGGCGGACGCTTTTGGGGTGATGGCGACGGGCATTCAATGCCCTTGTCCCCCACCGTCAGGGTTAGGTATAGACCACTGTACACGCACTGTACATGCACTATTACAACTACCACCGATTTTACACTTTTACCCTCATCTACGTTGACACCTGTCGGTGACCCCTTTGAGCTATAAAAGGAGGCCCATGCACAACGTAGAGGGGGTTCGGTTCCCGAAACTTGATCACTCCCACGCTCGGTGTAGCTAGCACGGTAGATCTTCTTGCTCCCGAGCCAAGAACTCAATACAACCAAGGCAGGAGAAGGGTTTTACGCATCCGTGCGGCCCGAACCTGGGTAAACTGCTCGCGTGTGCCCCTCGATCTGCTCTTCGTGCTCCCTCCGCTCCCTTGCCGGACCGAAAAGGGGCACCGGTCCCATAGGTGTTCGTGGGGGACCAGTTTCCCCGACAAATGGGCTATGGAGATGCCCATCAATAGATATCAATGTGAGTGAGTAGGGATTTCCATGCAACGGATGCACTAGAGCTATAAATGTATGCAAGCTCAACAAAAGAAACTAAGTGGGTGTGCATCCAACTTGCTTGCTCACGAAGACCTAGGGCATTTTGAGGAAGCCCATCGTTGGAATATCTAAGCCAAGTTCTATAATGAAAATTCCCACTTGTATATGAAAGTGACTAAACAAGAGACTCTATATCATGAAGAACATGGTGCTACTTTGAAGCACAAGTGTGGAAAAAGATAGTAGCATTGTCCCTTTTATTTTATTTTCTTTTTTATCTTTTTTTTTCTTTTTTTGGGCCTTTATTTTTTTCTTTGGCCTTTCTTTTTCTTTCTTTGGGACAATGCTGTAATAATGATGATCATCACACTTATATTGATTTACAACTCGATATTACAACTCGATACTAGAACAAAGTATGACTCTATATGAATGCCTCCAGCGGTGTACCTGGATGTGCAATAAATCAAGAGTGATATGTATTAAAAATTATGTATGGTGGCCCAGCCACAAATACAATGTGAACTACATGATCATGCATGGCAATATGACAATATGAAGCGTGTCATATGAACGGAACGGTGGAATGTTGCATGGCAATATATCTCGGAATGGCTATGGAAATGCCATGATAGGTAGGTATGGTGGCTGTTTTGAGGAAGGTATATGGTGGGTGTATGGTACGGGAGAAAGTTGCGCGGTACAAGAGAGGCTAGCAATGGTGGAAGGGTGGGAGTGCATATAATCCATGGACTCAACATTAGTCATAAAGAAGTCACATACTTATTGCAAAAATCTACAAGTCATCGAAACAAAGTACTACGCGCATGCTCCTAGGGGGGAGGTTGGTAGGAGTTAACCATCGCGCGCCCCCGACCTCCACACAAAGGATGACACTCAATGAAATACCTCATGCTTCAAATTTGTCACACAACGGTTACCATACGTGCATGCTATGGGACTTGCAACCCTCAACACAAGTATTTCTCATATTCACAACTACTCTACTAGCAAGACTCTAATATCACCATCCTCATATCAAAACAATCATCAAGTATCAAACTTCTCTTAGTATTCAATGCACTTTATATGAAAGTTTTTACTATACTCATCTTGGATGCCTATCATATTAGGACTAGATCTATAACCAGAGCACATTACCATGATGTTCTAAAAGACTCTCAAATATATATAAGTGAATCATGAAATATCAACAATTTCTACAAAATAAAACAACCACCGTGCTCTAAAAGATAAAAGTGAAGCACTAGAGCAAAACTATCTAGCTCAAAAAATATAAGTGAAGCACATAGAGTATTCTAATAAATTCTAAACCGTATTTATCTCTCTCAAAAGGTGTGTACAGCAAGGATGATTGTGGCAAACTAAAAAGCAAAGACTCAAATCATACATGACGCTCCAAGCAAAACACATATCATGTGGTGAATTAAAATATAGTCTCAAGTATAGTTACCGATAGATGAAGACGAAAGAGGGGATGCCTTCCCGGGGCATCCCCAAGCTTAGGCTTTTGGTTGTCATTGAATTTTACCTGTGGGTGCCTTGAGCATCCCCAAGCTTAGGTTGTTGCCACTTTTTGTTCCATAGTCCATCAAAGCCATACTGAAAACTTGAAAACTTCACAACACAAAACTTAGCCAAAAATCTTGTGAGCTCCGTTAGTATAAGAAAACAAACCACCACTCAAAGGTACTGTAATGAAGTCATTATTTGATTATATTTGTGTTAAACCTACTATATTTCAACTTTTCTATGATTCATATCCGCCAATACTACTCATAGATTCATCAAAATAAGCAAACAACACACGAAAAACAGAATCTGTCAAAAACAGAACAGTCAGTAGTAATCTGTAACTTTCGAATACTTCTGTAAGTCCAAAGACATTGAAATAAATTGGCAAACTTGAGGAATTTGTCTATTAATTATCTGCAAAAATAATCAACTAAATAGCACTCTCCAGTAAAATCTGGTGGCTAATCTAGTGAGCGCTAAAGTTTCAGTTTTTTTACAACATGATCATATAAACTTCACACAAGTCTTCCCAAAGGTTCTACTTGGCACAAACACTAATTTAAACACAAAACCACATCTAAACAGAAGCTAGATGCAATATTTATTCCTAAACAGAAGCAAAAACAAAGAAAATAAAATTGGGTTGCGTCCCAACAAGCATTATCGTTTAACTTCCCTAGCTAGGCACGATACAAGGATAGATCTAGGTATTGCCATCTTTGGAAGGCAATCCATAAGTGGCTCTCATAATAGATTCATAAGATAATTTAATTTTCTTTCTAGGAAAGTATTACATGCCTTTCCTTAACGGAAAATGGAATCTAATATTTCCTTTCTTCATATCTATAATTGCACCAATCGTTCTAAGGAAAGGTCCACCAAGAATAATAGGACATGAAGGATTGCAATCTATATCGAGAACAATGAAATCTAAGGGAACATAATTCCTATTGGCAACAATAAGAACATCATTAATCCTTCCCATAGGTTTCTTAATGGTAGAATCCGCAAGATGCAAATTTAAAGAACAATCATCAAGCTCATGGAAACCTAAAAAATCACACAAAGTTTTTGGGATAGTAGAAACACTTGCACCCAAATCATACAAGGAAAAGCATTCATGATCTTTAATTTTAGTTTTAATAGTAGGTTCCCACTCATCATAAAGTTTTCTAGGGATAGAAACTTCTAATTCATGTTTTTATTCATAAGATTGCATCAAAGCATCAACTATGTGTTTGCTAAAAGCCTTATTTTGACTATAAGCATGCAGAGAATTTAGTACGGATCGCAACAAGGAAATACAATCTATCATAATTGAATCTCTTGAAATCCAAAATAGTGGGTTCATCACTTTGCAAAGTTTTAATCTCTTCAACCCCACTTTTAACAATTTTAGCATCAAGATCTAAAAACTCTGAATCCTAGGGACGCCTTTTAACTAAAGTAGACTCATCTCCAGTTCCATCTTTATCAAGATTCATACTAGAAAACAAGGATATAATAGGAGACACATCAATAACTTTCAGATTTTCATCTTTATTTTCACGATAACTAGAAGAACACGCTTTCATAAAGCACTGTTTTTTAGCACGCGTCCTAGCGGTTCTTTCTTTGCATTCATCAATGGAAATTCTCTTGGTTTTGAGAGACTCATTGATATTGTGCTTGGGTGGAATAGATCTAAGTTCCAAAGAATCAACATCAAGAGTAATTCTATCCACGCTTCTAGCCAACTAATCAATCTTAAGCAATTTTTCTTCAAGCAAAGCATTGAAATTCTTTTGCGAAATCATAAACTCCTTAACACTAGTTTCAAATTCAGAGGGTACGTTACCAAAATTTCCATATGAGTTATTGTAGGAATTACCATAATTATTAGAGTAATTACTAGGAAAAGGCCTAGGGTTAAAGTTTCCTCTATAAGCATTGTTACCAAAATTATTCCTACCAACAAAATTCACATCCAAAGATTCATTATTATTTTCAATCAACGTGGAGAAAGGCATATCATTAGGATCAGAAGAAGCACTCTTAGTAGCAAATAATTTCATAAGTTCATCCATCTTCCCACTCAAAACACTAATCTCTTCAATAGCATGCACTTTTTTACTAGTAGATCTTTCGGTGTGCCATTGAGAGTAGTTAACCATAATATTATGTAGATGTTTGGTAGCTTCTCCTAAGGTAGTTTCCATGAAAGTGCCCCCCGCGGGCGAATCTAAAAGATTTCTAGAAGCAAAATTCAAGCCAGCATAAAAGTTTTGTATAATCATCCATAAGTTCAAACCATGTGTAGGACAATTACGTATCATTAATTTCATTCTCTCCAAAGCTTGTGCAACATGCTCATGACCTAGTTGCTTAAAATGCATAATATCGCTTCCAAGAGAGATAATCTTAGCGGGAAGAAAATACTTAGAGATAAAAGCATCTTTGCACTTATTCCATGAATCAATACTATTTCTAGGCAAAGAGGAAAACCTAGTTTTAGCACGATCTCTAAGTGAAAATGGAAATAGCTTCAATTTAACAATATCATTATTCGTATCGCATATCACACAAATCAACAAAGTTATTCAGATGAGTAGTGGCATCTTCACTAGGAAGGCCGGAAAATTGATCTTTCATGACAAGATTCAACAGAGCAGCATTGATCTTACAAGATTCAGCATCGGTAATAGGAGCAATCCGAGTGCTAATAAAATTATTATTGTTGGTATTGGAAAAGTCACACAATTTGGTATTGTTCTGAGCCATAGTGACAAGCAAGCAATCCAACACACAAGCAAACAAGAAGCAAGCGAACGATAAACACACGACAAAAAGAAAGGTAAATAAAATGGCAAGGGTGAAGTGGGGGAGAGGAAAAAGAGAGGCAAATAATTTTAATGCGAAGGATAAGGGTTTGTGATAGGTATTTGGTATATGACTTTTGCGTAAGCCTCCCTGGCAACGGCGCCAGTAATTCTTCTTGCTACTTCTCGAGCTTGCGTTGTATTCCCTCGAAGAGGAAAGGGTGATGCAGCACAGTAGCGTAAGTATTTCCCTCAGTTTTTGAGAACCAAGGTATCAATCCAGTAGGAGACCACGCGCGAGTCTCTCAAACCTGCACAAACAAATAAGAACTTCGTAGCCAACGCGATAAGGGGTTATCAATCCCTTTACGGTCACTTACGAAAGTGAGATCTGATAGATAGGATAGTGTAATATTTTTGGTATTTTTGGATATAAGAACAGAAGGTAAATAAAGCAAAGTAAAGTAGATAGAAGATTAATATGTTGAGAATAGACCCGGGGGCCATTGGTTTCACTAGTGGCTTCTCTCATGATAGCAAAATTCTACGGTGGGTGAACAAATTAATGTCGAGCAATTGATAGAAAAGCACATAGTTATGAGAATATCTAGGCATGATCATTATATATAGGCATCATGTCCGTTACAAGTAGACCGAAACGATTCTGCATCTACTACTATTACTCCACACATCGACCGCTATCCAACATGCATCTAGAGTATTAAGTTCATAAGAACAAAGTAATGCTTTAAGCAAGATGACATGATATAGAGGGATAAACTCAAGCAATATGATATAAACCCCATCTTTTTATCCTCGATGTCAACAATACAATACGTGCCTTGCAGCCCCTGCTGTCATTGGGAAAGGACACCGCAAGATTGAACCCAAAGCCAAGTACTTCTCCCATTGCAAGAACTATAGATCTAGTAGGCCAAACCAAACCGATAATTCGAAGAGACTTGCAAGGATATTATAATCATACATAAAAGATTTCAGAAAAGAATCAAATATTTCTCATAGATAATCTTGAACATAAACCCACAATTCATCGGATCTCGACAAACACACCGCAAAAAGATTACATCGAATAGATCTCCTCGAAGATCGAGGAGAACTTGGTATTGAGATCCAAAAAGAGAGAAGAAGCCATCTAGCTAATAACTATGGACCCGAAGGTCTGTGGTAAACTACTCACAATTCATTGGTGAGGCTACGGTATTGATGTAGAAGCACTCCATGGTAGATCCCTGTCGGTGTACTAAAGTAGGGGTACATTAGTATCCCGAACTTGTGCACGGGCAGTAGCAGCGTCCCGTGGCAGGGCTTGCCGTGCGTCCGCCAAGGCCCACTGTGGTTCCATTGGAGCCATTCAAGAACAAAGTATTCAAGATAAAGAAACAAGGCCCCGGCAAGAGGAGCTTGTCGGGAAGGCCACTAAAGGCTCAAGACCACCTCCTTGGTACAAGACCCTGGCAAGAGGAGCTTGCCGGGAAGGCCAAACACGGCATTTCATGAGACTCGTCGCGACGCGCCACGCGTCGCGGCAAGGCTCGGAGAGCGACAAGCTCCCAGGCGCGACAAGATGGCGGCCGCGGCAAGGCGCTTGCCGCGGCAAACTTCCACCAAGTACCCGCGCTCCAGCTCATCCGCCCACGCGTCGCCCTGGGGCCCTTCCAAGCGCACGTGGCGGAAGGCTGGGCAGCCTGGGGTACACGGTGGCGAGCTGCAATGACGAGGCCACCATCGTGGCGGACGGAGACGCCCTGGCGGACGCTTTTTGCACTGTTTGGGGCGACGGCGACGGGCATTTAATGCCCTTTTCCCCTGCCGTCAGGGTTAGGTATAGAGCACTATGCATACACTGTTCCAACTACCACCATTTTTACATTTCTACCCTCGACTGCGTTGCCACCTGTCGGTGACCCCTTTGACCTATAAAAGGAGGCCCATGCGCAACGTAGAGGGGTTTCGGATCTTCGCTCACTCTCACGCTCGGCGTTGCTAGCGATACGTACTGTAGCTCTCCTCGTTCTCGAGCCAAGAACGCAATACGAACCAAGGCAGGAGTAGTGATTTACGCATCCGTGCGGCCCGAACCTGGGTAAACTGCTCGCGTGTTCGTCTCGATCCGCTCTTCGTGCATCCTCCGCTCCCTTGCCGTACAGAAAAGGGGCTCCGGTCCCATAGGTGTTTGTGGGCGATCAGTTTCCCCGACATCTTTGGCGCGCCAGGTAGGGGGACGTCGAGGTCGTGTGAACCCGATCCGGTGTTCACGCGGGCGAAATCTCCACCAACCTCATCAACTTCATCGACTTCATCAACATGCCGCCGAAGAAGAAGGCTTCGGAGGCAGCAGGCCCGTCCGCGTCAATCCCACCACCGCCGTAGCCAACGGCTGGTGGGGTAGACGCCGGCGGAAGGACGGACGCCGGCGAGGAAACTCACGGCGCCGCCAAGTCCAAGGATAAGATGGAAGACCGAGCGCACTCCAAGACCTCGGCGTCCGTGCACGCACCGCGCCCCTCTCAGGAGGCGCAGGACCGGCAGCGACGTGGTACACAAGGTACCATACGCTTGCTGGGCCAAACTCAAGCTGGCGGATCGCGGGACGCTCAAGGCCAACGCGTTGGCACGAGCAAGGCGCGGTCGCCGGGGCGAGACGCTGCTACTTCTAACGCTGTTAGAAGTCCGAGCATATCTCACTCCTCGCACCGCTCGCCACCGCTCCCCGCCACTCCAGCAGAAGCTCTAGCTCGAGCTCAGCTACTCCTCGACTTCCCTCCAGTGGCCGACAAGGCCGACGACTGGAGGGCCACCATCCAAAGCCTCATCGCCTTCGCCAATAACGACACTCCGCAGCAGCCGACGACGTCGTGGCCGCGGCAAGTTAGCCAGGCGCGGGCTGATGGCGACAAGACCGCCGGGGGTGCAACTACCGTGCACTCCCCGCCCCGAAGGCCGAAATCGCCGACTCGCCGGATCAACATCGACGACGACTACACGGCGTTGTCAGATCCACGAGCTCGCCACGATCAACGCCATGTCCTTGACGACCGACGGCAAGAAGACGCTCGGACCCGCATCGAGCGTCGGAGAGAAGCGCGGCGTCAATCCGACCAGCGCGGTGGGCCCACTGTTGACATGCACGCGCCCGGTGGACCAGGTGACCTGCCGTACGCGGCAGGATGTCCTGCGTTCACTCGTGAGCTGTGGCAAGTCCAGTGGCCCAGCATGAAGAACTTCAAGCCCGACGTACCCGAGAAGTACGACGGCAAGACTCATCCGTCAGAGTTCCTCAGCATCTACACCATCGCGGTGCAGGCTGCCGAGGGACGGGATGAGAAGATACTCGCGAACTACTTCCCGCTAGTGCTCAAACCAAACGTCAGATCTTGGCTCATGCACTTGCCGGAAAACTCCATTTCTTCTTGGGCCGGCCTGTGCCATCAGTTTGTCGGCATCTTCACGGGCGGCCACAAGCCCCATGGCCAGGAGAGTGACCTTCACATACTCGCCCAGAAGGAAGGAGAGTCCCTGCGAAAGTACATCCAGAGATTCAGCCGCGTCCAGCACAACATCCCAGACGTCCACCCTGCCGCGGTTATCAGCGCATTCCACCAGAACGTGCGTAACTGCGGGATGAGGGAGGAAATGGCAATGTGCAAGATCCGAGACATCAGTGAGCTTTGTGCCCTGGCCGACAAGTGCGCACGCGCTGAGGAAGGGAGGAGACTCCCCGGAGAGGATACTGGAGCAGGGGGAACAGATAGTGAGGATGCCGCCCCGGCAAGGAAGAACCGGCAGCAGAACAACAGGAAAAAGAAGAGCAAAGAAGTACTGGTCGTCGAGCAGTCCGGCAAGGAGACTAGCACCAAGAAAACCAAAGCTGGCAGCTCCGGCAAGGAGACTGTGGCGGCCGCCGACAAGTAGGACGGCTCCGACAAACAGTACTGCAAGATCCACCGCACCAAGGGCCAAGACCTCCAGAACTGCAAAAGGGTCGAGTACCTCGTCGAGCAGCAAAAAGCTGAGTACGAGCGACGCGACAAGGAGAAGGCCCAGGGAGGTGGAGGAGAGTCCGGCAAGAAGCGGCCATTCAATGGCCGGGGAGGACGCCGTGGCAAGGCCAAGCAGCGGCAAGGAGATAGACCTCCCCGCGGCCGCGACAAGGACGAAGACGAAGACGACGACGAAGACATGGAGGACGGAGATAACAGCGAGCAGGAGTTCCAGAAGGCAACTGAGGTTTTATGCGTAGACGGTGGTGCTTCTCTGCATACTTCCCACCGCCAACTCAAACAATGGGTGTGGGAAGTCAATGCGGCAAAACCACCCGTCGAGTCGCGCAAACTTCTGAAGTGGTCCAGCACGCCCATCATCTTTGACATTGAGGACCACCCTGATCGCACAACTACGGTCGGGTGCTTGCCGATGTTGGTTTCACCAACTATCCGCAACCTTAAGGTCACCAAGATGTTGGTCGACGGCGGGGCCGGCCTGAACCTGATCTCCTCTGCTGTGGTCCGGAAACTCTGGATCCCTGACAACGAGCTCGAGGAAACCGGCACATTCCAAGGGATCAACCCGGGAAGGAGCAAGCCGAAGGGGAAGATCACACTGCCAGTGACTTTCGGCGGGGAGCTGAACTTCAGGACCGAGAGGATCACCTTTGACGTTGTCGATATCCCATTGCCTTACAATGGGATACTTGGCCGTCCAGCGCTCGCCAAGTTCATGGCAACCTTTCATTATGCCTACAACATGATCAAGATGCCAGGCCCGATAAGCGTCATCTCTGTCCCCGGCGACAAGAAAAACGCGCTTATCTGCGCCGACAAGATTTACCGGGACGCAGCAGCCGCAACAGATAGCAAGACACTTGCCGCTGAAGCTCCCGGGGGGAAGAACAAGACCAAGTCCGGCAAGAGCGCTGGGGCCCACTCCGGCAAACGCACCTCCTCGGAGTGCTGCGCTGCCGTCGAGGAAGCACCATCGAGCTCCACCAGCAAGTGCAAGAAGGCGATGGCAGCTCCACCCACAACCAAGAAGGTGTCCGCCAAGGAGGACGGCACTGGTGGTACTTTCACCATTAGTGCCACGCTCGATCCTAAATAGGAAAGCGCGCTCGTTCGTTTCCTGCGGGCGAATGTCGACGTGTTTGCGTGGCAACCGTCTGACATCCCCGGTGTTCCAAGGAAAGTGATTGAGCACAAACTTGCCGTTTGTCCTCACGCGCGGCCCGTCAAGCAGAAGGTTAGAAAGCAAGCGGTGGAGCGCCAAGAGTTTACTGCAGAAGAAATCAAGAAGCTGGAAGCGGCAGGCCTTGTCAGAGGTGTACTTCATCCTACATGGTTGGCCAACCCTGTTGTCGTGCGCAAAGCGAATGGGAAGTGGAGGCTTTATATAGACTTCACCGATGTGAATAAAGCTTGTCCCAAAGATCCATTTCCCTTGCCGTGCATTGACCAGATTGTTGACTCCACGGCTGGATGTGAGTTGCTTTCATTTCTTGATGCCTATTCAAGATACCACTAGATATTTATGGCTGAAGAAGATGAAGAGAAGACCGCATTCATTACTCCATGTGGCACTTATTACTTCATACGCATGCCCTTTGGATTGTAGAATGCCGGTTCAACGTTTGTGAGGGTAGTCCACACTGCTTTTGAGCCACAAATACATAGGAATGTAGAAGCTTACATGGATGATATAGTGGTCAAGAGCAAGGACAAGGATACTCTGATTCAAGATCTAGATGAAACCTTTGCGAATCTGCGCAAGATACAACTCAAGCTTAACCCCGAGAAGTGCGTGTTCGGAGTCCCCTCCGGCAAGCTTCTCGGGTTCTTTGTGTCCCAGACGGGGATTGAAGCCAATCCCGACAAGATCAAAGCCATAGAGCAGATCGAAGCTCCGAAGCGCGTCAAGGATGTACGAAGGCTTGCCGGCTGTGTGGCTGCTCTCAGCAGGTTCATTTCTAAGTCCGCAGAACGCGCCCTGCCGTTTTTCAAATCTTGAAAAAGGCAGGTCCAATGAAATGGACTCCGGAAGCGGAGGCAGCGCTACAAGACTTGAAAAGGTACCTGTCCTCCACTCCAATACTTGTCGCACCTAAGCCGCAAGAGAAGTTGCTGCTGTACTTAGCAGCAACCAATCAAGTGGTTAGTGTTGCGTTGGTAGCGGAAAGGGAGGCAGATGAGGAGCCCACAGCCCCGGCAAGCACATCCAGCGACAAGCAGGGGGCTTCCCTGACAAGCTCTGGCCCTGACAAGGATGGGTCTGCGCAGATGCAAGAAGAGGTACGGAAGAAGATGGTGCAGCGCCCAGTTTATTTTGTCAGTTTCCTCTTGCAGGGGGCTAGATCAAGATACACTGGGGTGCAGAAGCTGCTTTTCAGCCTCCTCATGGCCTCGAGAAAGTTGCGCCATTACTTCCAAGCACATGAGATAACAGTGGTCACTCGTTTTCCGCTGAAAAGGATACTGCAAAATCCAGAAGCGATAGGCAGGATTGTCGAGTGGGCACTGGAGCTGTCAAGCTTTGGCCTCAAGTTTGAAAGTACTTCAACTATTCAGAGCAGAGCATTGGCAGAATTCATAGCAGAATGGACGCCAACACCAGACGAAGAGAAACCAAAGACGAGCGTCCCCGTCAAAGAAGCAAGCGAGGAATGGATAATGTACTTTGATGGAGCCTTCTCGCTGCAAGGCGCCGGTGCCGGCATGCAGCTTATCGCACCCACCTGAGAACACCTCAAGTACGTCGTCCAAATGCACTTTCCCAAGGAGCAAGCAACGAACAATACTGCAGAGTATGAAGGTTTGCTTGCCGGTCTCAGAATCGCAGCGGAACTTGGGATCAAGAAGCTTATTGTGCGGGGTGACTCACAGTTGGTCGTCCGACAAGTGAACATGAGCTACCAGAGTCCATTGATGGAAGCGTACGTCGACGAAGTGAGAAAGCTCGAAGAACACTTTGAAGGCTTGCAGATGGAGCACGTTCCAAGAGCTCAAAACGACATCGCAGATGGCCTGTCAAAGTGTGCTGCACAAAAGCTACCTGTGGAACCGGGGATCTTTGTGCTCAAGCTAACTCAACCATCCGTAACACCATCGGCTGGACAAAGTAAGAAGAGAAAGTTGATTTCCGGTGACTACTTGCCGGCAGAACTCTCTGAAGCCGCCGCCAACAAGGTCCCCAAGATCAACGATAAAGTTGCTGAGGAACAGTCTGCTCCTGCAGACCCTAGGGTTTGTACAGTTGAAGCAGGCGTTCCCGACAAGTTTTGCCCCGGCAAGCTTGCCGGGGAACGTCAAGCTCCGGCCGAGCCACAGGTTCTTGTCGTAGAAGCTGACGTTCCCGCAGCAGCATTGTTGCCTTTAGTCCTTGTTGTTGAGCCCCAGGCTCCAGCATGGGCACAGTAGATTGTCCGTTTCCTTCAAACAGGAGAACTTCCCGAAGAGCCAGAAGAAGCAGAAAGAATAACCCGGCAGTCAAGTATGTATCAGTTTGTCAGCGATGAACTATACAGAAGAAGACTCAACGGTGTCAAATTGAAGTGCATTCCCCGGGAAGATGGGCAAAAGCTGTTGACAGAGATACATGGAGGCATATGTGGTCACCACATTGGCGCAAGAGCACTTGCCGGCAAAGCGTTCCGGCAAGGTTTCTTTTGGCCAGAAGCCCTCCAGGATGCAACTGCACAAGTAACCAAGTGTGAAGCGTGCCAGTTCCATGCCAACCAGATACATCAGCCAGCTCAAGCTCTCCGGACGATCCCTTTGTCCTGGCCATTCTCGGTCTGGGGGCTCGACATCCTCGGCCCCTTTCCCCGCGCAGTCGGGGGCTTTGAGTACCTGTACGTCGCCATCGACAAGTTCACAAAGTGGCCGGAAGTGGAACCAGTGAGAAAGGTGACCGCACAGTCAGCAGTCAAGTTCTTCAGGTCGATTGTTTACCGTTTCGGAATCCCCAACAGGATCATCACCGACAATGGCACACAATTCACAAGTCGCACCTTCATGCAATACGTCCAAGACCTTGGCGCCAAGGTCTGCTTCGCTTCTGTTGCTCACCCGAGGAGCAACGGTCAAGCGGAGAGAGCAAACGCTGAAGTGCTGCGCGGACTCAAGACAAGAACTTTTGACAGGCTGCACAAAAGCGGAAGAAACTGGATTGAAGAGTTGCCGGCGGGTCTTTGGTCAATCAGGACGACACCAAATCGAGCCACTGGACAGACACCCTTTGCTCTTGTTTATGGAGTAGAGGCAGTTCTCCCCACGGAACTCGTATACGGGTCGCCTCGAGTGCTCGCTTACGATGAGCTCGAGCAAGAGCAGCTACGGCAAGATGACGCACTGCTCCTTGAGGAGGATCGTCTTCAGGCTGCTGTATGAGCTGCTCGATACCAGCAAGCTTTGCGCCGCTACCATAGCCGCAACGTTAAAGCCAGAAGTCTCGAGGAAGGCGACCTTGTTCTTCGGCGCGTTCAGTCCGCCAAGAATTCCAACAAGTTGACGCCGAAGTGGGAAGGCCCTTATCGGGTGAGACAAGTCACAAGGCCCGGCGCTGTCCGCCTTGAGACCGAAGAGGGCTTACCGGTGAGCAACTCCTGGAACATTGAGCACCTTCACAAGTTTTACCCATAAGGCGCGGTTGCCGTGATTCGCTCCGGCAACCACCTTTTGTACAAGTCTTGCCACTGTTGCATGTAAACCTTTGTACAAAGCCGGGCGCAGACCCCGTGCATCAGTAAAACTTATGTGCCTCACACAACTTGTCATTTCATGCCTTTTCATTTTTCTTGCATGTATTATCTGACACTTTGTGCAGCACGCATCCCCGGTAAGCAATAACGAGCCGCAAGGCTCCATATCTATGTTTCCTCCCCTTTCTTTTCCCTCAAGCAGAAGAAGTTTTTCCTCGCGCACAAGTTTGCCGGGGGGGAAGGAGACAGTGCTATGGACCAAGCGCTGTTCAAGAAAGCCTTCCCTTTGCTGGGAAGCGAACGACACAAAAGCTAAGTCGCCAAAGTTTGAGCAGTCAAATTTTTAAAATTTTAAAGTTATCTTCCTTGAACGACCGCACTTTGTATGGAAAACCTGTGCGCGGAGGAACCAACTCATGGCTAGCCGCGCCCTTACTTTGTTTCGAGCACGCTCAACGGCTTAAGCGTGCTGCGACAAGTGTCGCGCCCTTACTTCGTTTTCGAGTTCGCTCAACAACCTAAGTGTGCTGCGACTAGCTGCGGCAAGGTTTCTTGTCGGCAACGGCACTGCCAGCGGGTTGCTGAAGTTCCGCACTAAGCGCCCGCGGCAAGGGTCCCTTCGCCTGCAAGTTCCCTAAAAGCGTAGGGTAAAAGCATACAAAGCAAAGAAGTCAAGTAAAGGAAATAACATTGCATTAACTACCCAAAATAAAGTTATGTTACAAAATGACTTGTCGCTGTCCTAACAGACTATAGTTCATAACATGGTTGGCAGCGACAAAGGAAGCAGGAAGGAAAACAGCCTAGTCTGCGCGGTCGCCCTCGACTCTCTTGATCTTGCCCACCTTGGCCACGATGGGTGCGACAAGGGCCTTGAGCGTCTCCTGGTCGACGTCGGGCGGCAAGGTCCTGAGGATGTTATTGAGGTTGAGTCCTGGGTTGCGGAAGACTATCTTCATCAGCACCTTCTCCAAGACGCCCGTACAAAGCCTGCGCGCCTCACCAGCTGAGTGGGGATCTTTTCCCGGAGCTGCTGGAGGGCCGTCCCCACACCCTGAAGGAACAGGGTAAGCTTGGCGCTGGGGTGGAGATTCTCGTCAGTGGAGTACCCGAGATACTCCGCCCCCAGCAGCTCCAGCTCCTTGTCAATGTTGGTAGCGGCAAGGACAAGACCCTCCGTCCAGAGCTCGACGGTTTCCCTGAAGTTGTTTTGGGAGATAGCGGCACTCTCAAACAGTGCCCTCTCGCCCCTGAGATCCTCCTTCAGTTTCATCTCCCACTCTCTGGCGCCGTCAAGTGATGCGGTGAGGGTGGAAAGTTTCAACTCCAGATTAGCGATGGAGTCCTTAGCGACGGCAAGCTCCTCGCCCTTGTCGGAGAGGCGGACCTGCAGCTCGGAGTGGCTGTGGGCGTCCCTCTCCCTCTCCGACACAAGCGCGGCAACCTTCTCTTCGCTCGTCTTCAGGTGGACCTCCAGTTGCGCCACCCTCGCCTCCAAGTCTCTCTTGGCGGTCTCAGCAGCTGCAGCGGCGTCCTTCACTTCCTGCAGAGCTCCGCCGAGAGACTATTCGCGCGCGGCAAGGTCGTCCTCGTGGCTGTCGAGGTCGACCTTCCGTTGCGTTAGTTCGCCTTCTCGCCGGGACAACTCCTTGGCGGCAAGCCGTTGCTGCTCTTCTGCTTCGGCCTTCTCCAAGTCAAGGATCGCTGCGCCTCAGCCAGCTGCTCCCGCTCCTCCGCCAAAGATCGGAGAGCCGCCTGGTTGGCGGCCCGGAGCTCTTCAGCGCGCTTCTCCAAGTCAGTGCCCGCCTTGGCGGCCAGAGCCTCTCGGGACTCCAACTTGGCCTGCCTGGCGCGGTACAGGGCCAGAAGCCTCCGCAGAAGCCGCTCCTCCTCGGGCTCGCTACTGCTGCCGGGCGCGTCGATGAACTTCAGCCCGGCGGAGGCGAGAAATTCCCCGTCGAAGACCTCTCCCTCCGCGGGCGCCCTTGACGTGGACGACCACGGGAGCTGGATGAAGACTCCGTTGCCGGCCTCCAGATAGGCACTTGGCTCTCAGCCGCGGCAGCAGAGGGGTCGGCAGCCGGCGCAGCGTCTGACGCTCTTGCGGCCTCAGGGCCGTCAGTACGACTGCCAGATTCCCCCTCAGCTGCCGCGCCGGCAGCCTCGGCGGCCTCGCCGGTAGCAGGCTCGTCAGCACCGACCGCCCCTTCAGTAGCCGCGGCGTCACCAGTGTTGCCGCGCGCGTCCTCCTCGGTGGCGGCCTCCGTCTCCATCGGCTCTGCGGCGGACGGTTCTGAAGACAAGAAAAATAAGAAAGAAGAACTGTCAAGCAAATATCCAAAAAGAAAAATTCAAGAGAAGAAGAGTTCAAGAGTTTACCTACGCGGGCCTCCTCTTCAATGGGGTTCCTTGCCGAGGAGTTCTCCCTCAGCGGCGTGGAGGTAGCTCCCGCCGGCGGAGGGCCGCTGGCGCCTTCCCTTGGCGGGGTGCCTTCCCTTGGTGGGGTACTCGACCTTGGCGGGGTACTCGCCCTTGGCGGGGTACTCTCCCTTGGCGGAGTATTCTCCCTCGCCGGGGAGATCCTCCTTGGCGGAGAGGTCGAGACATGCGGCTCGTCGGGAGCAATCTCTTGGCGCTCCTAAGGTTGCTGCTCTGCTTTTGCACAAGTCAACAAACAAACAAAACGTTAACAAGGATAAGAAGCCCACGCGCGCCCGACAAGCGGAGAGTGGACAGAAGACTTGCGCTGGGGGCTGCTCTAGAGAGCAGCTGCCTGGTCCGGCAAGCTTGACGCGGGCGCACCCCCTGCTGCCGCGGCGGGCTCGTCCTCAATGACAACTACTGGGACTTTGGCCCTCTTCGCCGCCCTCTGGGCCAGGGTCCTGGAAGAAAGACAAGATCAGAATCAGGCAAAGAGGATACAAAACAAGGATCAACAGAAAACCAACGAGAAACAAGAACCGCGAAGACTTACTCTTCCTCCTCCTCGTCGTCGGAGCTGAGCGCCGAAAAATCGAAGTCCGGCTCGCGCGTCCCGGAGCGAGGAGCTGGAGGAGTGGGCTCCCTCGGCCGCTTGGCGGGAGCTGGGGCGATGGTCTGAGAAGACCCCGCTCCGGTGGTCGCCGAGGCACGGGGGGCGGAAGGAGCGGTAGAGCTGGCGCGGGAAGATCCTCCTCCGATTGCCGTTGAAGCACGGGGCGCTCCCTTGACTGCCTTGCTTACCGTGGTGGCGCGTGTCAAACGGCACTGCGGCTGCTGGCCCGCCGGCCGCCCCGCCACGTCTGCGGCTTTGCGGAGGCGCCTCCTCGCTTGAGCTGGAGGACTTGCCGGTGGCGGTGAACTACCCGAGGACGAAGAAGAGGAGTCGAGATTCAGCGACCCGCCTGAGTCTTCGGCAGGATCGCTTGATCCGACGCCCTGCTCGGCGGGCCCGCTCGACTCTGTGCCCTTCTCGGCGGCCTCGCTCGTCCCGGCAGGTTGCCCGACAAGCTTTCCCACTTTGAGGAACTCTTCCTCCTCGGCCAGACTTACCGCCTCCGCTGCATCCGCCTCCTCCAAAGTATATCCAAACTCGCCCGCAGCCCTGGCTGCAGCTGCCTCCTCCAACCTGGTGGCAATATATGCCATCTCCTCATCGATGGTGTCACGGGTAAGGCCCCTCTTCTCGTCGGGCTTGATTGACAGCTCCACCAGGTTGTCGAAGAACGTCTGCACGGCTTCGTCAGAAGGTTCCCGCCAAGTGGGGTCGATCCCGTGGGAATCACACCACGGCATCATCGCGCGGATGGCGCTGAGCGACGCATTGTTGCACAACGGAACTACGCCCTGCGGCAACGCAAACCACTCTGGATGGGTGGGGTCGTACTTGAATAGCGCTTGGAGCATTGCATTGAGCTCCAAGACAGTGAAATTGTAGTTGAGGCCCGGGCGCAGCCTCATGATATCTGCCGCGTTATCAAACTCCCAAGCGGCCCTTTTCCTCTCCTGCAAGGGAGCGATGCGGCGACGAAGAAAGTCCGCCCCGACGGCACCTACAGTGAGCTTGGCTTGCCGGAGGCGAAGAATCCTAGTGGTGGCTATCTTCAGCTTGTCGTCCTCAGGGGCCAGGTCACTCCAGTCATTGCCGCGCACTACTGCAACTTGGCGCCGAGAAGTGAACTGCTGTGGGTCGTCCTCCATGATCCAGCAACAGTTGGCCCTCCATTCTTCCCATTTGCCGCAGAGCTCCCCAGTCAAGTAAGCCTCTTTCTTATGGAGCCTGAAGATCCAAGAAATTCCGCCGGACAGACGAGACCCAGACTCGACCCGGGGCGTGAAATAATGGCGGAAGAGAGCTACATTGGGGTAGACTCCGACAAAGTTTTTGCACAGATGTGCGAAAACGGCCATGGTCAAGACGGCGTTTGGGGTGAAATCAAGAAGATGAAACCCGTAGGTACTCATGATATCACAGAAAAACACCGAGTAGGGCGGGCAGAGCCCGCAGTATAAGAACAGAGCAAAAAAGGCGTAGCCTCCCGGAAACATCTCGCAGGCCACGGCGGGGAGTACCTTGGTGCGCGGGTGCGCCTTTGTCTCCCTCGACCAGAAGAGGTAGAAGGAGTCCTTCAGCTCCTCCGCGCCGAGCCTCGGCGGGAAGACCGACATCTTCTTCCACATTGCTGCTAGCTTCAGCGCCTTGGCGGTCTTCGCGACCTTCGCCTTGTCGCCCCTCGGGGCCATGGCGGGGACGGCGAGGGAAGTCGACAGCGCTGGGGGTGTTGGCGGCGGCGGACGAAGGGCGGAGTGCTGCTCTCTTTCAACCTTCGGGGAGGAGGGGAGCAGCGGGGGTTTCTGGAGGATGAAGAAGCAGGGGACGAATGGAAGGAACTGCCCCTGTTTCCCCCTGCTTTTAAGGGGGGAGAGGGGGGGCGTTCCGCATTTCCCTATTAAAGAAACAGGCGACGATCTCTCCCACGATGCCGCAATCGACGCGTGCCGTTAGGGAGGGGCGCGGTGGATACATAGTGGGATACGGTGCGCCGTGGGCCGCGTGTGCCCATACACTGTTTTGGGCCTGGCCCAACAGCGCTCGGCACCGTGTGTGGCCCAGGCCCGGGGGCTCCTGTCGGTGTACTAAAGTAGGGGTACCTTAGTATCTCGAACTTGTGCACGGGCAGGAGCAACGTCCCGTGGCAGGGCTTGCCGCGCATCCGCCAAGGCCCACTGTGGTTCCTTTGGAGCCATTCAAGAACAAAGTATTCAAGATAAAGAAACAAGGCCCCGGCAAGAGGAGCTTGCCGGGAAGGCCACTAAAGGCTCAAGACCACCTCCTTGGTACAAGACCCTGGCAAGAGGAGCTTGCCGGGAAGGCCAAACACGGCATTTCATGAGACTCGCCGCGACGCGCAGCGCGTCGCGGCAAGGCCCGGAGAGCGACAAGCTCCCAGGCGCGACAAGATGGCGGCCGCGACATGGCGCTTGCCGCGGCAAACTTCCACCAAGTACCCGCGCTCCAGCTCATCCGCCCATGCGTCGCCCTGGGGCCCTTCCGAGCGCACGTGGCGGAAGGCTGGGCAGCCTGGGGTACACGGTGGCGAGCTGCGATGACGAGGCCACCATCGTGGTGGACGGAGACGCCCTGACGGACGCTTTTTGCACTGTTTGGGGCGACGGCGACGGGCATTTAATGCCCTTGTCCCCTGCCGTCAGGGTTAGGTATAGAGCACTATGCATACATTGTTCCGACTACCACCATTTTTACATTTCTACCCTCGACTGCGTTGCCACCTGTCGGTGACCCCTTTGACCTATAAAAGGAGGCCCATGCGCAACGTAGAGGGGGTTCGGATCTTCGCTCACTCTCACGCTCGGCGTTGCTAGCGATAAGTACTATAGCTCTCCTCGCTCTCGAGCCAAGAACGCAATACGAACCAAGGCAGGAGTAGGGTTTTACACATCCGTGCGGCCCGAACCTGGGTAAACTGCTCGCATGTTCGTCTCGATCCGCTCTTCGTGCATCCTCCGCTCCCTTGCCGTACCGAAAAGAGGCTCCGGTCCCATAGGTGTTCGTGGGCGATCAGTTTCCCCAACAATCCCCCCTCCGGCGGAGCTCCGAAATAGGCCCCAAGATGGGATCTCATGGGAACAGAAGGTTGCGGTGGCGGAATTAGGGTTTTCTCTATTGCCTCGATGTTTTCAGGGTACCTGGATATATATAAGAGGAAGGAGGGCATCGGGGGAACTAGAGGGGGCCCACGAGGGTGGGGGCGCGCCCTGGGGGAGGGGGCGCGCCCTGGACCCTTGTGGCCACCTCCTTCGTTCCCTCGCGTGTACTCCCAGTCTTCTGGGTAGATATGGTTCTAAATGTAACGCTCCCGAAGGTTTCATTCCATTTGGACTCCGTTTGATATTCCTTTTCTGCGAAACCCTGGAATAGGCAAAAAATAGCAATTTGCACTGGGCCTTGGGTTAGTAGGTTAGTCCCAGAAATAATATAAAAGTGTATAATAAAGCCCATTAAACATAAAAAAACAGAATATATAATAGCGTGGAACACTAAAAAATTATAGATACGTTGGAGACGTATCACCTGTGAAGATCTCCGCTCGTGACACTCTCACATAATAATGAGTGGGGTTGTACACACCCCGCATTCTCCGGAGAGCCACCCTCGGGCCTCGGGGGTTCCCTCCCACGTCCTATTGACAACACTTAGCTCCGCGCTGGTGAGAAGACTAGACTAGGTGCCGGACGCGGCTCTTCATTTACTTTTTGGAGTTGGCTTGTTCCTGTCTTCTCTTCTTTAATGGATGCTGAAGGTTCTGGTGTTCCTCGACTGCTAGGCTTTGATATCCTTCTACGGTTCTTCTCTCAGATTCCTTATGGTTCTTCCCCCAGCTTTCGGGCTAGCCTAGGGAGAGCTGCAGTTGCACGTCGCTCTCCCTAGTGCGCCCTTCTCTTTAGCCGCCACGAGGCGCCCGAACAGGCGCTCGTAACTGGCGCGCCCCCCATTCTTAAGGATGTGCCCCACGGGGGCGGCCGATCACACTCGACCCATGTCAAAGGCCTCGAGCAATAAAGGATAATAACCTGACGAGTTTTTGCTGCCTCATGAGGGACCAAATGACACGGGGTGAGAGCGATCCCGAACGCACCAAGATAAGTGTCCTCACCTTAAGGACATGTAAAACACGGGTCACAAGGTAATAAGAAGGAACACTTTACATGGTGCTAAATGCCACAGAGCCATAGTTTGTTGCATGCCCCCTAGGGCTCCATGCTTGTTTGATTAAACGATGCAGGACAAAAGAAAAGAGACTGAGGACGTCTGACAGCGACCCTCAGGGTACGGTTGCTCGCGAGGGCCTATGCCCCGGGCTCTGCCAGAGCCCTCTTCACGCTTCACCCGAGCGTGATGACGAGACAACCCGACGCCGCCCTCCAGGCGGGCGCGGAAGCGTGGCGGCTGGTCATAGCCACCGTTGCTGGAGTTGTCGCTGAAGGAGGAGTCGCCACAGCTGGACGAGCTGCGGCCATCGCCAAGGCCAAGAACCTCGCCACCACCGTTGTCCTCGGGGTAGCACTCGGCGCGGCGCCCGTCTTCTCCAAACACCCTCACGAAGAGGGTCGAGTCATCGCTGGACTTGAAGTGAAGGGTGCATCGGCCTCCCAAGCCGCGCGTGTGGGCGAACGTCTACCAGGCTCGGACCAAAGCCACGGCGCCCGGGGCAGAAACCTCCACCACGACCCACGACGCCCTGCTGCAACAACCAACTGCCTGCAGCCAATAGCCGCCAGAACTCGCATCAAGGAGTTCTCCGGCCAATGAGTGCGGGAGCTGGAGCCTGGTGCCGGGTGGGCTCTCCGACCACATGATGAACCCCAGCAACGCCTCCGCCAGGTGGGAATGCGGCTGGGGAGGTCTGATAATACCAGAGTGCCTCCCTCCATTCACAGGATCGCCAACGCCATGACGGCCCCCACCACTCAGGGGACCGCTGCCGCGGCTACCAAGGGCAGCTACGGGCGCCGAGGGGGTCCGCCCACGTCCGCTCGCGGCCTCGGTGGGGGTCGCGGCACGCTTACAAGGATAGCCTTGCCCTCGCTTAGCTGGTGGTGAGCCAAGTCCCTCCTGCTAAGCCTTTCCCATCTACACGGACGAGTATTTCCTGGGGAGCGCCATGGGCTGTACGGTCAAGCGAAAGAGCAAGGGGAACGAAGGAAGAAGATTGGCGGCAAGGGCTCAGCCTACTGCCCTATTTATAGCCCGAGGAAGGCCAACCGTTGGCCCCATAAATGCAGGTAATGATGGTCCGATGTGCACGCAGAGACTTGACGAGTCGCGCAGTCACCAAGGCTGCGTGGGGAAGTGGACACACCCACGTCCCATCAAGTGCCACGCGTCGAATGAGGCCGCAGGCTTTCGGGCCCACGGTGCTCCGCACTTAGCCCTTGTCCTCGCCGTGAAGCCAAGCCCAAGCGCGCTGCTACCTCTTGAGCTTGCATTGTATTCCCTCAAGGAGGAAAGGGATATGCAACACAGTAGCGTAAGTATTTCCCTCAGTTTTTGAGAACCAAGGTATCAATCCTGTAGGAGACCACGCGTGAGTCCCTCGCACCTGCACAAACAAATAAGAACTTTGCAGGCAACGCGATAAGGGGTTGTCAATCCCTTTATGGTCACTTACGAAAGTGAGATATGATAGAGATGATAGTTTATATTTTTGGTATTTTTAGTTTATAAGAACAACAAATAAAAGCGATAAAAGTAAAGTAGATGTAGATTGATATGTTGAGAATAGACCCGGGGGCCATAGTTTTCTCTAGTGGCTTCTCTCATGATAGTGATATTCTACGGCGGGTAAACAAATTGATGTCGAGCAATTGATAGGAAAGCGAATAATTATGAGACTATCTAGGCATGATCAGTGTATATAGGCATCACGTCCGAGACAAGTAGACCGAAATGATTCTGCATCTACTACTATTACTCCACACATCGATCGCTATCCAACATGCATCTAGCATATTGAGTTCATAAGAATAGAGTAACGCCTTAAGCAATATGACATGATGTAGAGGGATAAACTCAAGCAATATGATGTAAACCCCATCTTTTTATCCTCGATGGCAACAATACAATACGTGCCTTGCTGCCCCTACTGTCACTGGGAAAGGACACCGCAAGATTGAACCCAAAGCCAAGCACTTCTCCCATTGCAAGAACTACAAATCTAGTAGGCCAAACCAAACCAATAATTCGAAGAGACTTGCAAGGATATTATGAGCACACATAAAAAGTTCAGAGAAGAACCAAATACCTTTCATAGATAACCTTAATCATAAACTCACAATTCATCGGATCTCGACAAACACACCGCAAAAAGAGATTACATCGAATAGATCTCCTCGAAGACCGAGGAGAACTTTGTATTGAGATCCAGAGAGAGAAGAAGCCATCTAGATACTAGCTATGGACCCGAAGGTCTGTGGTAAACTACTCACAACTCATGGTGAGGGCGATGATGATGATGAAGGCCTCCGTGATGGATCCCCCTCCGGTGGAGCTCCGGAACAGGTTCCAAGATGGGCTCTCCACGGGAACATAAGGTACGTGTAACGCCCCGGACACACCCGCCGGTGGTCGTTACTCCTGGCGGGATCTAGACTGGCCCCACATATCAATACTAGTCTTTTCTGCGCACTTTGTCCTCACTCATGCGCACCCGGGAGCAACTTCCCGGTCGGTCACCCATCCTGAAACTACTCCAAGCTGAGCACGCTTAACTTTGGAGTTTTATCCGAATGGGCTCCCGGAAAAGAAGGAATTCCTTATTGATATGAGTAGTTTATCATCCCTAATAAGCCAGGCTATCACATACACCCCCACTCAGCGGAACCGACGTCCTCGTCGGGCCACAGGAACGTTCCCTCTTGGCACAACCGTATGTGCTTCCAGGACAGCACATGTGCCATGCCGTGTGCCACGACGGGTCACAAACGTCATGCACAACATGACTGCAAACTATCCGCAAACATCCGTGTAACCGCGAGGGTCAGCTCTGATACCAACTTGTAACGCACCGGACACACCCGCCAGTGGTTGTTACTCCTGGCGGGATCTAGACTGGCCCCACATATCAATACTAGTCTTTTCTGCGCACTTTGTCCTCACTCATGCGCACCCGGGAGAAACTTCCCGGTCGGTCACCCATCCTGAAACTACGCCAAGCTGAGCACGCTTAACTTTGGAGTTCTATCCGAATGGGCTCCCAGAAAAGAAGGAATTCCTTATTGATATGAGTAGTCTATCATCCCTAATAAGCCAGGCTATCACAGTACGACGGTGGAATTAGGGTTTTCTCTGTGTCCATGGAGTTTCTGGGGTATGTAGACTTATATAGGAAGAAGGAGGGCACCAAGGGAGTCACGGGGGCTCCACGAGGCAGGGGGCGCGCCCCAGGAAGGGGGGCACGCTTCCCACCCTTGTGGGCCCCACGTGGCTCTTCTGACGTGGTTCTCAAGTTCTTCGTGCATGATTTTCTCCAAAAATATCTCTCGCAAAGGTTTCATTCCGTTTGGACTCTGTTTGATATTCCTTTTCTGCAAAACCCTGAAACAGGCAAAAAACATCACTCTGGACTGGGCCTTTGGGTTATTAGGTTAGTCCCAAAAATGATATAAAACTGAATGATAAAGCCCATTAAACATCCAAGACTACATAATTAATAGCATGGAACAATAAAAAATTATAGATACGTTGGAGACATATCAAGCATCACCAAGCTTAATTCCTGCTTATCCTCGAGTAGGTAAATGATAAAGAAAAGAATTTTTGATGTGGAATGCTGACCAATATAGTTTTTCAATGTAATTCTCTTAATTGTGGCATGAATGTTCAGATCTTAAAGATTCAAGATAAAAGTCTATATTGACATAAGAAACAATAATACATCAAGCATACTAACAAAGCAATCATGTCTTCTCAAAATACTGTGGCTAAAGAAAGTTATCCCTACAAAATCATATAGTGTTGGTTATGCTCCCTCGTTATCACACAAAAATATTCATATCATGCACAACCCCGATTTCAGCCAAGCACTTGTCTTCATACTCTATCTTTTCAAACCTTTCAACTGTCACGCAATATATGAGCGTGAGCCATGGATATAGCACTTTGGGTGGAATAGAGGTGGTTGTGGAGAAGAAAAAAAGGAGGGAGATAGTCTCACATCAACTAGGCGTATCAACGGGCTATGGAGATGCCCATCAATAGATATCAATATGAGTGAGTAGGGATTTCCATGCAACGGATGCACTAGAGCTAAATATGAATGAAAGCTCAACAAAAGAAACTAGTAGGTGTGCATCCAACTTTCTTGCTCACGAAGACCCAGGGCATTTGAGGAAGCCCATCGTTGGAATAGACAAGCCAAGTTCTATAATGAAAATTTCCACTAGTATATGAAAGTGACTAAGCATGAGACTCTCTACAATGAAGAACATGGTGCTACTTTGAAGCACAAGTGTGGAAAAGAAGATAGTAGCAATTGTCCCTTTTTTTCTTTTTTTGGGCCTTTCTTTCTTTCTTTGGCCTTTCTTTTTTTCTCTTTTTTTGCAGAGGGGCTTTATAGATTTAGCCTTTCCTCCCATGGGACAATGCTCTAATAATGATGATCATCACACTTTCATTACAACACAATATTACAACTCGATACTACAACAACAAAGTATGACTCTATATGAATGCCTCCGGCGGTGTACCGGTATGTGCAATGAAACAAGAGTGACATGTATAAAAATGTATGCATGGTGGCTTTGCCACAAATACGATGTCAACTACATGCTCATGCAATGGCAATATGACAATATGATGCGTGTCATATGAATGGAACGGTGGAAAGTTGCATCGCAGTATATCTCGGAATGGCTATGGAAATGCCATGATAGGTAGGTATGGTGGCTATTTTGACGAACAATATGGTGGCTGTTTTGAGGAAAGATATATAGTGGGTTTATGGCACCGGCGAAAGTTGCGCGGTACAAGAGAGGCTAGCAATGGTGGAAGGGTGAGAGTGTGTATGATTTATGGACTCAACATTAGTCACAAGAACTCATATACTTATTGCAAAAATCTACGAGTCATCAAAACAAAGCAATCAACGCATGCTCCTAGGGGCGAAGTTGGTAGGAGTTAACCATCGCGCGTCCCCGACCTCCACACAAAGGTTGGCACTCTACAAATACCTCATGCTCTAACTTAGTCACATAGCGGTTCACCATACGTGCATGCTACGGGAATAACTAACCTTAACACAAGTATTTCTCAATTTCATAATAACTCCACTAGCATGACTCTAATATCACTATCCTCATGTCTCAAAACAATTATCAAGCATCCAACATCTCATTCTATTCAATGCATTTAGTGTGAATTTTTTTACTACATTGACATTGGATGTTTATCATGTGAAGACTAGTTTCTTTAGCCTAAACACATTACCATGATGTTTTAATATACTAGGCCTGGGCATTCGGTATAAACCGAAAAATCGGTTTCTACCATTCGGTTTTTTTGTAAATTCGGTTTGCAAAGTTGGAAACCGAAATTACTATCCCAAAATGGATAGCCGAAAATTTGGTTAACCGAGTTTTTCGGTTTGGTTTTCGGTTTATACCGGACTAGCTGTACATGCCGTCCGACTCCGTAGTTTCTTTCCACCTGCGCTACTGCCTACTATATAGGCTAGTTATCGACCTCCTTCCGTGTGGCTGGCCGAGGTGGTACTAAAGAAAAGCAGTAGCACCTCGTGGGAATCACAAGCGAACGTGGGAAACGGGCTAGCATGCATGCGCATGGTCGGCCCATGGTCAACGTCAAGTATGCTGGTGGCACATGGGCAGATGGGCTAATGGCCAGCTACGTCCAGGCCTTTAGAGTAGCGAAGGATGCTAAAAAAAATAGAGTAGCCAAGTGTGCGGGGCTGCCGCGGCGTACGAAAAGATGGGACAACTTCCAGGCCAGTTTCGCGTACGTGTAGACTTCGGTTTTACTTCGGTTAACCGGATCAAAAACCGAACCTACCGAACTTAGTTCGGTTAGTACAATCAGAAACCGAATTTTTCTGTATTATTGGCAAAAACCGAAAATTCGGTTTTTTCGGTTTCGGCTTCGGTCCGGTGTTCGGTTTGTCGGTTTTTATGCCCACCCCCATAATAGACTCTCAAATAAATATAAGTGAACCATGAGAGTTCAAAAATTTGTACAAAATATTACCACCACCGTGCTCTGAAAGATATAAGTGAAGCACTAGAGCAAAAACTATTCAACTCAAAAGATATAAGTGAAGCATATAGAGTGTTCTAACAATTTCTAGGCCATATTTAACTCTCTAAAATATGTGTGTCCAGCAAGGATGATTGTGGCAAACTAACAAGCAAAGACTCAAATTATACAAGACGCTCCAAGCAAAACACATATCATGTTGCGAATAAAAATATAGCTCCAAGTATAGTTACTGATGGATGAAGGCGAAAGAGGGGATGCCGTCCCGGGGCATCCCCAAGCTTAGGCTATTTATTATCTTGAATTTAATTGGGGTGCCATGGGCATCCCCAATATTAGGCCTTTGCTACTCCTTGTTCCATAGTCCATCAAAGCAATACTCAAAACTTGAAAACTTCACAACACAAAACTTAGACAAAAATTCTCGTGAGCTCCGTTAGTATAAGAAAGCAAACCACTACTCAAAGGTACAACAATGAATTTATTATTTGTTCATATTGGTGTTAAAACTATTGTATTCCAACTTCTGTATGGTTCATATCCTCCAATACTACTCATAGATGCATCGGAATAAGCAAACAACACACGAAAAACATAATCTGTCAAAAACAGAATAGTCTGTAGTAATCTGCAGGTTTCGCCTACTTCTGGAACTCCAAAAAATTCAAACTAAATTGGTAAATTTTCGGAATTTCTCTAGCAATCATCTACAAAAATAATCAACTAAAAAGCACGCTCCAGTAAAATCGGAAGACTACTTTAGCGAGCTCTAACGATTCTATTTTTCACAGCAAGATCACATAAACTTCACACAAGTCTTCCCAAAGGTTCTACTTGGCACAAACACTAAACAAAACATGAAACCACATCTAATCAGAGGCTAGATGCAATATTTATTCACTAACAGCAACAAAAACAAAAAACATAAAATTGGGTTGCCTCCCAACAAGCGCTATCGTTCTACGCCCCTAGCTAGGCACGATAATTCAATGATGCTCACATGAAAGACAAGACTTGAAGCACAAAGAGAGCATCATAAAACATGTGACAAACAAATATAAGTCTAACATACTTCCTATGCATAGGCATCTTATAATAAAATAAATTAGCAAGACAAGCAAGATCTAACATATGCAAGGAAGAAGAAAGAAACAAGATCAATCTCAACATGAAGAGAGGTAATTTAGTAACATGAAGATTTCTACATCCATATTTTCCTCTTTCATAATAATTGCATGTAGTATCACGATCAAATTCAGCAAAATAGCTATCACATAACATATTCTCAACATGATCCACATGCATGCAAAGTTGACACTCTTCCAAAATAGTGGGATTAACATTAACTAAAGTCATGACCTCTCCAAACCCACTTTTATCAAAAGTTTCCTAAGATTGAACATTCTCCAAGTATGTGGGATCTAAAGTTGACACTATTCCAAACCCACTTTCAATATTAATGCGATTATTATCAATCTTATATTCATCATGGGGATTAAATAAATTTTCAAGATCATAAGAAGAATCACCCCAATCATGATCATTGTAACAAGTAGTAGACATAACAAAACTAGCATCCCCAAGCTTACGATTTTGCATATTATTAGCACAATTGACATCAATAGAATTTATAGTAACATCATTGCAATCATGCTTTTTATATAAGGAGCTAACATGAATAACTTTTCTTTTAACAATTCCTCACAATTTTCAGATTCATAAATTTCAAACAAAACCCCATAAAGATAATCTAGTACACGCGGCTCACTAGCAATAGGTTCAACATAATGGGATCTCTTAAAGAGATTAGCAAGTGGATGAGGATTCATAATTTAGCAAGCGAAGATGCAAGCTAACAGATGGCACATAGCAACACAAGCAAACAAGAGGCAAGCGAATGGTAAACACACGGCGGAAGAAGGGCAAATAAAACGGCAAGGGTGAAATGGGGAAGAGGAAAACGAGAGGCAAATAAATGTAATGCGAAGGATAAGGGTTTGTGATAGGTACTTGGTATATGACATTTGCGTAAGCCTCCCCGGCAATGGCGCCAGAAATTCTTCTGGCTACCTCTTGAGCTTGCGTTGTATTCCCTTGAAGAGGAAAGGGAGATGCAGCATAGTAGTGTAAGTATTTCCCTCAATTTTTGAGAACCAAGGTATCAATCCAGTAGGAGACCACGCGTGAGTCCCTCGCACCTGCACAAACAAATAAGAACTTCGCAGCCAACGCGATAAGGGGTTGTCAATCCCTTTACGGTCACTTACGAAAGTGAGATCTGATAGAAATGATAGTTTATATTTTTGGTATTTTTAGTTTATAAGAACAGCAAATAAAAGCGACAAAAGTAAAGTAGATGTAGATTGATATGTTGAGAATAGACCCGGGGGCCGTAGTTCTCTCTAGTGGCTTCTCTCATGATAGCGATATTCTACGGCGTGTAAACAAATTACTGTCGAGCAATTGATAGAAAAGCGAATAATTATGAGACTATCTAGGCATGATCGTTGTATATAGGCATCATGTCCGAGACAAGTAGACCGAAATGATTCTGCATCTACTACTATTACTCCACACATCGATCGCTATCCAGCATGCATCTAGTGTATTGAGTTCATAAGAATAGAGTAACGCCTCAAGCAAGATGACATGATGTAGAGGGATAAACTCCAGCAATATGATGTAAACCCCATTTTTATCCTCGATGGCAACAATACAATACATGCCTTGCTGCCCCTACTGTCACTGGGAAAGGACACCGCAAGATTGAACCCAAAGCCAAGCACTTCTCCCATTACAAGAACTATAGATCTAGTAGGCCAAACCAAACCAATAATTCGAAGAGACTTGCAAGGATATTATGAGCACACATTAAAATTTCAGAGAAGAACCAAATATCTTTCATAGATAATCTTGATCATAAACTCACAATTCATCGGATCTCGACAAACACACCGCAAAAAGAGATAACATCGAATAGATCTCCTCGAAGGCCGAGGAGAACTTTGTATTGAGATACAGAGAGAGAGAAGAAGCCATATAGATACTAGCTATGGACCCGAAGGTCTGTGGTAAACAACTCACAACTCATGGTGAGGGCGATGATGATGATGATGAAGGCCTCCGTGATGGATCCCCCTACGCTGGAGCTCCAGAACAGGCTCCAAGATGGGATCTCCATGGGAACAGAAGGTACGGCGGTGGAATTAGGGTTTTCTCTCTGTCCACGGAGTTTCTGGGGTACGTAGACTTATATAGGAAGAAGGAGGGCACCGGGGGAGTCACGGGGGCTCCATGAGGCAAGGGCGCGCCCCCCACCCTCGTGGGCCCCACGTGGCTCTTCTGACGTGGTTCTCAAGTTCTTCGTGCGTGATTTTCTCCAAAAATATCTCTTGCGAAGGTTTCATTCCGTTTGGACTCCGTTTGATATTCCATTTCTGCAAAACCCTGAAACAGGCAAAAAACAACAATCTAGACTGGGCCTTTGGGTTAGTAGGTTAGTCCCAAAAATGATATAAAAGTAAATGATAAAGCCCATTAAACATCAAAGACTACATAAATAATAGCATGTAACAATACCAAAATTATAGATACGTTGGAGATGTATTACGCGCCTTGGGCCTGGGGGCTACTGTCGGCATTCTGGGAATGGGGGTACCCAGACTTGCCTGCCTGCAGCCAAGAGCGTGGCTCGCAAGGCGGCCTAGTGTGGCCCAGCATTTTTGGCAACACTCAAAACCCTCGCGAGGGGCCAAGCCTCGCGAGGCTGACGACATAGGACTTCCCCTGGGGCGGCCTCGCCAGGCCGGCTCGTGAGGATCGGAGATATCAAGGCGAGGGGCACCTCGCGAGGTCCTCGTGACGTGAGTAGTGACGACCAAAGCCAGGCGGGCGCCAGCGGGCACAAAGTGCCAGTTTCCCCTTCGGTGCTAAAGGAGCAGGTGCAAGCGCGGAGTGCCGAGGCGCCAGGTAAATGTTTCCATATCGGTGCAACAAGATCAAGACCAGAAGGACGACAGAATGGAGGTCATCGCGGATCCCACAACGACGTCACCACCAGAGCCTTTGACAGCCGTAGACCACCTTTTGTCAGTATAGCTTGTACTAGCTGCCCCCCTTCAAATTTGGTCGTTGTGGGATCCCTTCCCACTCAATATTTGGGAAGAGGACCCGGGCCACTATAAATAGGACTAGCCACCACCATTGGGATCATCTTATCTTGAGCTGGTCAGATAAAAGGACACACACCACAAGCTCACCCGAGCTCAAGAACACCTCTCCCCAGGAGGCAGTTCATCCATGTACTAGTTCTTCCTCTGCGTACAAGGAAATCCACACACCACACTAGATTAGAGTGTTACACCACAACGGTTGCCCGAACTAGTATAAATCTTGTGCCTTTTGTTCATTGGATCCGACGAGCTAGGTTTAGGGCTTTGAGTAGACGAGCTAGGGAAGAAGGAGAAATCTTCGTGCGCACCCTAGATTTTGAACCTTAAGGGTTTTGCCGGAACCCCACATCCGACATTCACCATCAACGAGGACAAGATGCTCAACAGCCTAGAGACGCAGACGTGCGGCAGGAAACGGCGCTCGCTCATGAACGCAATGACAAGACCCGCCCTATTTTTTATTTCCTCCGTTATTCACTTTTTTGCATTTGTATCTTTTTTAGTTTCTCTCCTCAAAGTTCGGCATGTAAAGTTTGACCCTATGAAATAAAAAAATCATGCGCTTCAAGGTCCCTAATGAATTTGAGTACAAGCAATGCCTTTGACCTAAAAGAACGTCTTTAAAAGATACACCTGCTAAAGGGGCCCATTTCCCTAAAACACAAGTCTGAATTACTCAGTGTCTTGGATGTGGCATTATATGCATCAGTTTCGAACCTAGATTTTGGTCAATAGTTGGGTTGCCCAGCTCCTATGTGTACCTGATACATTCCCGACAAATTCAGCTAAGGGTGTAACGGGAGAACCACTTGTGATAATGCCACCAATTTAATTGGAAGAGTGCCTGAGTGGAGAAAGCCAAAAACTGACTATTTGGGTAAACGAAAACTGACTATCTGGGTAAGCAAAAACTGGTCGACAATTCAAAAACCGCGTCAAGCAACGTGACGACTGCGATCATCCGTGTTAAACGAAGGGCTTCTTTCTAGAATTAGCCAAAGTGGGTAATGGCTTAGACTTAGGCCACCCAGGCCGACCACTTCGCACACCGGGGGCTCGTCACCGGCCCCCACTGTCAACCTCCTAGGACTAAGTGAAAGTCATAAAGCAATTATAGTCTGATTGCCTAGTTACTTTAAGCACAGACTGCCTCTCGGCACTCAGACGTGGGATAAGGGTTATTAAGCTGCATCAAGGAACACCCTATTCTACATTGGGGTTGAAGCCGACGACTGGATACTTTCAACTCAACATTTTCTAACAGGAGGAACATTAATAATAACACAGTCATGTGAGAAAATTTAAACCCATACTCATTCAAACAAAAGATAGTTTTTATACATCCCAAACACCTCGGCTCCTTGAGGTGCCATTTAGAAATAGAAGGTGTCCTTTAGATACATGGCTTCGGTCGCCAGGGCACCCTCTTCTACCTCGTCAAAGAATTCCTCCATGCTGCAATGATTCCCTTCGATAGGTCCCACAGCAACAACCGCCGCATCAACCTTTTCACAAGTGTTTCTTCACGCATGCATATGACCTCTACGCTCCTTCAAGACACATGTATCACTTCCAGCGATCAACCTGTGGAGCAGCAAATCTCAACCGAGCCAGGAGCCCAAAGAGGCTGGTAGGAAGGGTTTTGGCAGGCCACAACTTGACATAGATGTCTTGGAGCACCGGCTTGGCTATGCGAAATAACTCTGCCAGCTTATTCATCCGATGGTTCAGCAGCTGCAACAACGGTGACTCCTGGAAGGGAGATCCATGAAGAACTCTGTGGAACGCCACAACTGGGTGAGCTCGACGCACCCCTTGTTTCTAAACACACACTACAATAAATATAGCTTACCCACAGCTATTTGCTCCACTTGCTAGAGCACCTCGTGATCTGCCCGGGCCGAGGTATGGAGCTCGGAGTGCGCAAGACGAAGCTTTTCGAGCTCTTCCTTCCTCCTCCTATCCTTGACTTGAAGTTTGTCATGTGCCTCAGACACACCCGTTAGAGTCTCCTTGACCTCCAGGACCCGAGCCTAGTCCTTCTCCCTGGCCACCTTCGCGGTGGCCAAGTCTTTCTCCGCCTGGGCCGCGACAGCCTTATGCTGCTTGGCCTCCTACAGAGCCTTCGGAAGCTCGACCTTGAGCCCCTCGAGCTCGGATAAATCCGCTGTCATAAAAACAGCTCGACATCATCATATACTCTACACTACAAAAATTAGACACATCTGTGACATTTTGGGCCAAACGAATTTTTCTGCTATCATGCCTATGACACTTCTATGACGATAATTGTGACGAAACCCGGTATCATGATAGATGTGGTGGGCTCCTGCTTCTATGACAAAAAATCATGAAGGAAATGGGCTTTTTATCCTGGGCGGGCCGAAGACGCAGCTGCATGCCATTCTTTGGGCCGTCCATGATGGAAAAACGGTGGTAGAAGCGAGGGCGTGGAAAATATCGAGGAGTTCCCGATTACGATGGGTGGTCGGGGCCGAGCGATGCATGGAGGGATTGCGCATTTCTCTCGTACATGTACGTGCATGGGTGCAAAGCGTTGGGCTCTAACTGAACCCGACCGAGGCGTTCGCCTACTAAACCTGAGAAATTGCACTGCTGGCTATGCGTTACTGAACCCGAGCAATTGCACTGCTGGCTATGCGTCACTGAACCCGAGCGATCGACGATCTGGTTGTTAACGGAACCCGATCGAGCGATTCCTGTGCTACTACTGCTAACTGAAGCCGATCGAACATGTTGCCTCTTGATGAACAGTGAGCGTTGTTGGGGGGTTGGATGAACAGTTCCCGATGGGGGTTGTATGAACAGGACCCCATGGTAGCAGCGAGAGGTCATTGCCGCTAGATGAATAAGACCGCGATCGAGCCGGTTGGGGGTGGATGAACAGGACCCCGTGGAGGGCTGCTTGAATAGTAGCCGGTGGAGGGCTGGATGAACAGTAGCCCATGGAGGGCTGGTTGAACAGTAGCCGGTGGAGGCTGGATGAACAAGAGCACGTGGATGAACAATAGCTCGTGGAGGCAGGAGGGAGACGCCATGGATGAAAAGTCGCAGGTGGAGGCTGGAGGAGGTCGACGACGGATGGATAGTAGCCTGTGGAGGCTGGAGCAAGGCAGTAGACGGTGGATGAACAGTAGCCCGTGGAGTCCCATTTTGCGGTATGCCACACCCCTCCCGATGAACATGACCCCTGTTTCGACCATAGGAGGTCGAAGAGAAGTATGTTTCCTCCGTTTTGCGGTACGCCACACCCCTCCCGATCAACATGACCCCATTTTGACCGTAGGAGGTCGAAGAGAAGTCTGCTTCCTCCATTTTGTGGTATGCCAGACCCCTCCCGGTGAAAAGGATCATGTTTTGACCATAGATAGTCTAACAGAAGGCAGTTTCCTCCGTTCTACGGTACGTCGGGGCTCGTTTCACCTATTCCGTCCAAACCAGTTGGCTCCCAATGAACAGGACGCATTCCGTTGCCTCTCGATGAACACGACGCAGTTTCTCCGTTCCGACCCAGGCGGTTGGCTGCCGATGAACGGGACGCCATCGCTGCTCTCCACTGCCTCTCCATGTACACGAGCCCTGGCCATACGTATGCGTGAGTAGGCGTTCGAGACCCCGCCCGCATGTACGTATGTGGCCGTATTTACTTTCTAGCACACTGGCGGTACATACGTGTACATGATATTGATGGGACTGCGTGACATGCTATGTCTGCGCCTCCACTACGACACGCGCCCTTCCTTACTCGGCCAAGGTTCATCGCTACATCCCGCAGACAGACCGATCGACCAGTATGTACGTACACGTTCACGACCACACAGACAACCCTACATATGGTTTGACCGGGTGGGTCCCAGTTGTCAGGGAGGTAAGGAGGCACTTCCTTGCGTGCGATGATATAGTTGGTGGGTCCCAGCTGTCAGGGGAAGAATCATATTTTTTGCCCATAATATGGACGCACTTCCTTGCGTGCGAAGATGTAGCTGGTGGGTCCCAACAGTCAGGGGGCAAACGTTTTTTTTCGCTAAATACTGTGGCCTGTCCAATGAGTCCCTACTGTCAGGTGGAGGAATCATTACTTTGTGCATAATAAGGAGGCACTTCCTTGCTGTGGCCATGGACCCAGCTGTCAGCCTCTTCACGTACAGTACTCTTCCGATGGAAGACGGTCCTTGACCACATTGACCATGTCGTGCCGAGAGCACGGAGGTGGTGTACGACGGCGATGCCTAGGAAGGGTCGACGCGGAGCCATGGAAGACACGTTAGTGAATGCCCACGCGGAGAGGAGTACGAGGGTTGACTGGTTCGGCTGCGGTGAGAGGTTGCCGTCATCGCAGAATAAAAAGGGTTGTGGGTGAGTAGAGGGATGGCCTGGCCAAAGGTTGGAGTAGGTTGGGGCGGTCAGGCCTGCGCGGCAATAGATCCGGCCACGGGAGGCAGGAGCAGGCGACATGACCGGCGCTGGTTTGGGCGACTAGAGCAAGAAGACTAGAGGTTGAAGAAGCACTACGGCCGTTGGATTGACATTGTACGGTCACTTGAACTAGAATCATTCATATTGACTAAGTTGACAAATCCCTCTGTCCGCGTCAGTAGGCCCACAAGTCAGCCTCCAAGTATGGTGGGTCCCAGATAGCAGGGGGGTATTCACTTTTTGTGAGCAATAAGGAGGCACTTCCTTCCATGCAAAGATATAGCTGGTGGGTCCGAGCTGTCAGCGAGAGGGACATTTTTCACGAAATACAGAGGCCCTTCCGGTGGGTCCATACTATCAGGAAGATATATCACTCTGTCTAGCAGGAAGATTTTGTTCAGTAGGCGATTTGAACGAGGTTACCTTGACAACCAACCCAGAATTACGCAGGAAGGTGCTTTTTGCACTATTAGTGGAGAGATATTGACGCACTGCAACCAGAGGTGACATTGTGCCTGTGGTACCCTCGTCACCTTCAGGTGGTTGTGGCTGTTCAATCATTTTTTCCATAGCTTCCTGAAAGTTTGAACTTGTAGATTAGTGTATCAGATAAGTTACTAATGAGGCTCGCGACAGGTATCGTTATTTTCTGACCTTCACAGATGATTTGAGCATATATGAGTATATCTACTTGATGAAACACAAGTTTGAAACATTGGAAAAGTTCAAAGAATTTCAGAGTGAAGTAGAGAATCATTGTAACAAGAAAATAAAGTTTCTATGATCTGATCGCGGAGGCGAATATTTGAGTTCCGAGTTTGGTCTTCATTTAAAATAATCTGGAATAGTTTCGCAACTCACGCCACCCGGAACACCACAGTGTAATGGTGTGTCCAAACATCATAACCGTTATTAAATATGGTGCGATCTATGATGTCTCTTACCGATTTACCACTATAGTTTTGGATTTATGCATTAGAGACAGCTGCATTCACATTAAATAGGGCACCATCTAAATCCGGTGAGACGACGCTGTATGAACTGTGGTTTGGCGAGAAACCTAAGATGTCATTTCTTAAAGTTTGGGGTTGCGATGCTTATGTGAAAAAGCTTCAGCCTGATAAGCTCGAACCCAAATCGGAGAAGTGTGTCTTTATAGGATACCCAAAATAAATTGTTGGGTACACCTTCTACCACAGATCCGAAGGCAAGATCTTTGTAGCTAAGAAATGATCCTTTCTAGAGAAGGAGTTTCTCTCAAAAGAAGTGAGTGGGAGGAAAGTGGAACTTCATGAGGTAATTGTACCTTCTCCCGAATTGGAAAGTAGTTCATCACAGAAATTAGTTCCAGTGATGCCTATACCAATTAGTGAGGAAGTTAATGATGATGATCATGAAACTTCGGATCAAGTTACTACCAAACCTCGTAAGTCAACCAGAGTACGTTCCGCACCAGAGTGGTACGGTAACCCTGTTCTGGAAGTCCTGTTACTAGACCATGATGAACATACGAACTATGAGGAAGCAATGATGAGCCCATATTCCGCGAAATGGATTGAGGACATGAAATCTGAGATGGGATCCATGTATGAGAATAAAGTGTGGACTTTGGTTGACTTGCCCAATGATCGGCCAGCCATAGAGAATAAATGGATCTTCAAGAGGAAGACATACACTGATGGTAATGTCACTGTGTACAAATATCGACCTGTCGCAAAAGTTTTTCGACAAGTTCAAGGAGTTGACTACGACGAGACTTTCTCACCCATAGCGATACTTAAGTCTGTTTGAATCATGTTAGCAATTTTCACATTTTATGAAATCTGGCAAATGGATGTCAAAACTACATTCCATAATGGATTTCTGAAAGAAGAGTTGTATATGATGCAATCAGAAGGTTTTGTCGATCCTAAAAAGTGCTAACAAAGTGTGCAAGCTCTAGTGATCCATGTATGGACTGGTGCAAGCATCTCGGAGTTGGAATATATGCTTTGATAAGGTGATCAAAGCATATGGTTTTATACAGACTTACGGTGAAGCCTGTATTTACAAGAAAGTGAGTGGGAGCACTACACCATTTCTGATAAGTATATGTGAATGACATATTATTGATCGGAAATGATGTTGATTTTTCAGGAAAGCATAAAGGATTGTTTAAAAAGAGTTTTTTTCAATAAAAGACCTCGGTGAAGTGCTTACATATTGGGCATCATGATCTGCGGAGATAGATCAAGATGCTTGATAAAACTTTCGATGAGTACACACCTTGATAAGATTTTGAAGTAGTTCAAAACGGATCAGTCAAAGAAGGAGTTCTTGCCTGAGTTGTAAGGAATGAAGTTGAGTAAGACTCAAAATCCGACCACAACAGAAAAATAGAGAGATAATGAAAGTCATTCCCTATGCCTCAACCATAGGTTCTATAAAGCATGCCATGTTGTGTACCAAACTTGTTGTGTACCTTGCCTTGAGTTTGGCAAGGCAGTTCAATAGTGATCTAGGAGTAGATCACTGGACAGCAGTCAAAATTATCCATAGTAACTGGAGGACTAAGGAAATGTTTCTCAATTATGGAGGTGATAAAGAGTTCGTCGTAAAGGGTTACGCCGATGCAAGCTTTGACACTAATCCAGATGACTCTAAGTATCAATCTGGATGTGTATTGAAAGTGGGAGCAATCAGCTAGAGTAGCTCCATGCAGAGCATTGTAGACATAGAAATTTGCGAAATACATATGGATCTGAATGTGATAGACCCGTTGACTAAACTTCTCTCACAAAGCAAAACATGATCACACCTTAGTACTCTTTGTGTGTTGATCACATGGCGATGTGAACTAGATTATTGACTCTAGTAAACCCTTTGGGTGTTGGTCACATGATGATGTGAACTATGGGTGTCAATCACATCACGATGTGAACTATCGGTGTTAAATCACATGGAGATGTGAACTAGATTATTGACTCTAGTGCAAGTGGGAGACTGAAGGAAATATGCCCTAGAGGCAATAATAAAGTTGTTATTTTATATTTCCTTATATCATAATAAATGTTTATTATTCATGCTATAATTGTATTAACCAAAAACTTGATACATGTGTGAATACATAGAAAAAACAGAGTGTCCCTGGTATACCTCTACTAGACTAGCCCTTTAATCAAAGATGGTTAAGTTTCCTAACCATAGACATGTGTTTTCATTTGATGAACGGGATCACATCATTAGGAGAACGATGTGATGGACAAGACCCATCTATTAGCTTAGCATCATCACACTACTGCAGGATGCTGCTAACGCGACACTATGATCAGAGACCCCTTGATGAAATTGTGTGCGATGCCATAATCGCAAACTGCGGTGTAAAAAAATGTCAAAAAGGTGCAAAACGTTTGCGATGGAGGATGCATCAAAGATGGTTTAGATTTTAGTTGCATGTGTGATGCAAGGCATACGGTTTAGTTCAATTAACTGTTTGCGATGAGGATGAACAAAAGAAACGGGCAGCCAGAAGGTGTGTCTGATATACAACATACTGTTCGCTCGAAAGAACTGTTTGTGATTAGGCAACACGGAAGAAACGATCAGCCAGATCAAGGTGTGTGCGATATACGACATGCGGTTCACTCGGCCTTGTCGTCAATGTGTGATCTCTTTGGAAACTGTTCGCTCCTTGCTAGCCTCTTCTTGTACCGTGGCAACCGTCCACCGCCTCTTCGCCTTTCCCTCTCGATTTGGAACTGCTGTCGCATGCTCTTCATCCCTCCAATTGCCTTCACCCTTCCTTCTGCCATTGTTCAATTGTCTTCTCCCTGGAGGGAACGGGCCAGAAACGACCCCATTATTCTTGCCCCGATTTAAAAGATGACGTGGTGGAGGAATTCATTGATTGGTGCGACGCATCACCTCGGCTAGCATGGCAGGTTCATACAAGTCCATTCTTGACTCAACAAATAGGATCATTACAAAGAACCCTAGGGTTCAGGAGCGGTTTGATCTCCCCTATTTTCTTCGCCGTGACCCTGATCACTGGCACGGAGATGATGAAAGCCTCGCCTTGTGCAAGTTGATGCCGGTTGATAATGATACATGTGATGTTAAGATGCCATCGCTTGAGCGTAAGGCTTGGGCAAGCGCAAATGGAGATCTGGTTGTTTATATTGGGTACAACTACGAGTGGGAACTTGTGAATGTGTACAATCGTCACCAGGTTCCACTCCAAAAATCCCAGACTTCCATGAGGTTCAGCACACAGATAGTCTACGTATGTTCAGATACGATCATGATGACTGTTGTCTACGGAAGATAGTAATTTGTCGAGTTCCCAACCACTCTTGGGATTACAAGAACTATGAAGTTGTTGCTATCTTCGACAAGCTTGTTGCCGTCTCTACTTCCACGGATGGATGGATATTTCTCAAAAATCAATTTATGTACATGAATGAGTACTACGATGCAATTCAATACGAGCGTCTTGTGTTTGCTGCCACCACTCATGACACTGTTTTTGCATGGAATCCTTATGGTTTGGGTACGTTTGTCTTCCAGCATAATTATAATTGTTTCATCCACATGCATGCGGGTTAGCTAGCTAGTTTCCCTTTACTAATTAACCTTCTTGTGTTTCCAAGGTCCCGTGAACATTCCACAACCTATACTTGAATTTTTTTATAACCAAGCGGGAGATGACGATGGTGATGATCATGAGCATGAGGATGAGCAAGACCCATATACTCAGTGGCGACTGGCAACTTATTGCGATGGATCACCTCTTCTAGTCTATATACAGGGCACTGCTGATGTTAGTAAGGAAGCAGGTGTTGTCTCGCATGGTCGCACTCTCCGGACCTATTCCAACATCCGTTGCAGGGTATTCGGGATGGATACTAGTGTGCTAGTGCCAACACCTTCTCCCTGTTTCAGTATTGATAGTCTTGGAGAAAACTCGCTCTTCCTTGGACAAGACTATCCAATGATGGTGAAAGGCGATCCAGCTGCTATTGACACAACGTTACTACCTTTTATGAGAAGCAACTGTATCTATACCTCAGACATTGCTATGCTTCCCTACCGTGGCTATCACAATATGGGTATTGAAATAGGCCGCTTCAGCCTGGATGATCAGTCGTGCGTTGGTCTCGAGATTGATAGTAGCTGGCCCTTCCCAGAGAATCACTTCTGGTTCAAAGCAAGCATTTCCAATGCCGACAAGTGGTTGAGCTGAAGTTCATTACATCGCTTTCTTATTTGTTGTGTGAGAAAAACTTACTTTACTAGAATTTTTTGTTGGAAATGATCTATAATCCAACATGTATTCTGGTTGTCATTGTGGATTGATGACTTGTTGTATGTAATCAATGATACATTTGCATATGCGTCCATCAACTCACGCCTGCTAGTGGTGTCCATATGAACAGTGCTAGTGATTTTAGTTGCAAAAAATAGATAGTGCGAGCGATTTTTAGCTGCATATTTTGACAAAATCGCTTTGTTACAAGGTTGACAAATGGCAATGTTACTAGATAAACAAATGTCAATCTTTCCAGTTTGACAAATGGCAACATACCATATATAGCAGATGCCAATCTTACCCAATTATTTCTCCGTGGTTGCACACGAGTCATCCAAAACAATCGTTTGCGTTGAAGGGATGCACAAATCCTCCACTTCGAATTTTCCATAGCTCACACTTTGCATACGTGTGTTCTATCTAAAACGTTTGCGATCAAGAGCTGCACAAATCCAGCTCGGCACATTTTCCCTTGGCTTCCTGGGGAAGTTGTTGGTTTGCATACGGGTGTTCTAACTAAAACGTTTTCGATGAGTGTTTTATATTCAAAAACCATTAACATAAATCGTTTGATAAGTTTGTACATTAAGAGAGAAAAATGCAAGTTCGTTCAAACCATATCTTTCATCCAGTGACACTACGAAATTATATTCACATGATCGAGAATTTGGGATACAATATTAAACCCCAAAAAAACTATTTCCGGCGCAGCGTAGGCGGCGTGCCGCACCGTCGTTGTCGTTGTCGTCCTCCGAGATGCCGTTGTTGAAGTCTTCAATGCAGCACAAAATGTTCTTCACTTGCAAATCAAACATCATGTCATCGCGCGATCGATGGGCGGGGCGTGGGAGGACGGCAACTGGTGCCGCTGAGAGGTAGCGGTTGATGGTTGTGTCCCATGCCGCTGAGGGGGGAGCGCACACAGGCACGGGCGCGGCGGGTGCAGCCAAACCCACGGGGACCGGCGCCACGATGGGTGGAGGGGTGCGCACGGGCAGGGGCATGGGCACAGTGGGTGCAGCCAAACACACGGGGGCCGGCACCACGGTGGGTGGAGGGGCGCGCACGGGCACGGGCACGGGCGCTGGCACTGGCATGTACACGGGTCCGCAGAGACCTCGTTGATGCCCACGACTTCCAGCTCAGCGATAGTGCTCGGCGACCAGCCCGTCAATGCTACGGGGATGGTCACTGGCGCGGGCGGAAGGATGGGAGCTAGGACGGGAGCAGGGGCAGCAACCGCCACGGCCAGCTCGTTATGCGCCATGTCCATGTGGTCCCATTCCTCCTTATTTTCTATCTCCTCCGGCTCGGAGTCGACTTCACAAAACTTGAATACTAGTGGCAGATGATCATTCTGCGCCAAGGCGTTCGTGGAGGTCTGCAGGGGGAGGGGAACGGGAGGCGAACAGTAAGACCGCCCATATTAAACAGCAGCTCGGGCGCCATTAATGGAGAGGAAGGCGGGCGGCCATGGAAGTCAAAGGGCTCGCTTACCAGTGAGGCTGCGCAACGTACAGCTCGCATGCTTCCTCGTGAGCCTGCGCATTGGAGGACAGCTTGCACGCCTCTCGGTCAGCTTGCGCACCAGACTCCGCTCGCATGCCTCCCGTTTAGTCAAGGTCAAGCAGCTGTCTGCACGGCACCTCCTATAGCCATTAAAACGAAGACAAGTGGTGTTACGTGAATGGTTAACAGAACGCACACAATTTGAATTATACAAACATTTAACATATTAAAGTGGCAGCTATTTTTTAAATGCCTTTGTTGGCTCTTATTCGAGTGCGCCTTCTCTCAAAATGGATAGGAAAAATACCACAGCATGTCGGGTGCCATTCCATGATTGCATGCCAAGTTTGATGAAGTTCAGACGAGTTTTGGATTTACTAGAATTTAAATAACAAAGTATCTCAATGTTTTGTTGGCAATCTACGGTGTGCTCGTGTTTGAAATTCATCCCATTTCTTGCATGTGACCTAAGCATGCACCCAAGGACACAAATTTGTTTTTCAAACAATTTATATGCATTAGAGCATGTGCATGTAGTTCAAATTTGAATTATGCACATAAATGCGTTGAAAACTCAATTAATGCATAAAAATGTTGAAACGAACCCCCTAAATCCCCAAAAATTGACACAACGCTCCTGTTGTTCTATGTTGACACTAGGAAAAAAATTGAAATCGAGAAGAGGCAACGGATATCGTTTTCATCCACAAAGGTGAAACGTTCCCTACCCAAACCATCAGACTTGTTGTGAGAAGCTCTAGTTTGTGTGAAGCATATACCCAAACCTGCCCCAAATGGGACAAAAAAATTACCACTGTATGTTGATGCCGCTCCATGAGAGCACGCCAAGTTTCATGAATTTCAGACGAGCTTTGGATTTACTAGAATTAAAAAACCAGGTATCTCAATGTTTGCGGCCGAGTGACCGTGGAAGGGTGTTTGACATTCATTCCCATTTCTTGGATGGATCCTAAGCATGCACCCAAGGACACGGATTTGATTTTTCAACCAATTTATATGCATTAGAGCATGTGCATGTAGTTCAAATTCAAATTATGCACATAAATGCATAGAAAATTTAGTTAATGTATAAAAATGTCCAAGCGAACACTAAAGAATCCCAAAAATTGACACAACGCTCCTGTTGTTCTATGTTGACACTAGGAAAAAAATTCTAATCGCGAAGAGGCAACATATATCGTTTCGTCGAGAAAGGTGAAAACCTTTCCTATCGAAACCATCAGGCTTGTTTTGAGAAGCTCTAGTTTGTGAGAAGCATATACCCAAACCTGCCCCAAATGGGAAAAAACTTTTACCACGGCATGTTGATGCCACTCCAAGACAACGTGCCAAGTTTTATGAGTTACGGACAAGCTTTGGATTTACTAGAATTAAAAAAACCAGGTATCTCAATGTTTGTGGCCGAGTGACTGTGGCAAGGTGTATGACATTAATTCCCACTTCATGCATGGGACCTAAGCATGCACCCAAGGACACAAATTTGATTTTGAAACGAATTTATATGCATTAGAGCATGTGCATGTAGTTCAAATTTTAATTATGCACATGAATGCATAGAAAACTCAGTTAATGCATAAAAATGTCCAAGCGAACCCCGAAAAATCCCAAAAATTGACACAATGCTCCTGTTGTTCTATGTTGACAGTACAAAAACAAATTAAAATCGAGAAGAGGAATGGATATCGTTTTCGTCCAGAAAGGTGAAACGTTCCCTACCGAAACCACCAGGCTTGTTGTGAGAAGCTTTGGTTTATGAGAAGCTCATACACAAACCTGCCCAAAATGGGACAAAATTTTTACCATAGCATGTTGATGCCGCTCCATGACAGCATGCCAAGTTTCATGTATTTCAGACGAGATTTGGATTTACTAGAATTAAAAAACCAGGTATCTCAATGTTTGCGGTCGAGTGATCGTGGCAGGGTGTTTAACATTCATTCCCATTTCTTTCATGGGACCTAAGCATGCACCCAAAGACATGGCTTTGAATTTTCAACCAATTTATATGCATTAGAGCATGTGCATGTAGTTCAAATTTGAATTATGCACATAAATGCATAGAAAACTCAGTTAATGTATAATAATGTCCAAGCGAACCCCGAAAAATCCCAAAAATTGACACAACGCTCCTGTTATTCTATGTTGACACTAGGAAAAAATTGAAATCGAGAAGAGTAAACGGATATCGTTTCGTCCGGAAAGGTGAAATGTTCTCTACCGAAACCATCACACTTGTTGTGAGAAGCTCTAGTTTATGAGTAGCTTATACCCAAACCTGCCCCGAATGGGACAATTTTTCTACCATGGCATGTTGATGTCGATCCATGATAGCATGCCAAGTTTCATGAATTTAGGACAAATTTTGGATTTACTAGAATTACAAAAGCAAGTACATCGACGTTTGCCGAACAGCCACGGTGCCGTGGTGTTTGAATTTCATCCTCATTTCTTGCATGGGACATAAGCATAAACCCATGAACACATATATGATTTTACAACCCATGTTGGTGCATCGGAGCATGCGCATCTAGTTTAATTTTGAATTGCGCACATGAAATGGCTAGAAAACCAATTTAATGTACAAAATGTTCAAACGAACCTTGAATAATTCCAATTCTTTTACGACACACATATAGTTGCATGTTCACTGCAGATAAAAGGTCTAGCAATTCAAACACCGTCCATTCCCGTTGTGACCGCATTATGTAATTCAAATCAAGTAGATCGCACACAATTTATCATCACCAAACGTGTGAGATCCTCCTTTTGTTTAATTAACAGATTGATGAGCACCAGCCGTATTAGTACCCAGCGCTGGTCTTTAATATGTTAGAGTAATTTTTAGGTCAGCTAGCCCTGTTTAATTGTTGAACCTGCTCGATTAAGAAGTGTGGGTGTGATGTAGCCTCCTTTGTGTACCCAAATTATGCAATGACGTGGATGACCACTGTAACCATGGAAATTCGAACCAAAATTTTTGACGTTCAAACTCATCACAAACGTGTTAAGCTATCTGAATCGTTTGAGATGTTCACATATCGTACACAGTTCTATTTAAGGTGTTGTGTTTGATGAAACTTTGTGCGCTAGTTTTTCCGCTCAAGCGATTCCAATTTTATGGCTTCCACGGAAATATCTACCTCCCCGCCACCTCCCCGCCCCTCCCCCCTTACAAAATCCACATTTCCCCTGTTTCCGCCTTCCTTTCCAAGTTGAAACCTTCACTCCTTGCTTGCAGCACTGCCTCCTCGCCGACAACCCTCCTTCAGGCAGGTAATCCACACCCGACCCCCATCCCCCTCCTCCTTCCACATCCCGCATGCCCCGACCACCGGCGCGAGCGCGACACCTTCCACCCAAATCACCGACCCCTCCACCAAATAACACTACAAAAAAGACACATCCGTGACATTTTGGGCCGAGCGAAACTTTTTTCTGCCATACTTATGACACTTCCATGACAATAATTGTGACAAAACACGGTATCATCATAGATGTGGTGGGGTCCTACTTCTATGACAAAAAATCATGACAGAAAATGGGCTTTTCGTCTTGGGCGGGCCAGAGATGTAGCTGCATGACATTCTATGGGCCGTCCATGACGGAAAAAACCATGGTAGAAGCGAGGGCGAAGAAATTATCGGGGTGTTCCCGGTTACGGTGGGTGGTCGAGGCCGAGCGATGCACGTTTCTCTCATACATGCACGCGCGTGGGTGTGAGGCATTGGGCTCTAACTGAACCCGAGCGAGGTGTTGAGCTCTAACTGAACCCGAGCGATTGCACTTCAGGCTACGTGTTACTTAACCCGAGCGATCGATCGATGGCTGTTAACTGAACCCGATCGAGCGATTCCTTCGCTACTGCAACTAACTGAAGCTGATCGATGTTGCCTCTGTATGAACAGTGAGCGTTGCTGGGGGTTGGATGAACAGTTCCCAGTGGGGGTTGGCTGAACAGGACCCCGTGGTGTTGCCTCTACATGAATAGGACCACGTTCGATCGAGCCGGTTGGGACTGCATGAATAGGACCCCGTGGAGGGCTGCATGAACAGGACCACCCCATGGAGGGCTGCATGAACAGTAGATGGTGGAGGGCTGGATGAACAGTAGCCCATGGAGGGGTGGTTGAATAGGAGCTCGTGGAGAGGGCTGGTTGAACAGTAGCCGGTAGAGTAGCGCTCGGTGGAGGCTGAACAGTCGCAGGTGGAGGCTGGAGGAGGTCGGCGGTGGATGAACAGTAGCCCGGGGAGGCTGGAGGGGGTCGACGGTGGTGATGAACAGTATCCCATGGAGTCCCGTTTTGCGGTACGTGATACGTCTCCAACGTATCTATAATTTTTTATTGTTCCACGCTATTATTTATGATGTTTTGGATGTTTATTGGGCTTTGTTATACACTTCTATATTATTTTTGGGACTAACCTATTAACTCAAAGGCCTAGTCCAGATTGCTGTTTTTTTGCCTATTTCAGGGTTTTACTGGAAAGGAATATCAAACGGAGTCCAAACGGAATGCAACTTCGGGAGAGATATTTTTGGAGCAAAATACGCACGGGAGACTTGAGAACCACGGAATAGTGCTGAGGTGGCGTCCACGAGGGTGGGGGGCGCCCCCCCTACAGGGCACGCCCCCTGCCTCGTGGGCCCCATGTCTGGCTCCCGGTGCCCTCCTTCTTCCGTGTATATATCTACGTACCCCGAAACCATCAGAACAACAGATAAAACCCTAGTGACACCGCCGCAACCTTCTGTTCCCGTGAGATTCCATCTTGGGGCCTGTTCCGGAGCTCCGCCGGAGGAGGGATCTTCCACGGAGTGCTTGTACATCATCATCATCGCCTCACCATGAGTTGTGAGTAGTTTACCACAGACCGGCCTTCGGGTCCATAGCTAGTATCTAGATGGCTTCTTCTCCTCTCTAGATCTCAATACCAAGTTCTCCTCGGTATTCGAGGAGATCTATTCGATATAATCTCTTTTTGCAGTGTGTTTGTCGAGATCCGATGAATTGTGGGTTAATGATCAAGATTATCTATGAGAAATATCTGGTACTTTTCTGAACTCTTTATGTATGATTATAATATCCTTGCAAGTCTCTTCGAATTATTGGTTTGGTTTGGCCTACTAGATCTATAGTTCTTGCAATGGGAGAAGTGCTTGGCTTTGGGTTCGATCTTGTGGTGTCCTTTCCCAGTGATAGTAGGGCCAGCAAGGCACGTATTGTATTGTTGCCATCGAGGATAAAAAGATGGGGTTTATATCACTATGTTTGAGTTTATCCCTCTACATCATGTCAACTTGCTTAAGGTGTTACTCTGTTCTTATGAACTTAATACTCTAGATGCATGCTGGATAACGGTCGATGTGTGGAGTAATAGTAGTAGATGCAGAATCATTTCGGACTACTTGTCTCGGACTTGGTGCCTATATATAAGGATCATGCCTAGATAGTCTCATAATTATTCGCTTTTCTATCAATTGCTCGACAGTAATTTGTTTACATGCCGTAGAATATCACTATCATGAGAGAAGCCACTAGAGAAAACTATGACCCCTGGGTCTATTCTCAACATATCAATCTACAATCTACTTTACTTTTCCGCTTTTACTTTCTGTTCTTATATCCAAAAATAGCAAAAATATCAAACTATCATCTCTATCAGATCTCACTTTCGTAACTGACTGTAAAGGGATTGACAACCCCTTATCGCGTTGGCTGAGAAGTTCTTATTTGTTTGTGCATGTGCGAGGGACTCGCGCACGGTCTCCTACTGGATTGATACCTTGGTTCTTAAAAACTGAGGGAAATACTTACGCTATTGTGCTGCATCTCCCTTTCCTCTTTGAGGGAATACAACGCAAGCTTGAGAAGTAGCAAGAAGAATTTCTGGCGTCATTGCCGGGGAGGCTTACGCAAAAGTCATATACCAAGTACCTATTACAAACCCTTATCCTTCACATTACATTTTTTGCCTCTCGTTTTCCTCTCCCCCACTTCACCCTTGCCATTTTATTTGCCCTTCTTCTGTTGTGTGTTTATCGTTTGCCTGCCCTCATTTCTGAGATGGGGGGATACTTTATCGAGAAGGGTAGTAATTTTGAGGGCAACGTCTATGTTGACCCTCCGGATGAAACTACCACTTTAAATATTAAGAAGTTCCGGGTTGGTAGCGGAAATATCATTGGAAAAGGAGTTCTTCAAGACTTCTTTACTTGTGCTAGTGCGTTGCCTACTATGGGTGGTTCTATTCTTCACAGAACTAGTAGCCTTGCGGATGCTATATCTATGCTTTTAGTTGAAATTGAAAGGCAATTTATCCATATGCATCCCTGTATTCAGAGAATCTTTCTGGAATTTTCCCATATTGAGCATTCTTCTGTTAAGCGTGCAGCTACAATCTTTTTGGCTCATGAATTTAAATTTATCATGAAAGAGGCCAAAGAAATATTTGCTCATTACGGGGTAGATGCTGGCCGACCTCCCATAGAGGTTATCTTATTTAATCAAGAAGACATAACGCGGTTGCGATCTCCTGATCATGTTGTTTTTAATGAAAACCTTAGAAAAAAGGTTCCTGCCGATGTCTTGGTTGATAGAATTTCCGAGTTGAATGATGATTTTGCTATTCAAAACAGTGGGTTGGGCTTCTCCCTTGAGCGAAGGCTCATGACCTTCTACCAAAATAATGCATATAATGATGAATTGGTTGTACACTATAAAGGGCCAAAAGAGGAACCTATTCCTCCTAAGCTTGATATGGGGGACTTTTGTCCCATTAAATTTATCCCTTTTGATTACTTTTGCTTGCCACAAAGGAAACTTGCTGCTGAATGTAGGGAATATGAGATGAGTTTTTGCGATATATCGTATCATTATGGCATTCCCTAGATCTATCCATGTATCGTGCCTAGCTAGGGGCGTAAAACGATAGCGCTTGTTGGGAGGCAACCCAATTTGATATTTTTTGTTTTTGCTTCTGTTTAGGAATAAATATTGCATCTAGCTTCTGTTTAGATGTGGTTTTGTGTTTTACTTAGTGTTTGTGCCAAGTAGAACCTTTGGGAAGACTTGTGTGAAGTTTATGTGATCTTGCTGTAGAAAACAGAATCATTAGCGCTCGCTAGAATAGTCACCAGATTTTACTAGAGTGTGCTATTTAGTTGATTCTTTTTGCATATGATTAATAGAAAAATTCATCACGTTTACCAATTTATTTCAATTTTTTTGGACTTACAGAAGTATGCGAAAGTTACAGATTACTACAGACTGTTCTGTTTTTGATAGATTCTGTTTTTTGTGTGTTGTTTGCTTATTTCAATGTCACTATGAGCAGTATTGGAAAGTACGAATCATAGAGAAGTTGGAATACAGTAGGTTTAACAACAATATAAACAAAGAATGAATTCATTGCAGTACCTTTGAGTAGAGGTTTGTTTTCTTATACTAACGGAGCTCACGGGATTTTTGTCTAAGTTTTGTGTTGTGAAGTTTTCAAGTTTTGAGTATTGCTTTGATGGACTATGGAACAAAGAGTGGCAAGAGCCTAAGCTTGGGGATGCCAAGGCACCCCAAGGTAAAATTCAAGGACAACCAAAAGCCTAATCTTGGGGATGCCCCGGGAAGGAATCCCCTCTTACGTCTTCATCTATCGGTAACTATACTCGGAGCTATATTTTTATTCACCACATGATATGTGTTTTACTTGGAGCGTCATGTATAATTTGAGTCTTTGCTTGTTAGTTTGCCACAATTATCCTTGCTGGACACACCTTTTCGAGAGAGTTAAGTATGGCCTAGGAATTGATAGAACACTCTATGTGCTTCACTTATATCTTTTGAGTTGAATAGTTTTTTGCTCTAGTGCTTCACTTATATCTTTTAGAGCACGGTGGTGATTATATTTTGTAGAAATTGTTGATCTCTAATGCTTCACTTATATCCTTTTGAGAGTCTATTAAATCAGCATGGTAATGTGCTTTGGCTATAAAACTAGCCTTCACATGATAGACAACCAAGATCAATGTAGTAAAAACTTTCAAGATCAATGTAGTAAAAACTTTCAAGATCAATGTAGTAAAAACTTTCATACTAAGTGCATTGAATATGATGAGAAGTTAAATGCTTGATAATTATTTTGAGATATGAGGATAGTGATATTAGAGTCATGCTAGTGGAGTTATTATGAAATTGAGAAATTGTTGTGTTAAAGTTAGTGATTCCCGTAGCATGCACGTATGGTGAACGGCTATGTGACGAAGTTAGAGCATGAGGTATTTGTAGAGTGTCATCCTCTGTGTGGAGGTTGGGGGCGCGCGATGGTTAACTCCTACCAACCTCCCCCCTAGGATCATGCGTTGATTGCTTTGTTTCGATGACTCATAAATTTTTTCAATAAGTATATGAGTTCTTATGACTAATGTTGAGTCCATGGATATTACGCACTCTCACCCTTCCAACATTGCTAGCCTCTCTTGTACTGCGCAACTTTCGCCGGTACCATACACCCATTATATATCCTACCTCAAAACAGCCACCATATATCTTCCTCAAAACAGCCACCATACCTACCTATAATGGCATTTCCATAGCCATTCCGAGATATATTGCAATGCAACTTTCCACCGTTTCGTTCATATGACACGCTTCATATTGTCATAGTGTCATGCATGATCATGTAGTTGACATCGTATTTGTGGCAAAGCCACCATGCATACTTTTTCATACATGCCACTCTTGTGTCATTGCATATCCCGGTACACCGCCGGAGGCATTCATATAGAGTCATACTTTGTTCTAGTATCGAGTTGTAAATCAATAAAAGTGTGATGATCATCATTATTAGAGCATTGTCCCATGTGAGGAAAGGCCAATGAAAAAAGAGATGGCCCAAAAAAAGAGAGAGGGGCTAAAAAAAGAGAAAGCCCCTCCAGAAAATGAGAGAAAAGAGAGAAGGGACAATTGCTACAATCCTTTTCCACACTTGTGCTTCAAAGTAGCACCATGTTCTTCATGATAGAGAGTCCCATGTTTAGTCACTTTCATATACTAGTGGGATTTTTCATTATAGAACGTGGCTTGTATATTCCAATGATGGGCTTCCTCAAATGCCCTAGGTCTTTATGAGCAAGCAAGTTTGATGCACACCCACTTAGTTTTTTGTGTTGAGCTCTCATACATTCTTAGCTCTAGTGCATTTGTTGCATGGCAATCCATACTCACTCACATTGATATCTATTAATGGGCATCTCCATAGCCCGTTGATACGCCTAGTCAATGTGAGACTATCTCCCTTCTTTTTGTCTTCTCCACAACCACCTCTCTATTCCACCCATAGTGCTATGTCCATGGCTCACCCTCATGTATTGTGTGAAAGTTGAAAGGTTCGAAAGAATAGAGTATGAAAACAAGTGCTTGGCTGAAACCGGGGTTGTGCATGATATGAATATTTTGTGTGATGAAGAGGGAGCATAGCCAGACTATATGATTTTGTAGGGATAACTTTCTTTAGCCATAGTATTTTGAGAAGACATGATTGCTTTGTTAGTATGCTTGAAGTATTATTATTTCTTGTGGCAATATAGACTTTTGTCTTGAATCTTTTAGATCTGAACATTCATGTCACAATTAAGAGAATTACATTGAAAACTATGTTGGTTAGCATTCCACATCAAAAATTCTGTTTTTATCATTTACCTACTCGAGGACGAGCAATAATTAAGCTTGGGGATGCTTGATACGTCTCCAACGTATCTATAATTTTTTATTGTTCCATGCTATTATTTATGATGTTTTGGATGTTTATTGGGCTTTGTTATACACTTTTATATTATTTTTGGGACTAACCTATTAAACCAAAGGCCCTGTCAAGATTGTTGTTTTTGGCCTATTTCAGGGTTTTACCGGAAAGGAATATCAAACAGAGTCCAAACGGAATGAAACTTCGGGAGAGATATTTTTGGAGCAAAATACGCACAGGAGACTTGAGAACCACGTGGTAGGGCTGAGGTGGCGGCCACAAGGTTGGGGGCGCCCCCTGCCTTGTGGGCCCCACGTCTGGCCCCCAGTGCCCTCCTTCTTCCTATATATATCTATGTACCCCGAAACCATGAAAACAACAAAGAAAACCCTAGTTCCACCGCCGCAACCTTCTGTTCCCGTGAGATCCCTTCTTGGGGCTTGTTCCGGAGCTCCGCCGGAGGGGGGATCATCCATGGAGTGCTTCTACATCATCATCATCATCACCTCACCATGGGTTGTGAGTAGTTTACCACAGACCTTCGGGTCCATAGCTAGTATCTAGATGGCTTCTTCTCTCTCTTTCGATCTCAATACCAAGTTCTCCTCGGTCTTCGAGGAGATCTATTCGATGTAATCTGTTTTTGCGGTCTGTTTGTCGAGATCCGATGAATTGTGGGTTTATGATCAAGATTATCTATGAGAAATATTTGGTTCTTTTCTGAACTCTTTATGTATGATTATAATATCCTTGCAAGTCTCTTCGAATTTTTGGTTTGGTTTGGCTTACTAGATCTATAGTTCTGGCAATGGGAGAAGTGCTTGACTTTGGGTTCAGTCTTGCGGTGTCCTTTCCCAGTGACAGTAGGGGCAGCAAGGCACGTATTGTATTGTTGCCATCGAGGATAAAAAGATGGGGTTTATATAACTACGTTTGAGTTTATTCCTCTACATCATGTCATCTTGCTTAAGGCATTACTCTATTCTTATGAACTTAATACTCTAGATGCATGTTGGATAGCGGTCGATGTGTGGAGTAATAGTAGTAGATGCATAATCGTTTCGGTCTACTTGTCTCGGACGTGATGCCTATATATAATGATCATGGCTAGGTAGTCTTATGATTATTCGCTTTTCTATCAATTGCTCGACAGTAATTTGTTTACCCGCCGTAGAATATAGCTATCATGAGATAAGCCACTAGAGAAAACTATGGCCCCCGAGTCTATTCTCAACATATCAATCTACAATCTACTTTACTTTTCCGCTTTTACTTTCTGTTCTTATATCCAAAAATACCAAAAATATGAAACTATCATCTCTATCAGATCTCACTTTCGTAAGTAACCGTAAAGGGATTGACAACCCCTTATCGCGTCGGCTGCGAAGTTCTTATTTGTTTGTGCAGGTGCGAGGTACTTGCGCGTGGTCTCCTTCTGGATTGATACCTTGGTTATCAAAAACTGAGAGAAATACTTACGCTACTGTGCTGCATCACCCTTTCCTCTTCGAGGGAATACAACGCAAGCTCGAGAAGTAGCAGTACGCCACACCCCTCCCGATGAACATGACCCCCGTTTCGACGGTAGTGCTCCAACACAAGTCTGTTTCCTCCATTTTGTAGTACGCCACACCCCCTCCCGATGAACAGGACCCCCATTTCGACCATAGCGCTCCAACACAAGTTCGTTTCCTCCGTTTTGCGGTACGCCACGCCCCTCCCGATCAACAGGACCCCCGTTTCGACCGTAGGAGGTCCGTTTCCTCTATTTTGCGGTACGCCAGACCCCTCCCGATGAACGATATCCCGTTTCGAATGTGGCCGGTCGAACACAAGGCTGTTTCCTCCATTCTATGGTACGCCGGGCCTCGTTTCCATAGGTTGTTCCGTCCAAGCCCTCCCGATGAACACGACGACGCATTCCATTCCGACCCAGCCGGTTGGCTCCCCATGTTCACGACGACGACGTTGTTTCTTCGTTCCGACCCAGCCATGTACACGTGCCCTGGCCGTACGTATGCGCGAGTAGGCGTTCGAGACCCTGCCCGTATGTACGTACATGGACGTATTTTCTTACTTGCACACTTGCCGTTGTACATACGTGTACATGCTACGTGCGCGCCTCTACTACGACACGTGCGCGCCTCTACATCGACCAGTATGTACGTACACGTTCCCGACCAGAATGACAATGCCACGTACGCTTCGACCCGGTGGGTACCGACTGTCGGGCACTTCCTTGCGTGCGAAGATGTAGCTGGTGGGTCCCAGTAGTCAGGGGGGCGAATCATTTTTTGCCCGGACGCACTTCCTTGTGTGCGAAGATGTAGCTGGTGCGTCCCAGCAGTCAGGGGGAAACTTTTTTTCACAAAATACGATGGCCCGTCCGGTGGTTCCCCGATGTCAGGTGGAGGAATAATTATTTTGCGCATAATAAGGAGCCACTTCCTTGCTGTGGCCGTGGACCCAGCTGTCAGCCTCTCCACGTACAATACTCTACCGAAGGAAGTCGTTCCTTGACCACATTGACCATGCCACCCCGAGAGCACCAGGGCGTTGAACGACAACGAGGCCTTGGAAGGGGACGACGTAGAGCCAGGGAAGACGCGGCAGTGGAAGCCCGCGCGGAGAGGAGTACGAGGGTTCACTGGTTCGACTGTGGTGGGAGGCTGCCGTCGTCGTAAGGCCTGGCTAGCGGTGGGACTAGTAGGGGGCGGTGGGGCCTCCGCGGCAGCACAACCGGCCACGAGAGGCAGGAGCATTCAACACGACCGGCGCTGCTTTGGGCGGCTGGAGCAAGAAGACCAGAGGTTGAAGAAGCACTACGGCCATTGGATGGACATCGTACGGTCACTAGAGCTAGAATCATTCATATTGACTAAGTTGACAAAGCACTCCGTCCCCGTCTACGTAGTAGGCCCACAAGTCAGCCACCCACCAAGGTGGGTCCCAACTATCAGGGGGAGTATTCATTTTGTTGTGCGTAATAAGGAGGCACTTCCGGTGGGTCCGAGATGACAGCGGGGGAATGTTTTTTTTCGCGAAATACAGTGACACGTCCGGTGGGTCCCAGCAGTCAGGGGGGAACGTTTTTTTTCGAAAAATATGGTGGCCCGTCCGGTGGGTCCCCGCTGTCAGGTGGAGGAATAATTATTTTGCGTGTAATAAGGAGGCATTTCCTTGCTGCGGCCGTGGACCCAGCTGTCAGCCTCTCCACGTACAGTCCACGTCCGATGGAAGCCGTTCCTTGACCACGTTGACCATGCCGCGCCGAGAGCACCAGGGCGGTGGACGACGGCGAGGCCTAGGAAGGGGACGACGCGGAGCCGGGGAAGACGCGGTAGTGGATGCCCACGTGTAGAGTAGTATGAGGGCTCACTGGTTCGCTGCGGTGTGAGGCTGCCGTCGCCGCAGAATAACAAGGGGTGTGGGTGAGTAGAGCGATGGTCTGGCCAGCGGTGGGAGTAGTAGGGGGCGGTGAGGCCTCTGTGGCATCGCAGCCGGCTACGGGAGGCAGGAGCACGAGGCACGACCGACGATGGTTTGGGCAGCTAGAGAAAGAAGACCAGAGGTTTAAGAAGCACTACGGCCGTTGGATGGACATCGTACGGTCAATGGAGATAGAATCGTGCATATTGACTAAGTTGACAAAGCCCTCCGTCCCCGTCAACTTAGTAGGCCCACAAGTCAGCCTCCCACTATCCTGGGTCCCAGCTAGTAGGGGGTTATTCATTTTTTTGTGCGTAATAAGGAGGCACTTCCGGTGGGTCCGAGCTGATAGCGGGGGAACTTTTTTTTTTGCGAAATACCGTGGCCCGTATGGTGGGTCCCAGCAGTCAGGGGGGAACGTTTTTTTTGCCAAATACGGTGGCTCGTCCGGTGGGTCCCTGCTGTCAGGTGGAGGAATAATTATTTTCCACGTAATAAGTAGGCACTTCCTTGTGGCTGCCGTGGACCAAGCTGTCAGCCTCTCCACGACAGTACTCTTCCGATGGAAGTCGTTCCTTGACCATGTTGACCACGTGTGATGGCCTGACTTATTAGGGATGATAGACTACTCACATCAATAAGGAATTCCTTCTTTTCTGTAAGCCCATTCGGACAGAACTCCAAAGTTAAGCGTGCTCAGCTTGGAGTAGTATCAGGATGGGTGACCAACCGGGAAGTTGGTCCCGGGTGCGCATGAGTGAGGACAAAGTGCGCAGAAAAGACTAGTATTGATATGTGGGGCCAGTCTAGATCCCGCCGGGAGTAACGACCACCGGCGGGTGTGTCCGGGGCGTTACAAGTTGGTATCAGAGCCGACCCTTGTGGTTACACGGATGTTTGCGGACAGTTTGCAGTCATGTTGTGCATGACGTTTGTGACCCGTCGTGGCACATAGCATGGCGCATGTGTTGTCCTGGAAGCACAGACGGTTGTGCCAAGAGGGAACGTTCCTGTGGCCCGACGAGGACGTCGGTTCCTCTAAGTGAGGGTATATATGATGGCCTGGCTTATTAGGGATGATAGACTACTCATATCAATAAGGAATTCCTTCTTTTCTGGAAGCCCATTCGAACAGAACTTCAAAGTTAAGTGTGCTCAGCTTGGAGTAGTGTCAGGATGGGTGACCAACTCGTGCTCAGCTTGGAGTAGTGTCAGGATGGGTGACCAACCGGGAAGTTGGTCCCGGGTGCACACGAGTGAGGATAAATTGCACAGAAAAGACTAGTATTGATATGTGGGGCCAGTCTAGATCCCGCCAGGAGTAACGACCACCGACGGGTGTGTCCGGGGCGTTACAAGTGGAAACACGCGCCGGTGGTCGTTACTCCTGGCGGGATCTAGACTGGCCCCACATATCAATACTAGTCTTTTCTGCGCACTTTGTCCTGACTCGTGCGCACCCGGGACCAACTTCCCGGTCGGTCACCCATCCTGACACTACTCCAAGCTGAGCACGCTTAACTTTGGAGTTCTGTCCGAATGGGCTTCCAGAAAAGAAGGAATTCCTTATTGATATGAGTAGTCTATCATCCCTAATAAGCCAGGCCATCACACCACGCCGCGCCGAGAGCACCAGGGCGGTGGACGACGACAAGGCCTAGGAAGGGGACGACATGGAGCCGGGGAAGATGCGGTAGTGGACGCCCGCACGGAGAGGAGTATGAGGGTTCACTAGTTTGACTGTGGTGTGAGGCTGCCGTCGTCGCAGAATAACAGGGGGTGTGGGTGAGTAGAGGGATGCCCTGGCCAGCTGTGGCAGTAGTAGGGTGCGGTGAGGCCTGCACGGGAGGCGGGAGCAGGCAGTCTCGCCGGCGCTGGATTTGGAGGCTGGAGCAAGAAGATCAGAGATTGAAGAAACACGATGGCCGTTGGATTAACATCCAATGGTTACGTCTGCTAGAATCGTTTGTTGACGTATATAATAACTAAAAAAATCTTGCATCCTCGTCAACCTAATAGGCCCATAAGTCATACCATTCCTTTTTTTAATAATTTATATATAGCTCATTGTGACTTTTTATGCAATTTATTGCAGTCCATTTTTTTGGTTGGCCAGGGACAATTTCGCATATTTCTGTGGGTTCCAAACTATTTTTAATACCGAAATGTCGAACCAGATTTAAAGTACTTTGAAGATATATTTAAATTAGGTTAATGCCCAGTGAAATAGGAATCAGAAAAAATAAACTAGGCTCATTTTCACAAAGAAAAAATAGCTGCGCTGGTCACATGGGGAACATAAAGTATAAGCATGGGCTAGACGGGCCACAACCCAGTTCAAACCCTGCTCCGTCTCAACAATAACAAAAAAAAATACTGGTAGAGCAGCTACGTCCCAGGTGTCAGCCGATCTTGTGCTGTTCTCTTGTCTATTGACTATATACGCTCACAATGTCGTGGGTCCCAGATGTCAGGAAGACACTAGGAGGAAGCATTTTATTTTTCCATACGCTGACATGGTGGGCCCGTACTGTCATCCTCTCCACGTACTTTTGCCGATTCCTGTTGTTTGTTGACCATCTTGACAATGCGAGAGGGCGGCGCCACGGCGAGCGCACCAAAGCGCGCGGAGGACGACGGCGAGGCATCGGACATCAGCGTTAACGATTTAGGAGACGGTGGGGCGGTGATGCGTGCGCTGAGGCGCAGCCAGCCGTGGAAGGCGGAAGCAGGCGGCCGCGCCGGTGCTGGTTTAGTTTTGGTGGCCGGAGGAAGACAGGACTGAAGAAACACGGCAGATTGTAAAAGCAGCAGGAGTACTTAACAACCTTAACTGAAACCAGCAAGGGCACTTAACAACCATAGCTGAAAGCAGTATAAGTACTTATACAGGTTCAACCGTACAAAGCACGCCTTGAACAGTGCTACTCTGCCTACTGTTAACCAAGGGTGAGGCTGCCAAGCCCCAGGACAAGGCCCAGGCGCCACCCCACGCATCCACAACCTTCTGAAAGCGGTTTCATCTCGCAATGTGGTCAATAAACAGGATATTCGCTTTAGAGCCATGGAAAAGCAGGAACATAATCTTCTGTCCTATTCTCCAAGATGGACGGGCCTTCATTATTTGAGACCACCCATGAATAAGTATCTTTTCACTTCCAAGGGGAATGGAGTAGGTCGACATAAACATCATGTTGTGACCAAGCGCAAGTCTGACCCGACCATGGTTAGCCATCTGTATAGGAACATTAGAACTGGGCAGTTTTTGTTTCAAGAAGATCACAACTGTAAAACTGTGTATAAGAAATAGTTTATGAACAACATATATAATAGAAAACAACTTGTACCATAAGTTTCTCGACATAGTTGGACCTCTTCAATGAGTGCAGCAGTGGCACACATATCCCACGTGGCCTTCCACCATTGAAACGCCCCACAAGGACCTCAAGACGATCAATAAAGTGTAGGAACTTGTGGATGTCATCCCAGTCAACTTCAGTGCCATCGGTAACAGCCGAGTTGTTACAGAATAACAAACGAGTAGCCTGCTTAACTCTGAAAAACCTACACGTGCCACCAATTATAAGAAAGTATTAGTTAGAAGCAGCATCTTCGTGAGAGATTCGTTGCTACTTCTAAAGTTAAATTTTGATTAGTTAGACATAATATGTGGATTAAGAAGTAATCAAGGCAACAAGCACGAACCAGATACTAACATGCTTGAACAATTGGAACGATGTCGGGGTGGAAGATCGCAGTGAAGATGAGACCAGGTTCTGCTATTTCCATCAACATTCGTGCGCCAACTTTCAGTCCGTAACACTTGAGAAAGTTTATCCAAGTTCGGCCATTAAAAAGCAGCGATCTTCTTGGTTCATGAACCGAACTCGGAACTTATATCCATGGCTTGTCTTCACTGTGACCATTAAACTGGTGTATTCAGTTATGGCAAGGCCGAGCATCTTGAGTACATGTGTTCTGGCAGAGCAAATAATGCACTGCAGGAAAAATAATATGAGAACACAATGTATTCCCTATCCAAATCTAGAAATAACTTCCTCCTTCACGTCAGTGTTGACCATCGTACTGGTAGTACCTTTAATCCAAATATAGCAATCCAAATTTCCAAATTAGTTGACAACATGTTCAAAAAAAACCCACCCTCCCGGACAGAAAAGAGGATTCTAGGAACATACTGTGCGCATTTTAAAATCCTGTGTTAGGATGAGAAGGAACAAGGGTGGCGTCTCGCCGAGGGCGCAGAAACTTGTAGGGTCCTCACACTTTGGGCACTGCAAATGAAACACACTAGATTCAGTAGGAAGAAAAATGCATCAACGGCGGCGGTTGCCATCCTAGGATTACCCGCGACCAAGGGACTTGGATTTATCGGGGATGGATGAAGAATTCGTACCTGGTTCTCCATGATAAAATCCTATGCAATCGTCGAGAGGGGGTTTTCTCTGAACAAGCAGATGAGGGAGAAGGGGATTCAGGCCCAGTGAAATATTGTCGCTTCGTCCGTCCAGCTTACTGCTAAAGCTGGAAAGGGGGGGGTTGTGATTTGATGGCTCATTGGGCATTACTGCGGCGCTATGACCGGGGTGTGTCTACCGTGCAGTTGTGCACTCTAATTTGTGCATATGGCACGTGGACCCCGTTGCCGGATGCCCCACATATCAGCGAAAGGAAGTAGAAAGACAGGAGTAAGTAGTTACACAAAAATATATTTTTCACAGAGAGATACTCCCTCTCTAAAGAAATATACAAATCTTTTATATCACAACTTTATACATACAAAATTATATCTGGCGGATAGGAAGGAAACTATGGCAATTTTGCAAAAAGGTACCCACACACCTCTCCACATTTGCAAATAAGGCCTTCCCTCGTTCATCCTTTTCTCTCACAAGATAAAATACTCATACAAATGCATCTTGATGTTACGTGCAAAGCACGGGCATTATGGGGGTTCAGCTTTTTTTGAGACAATTATGGGGGTTCAGCTGAGAATATAATACTCAGAGAGGCTCACGGTTCTGGACTTGGGTCGCAGGCCCACCCTGCATGTTTGGGGGCCCATGTGTTCTTCCTCATCGCTTTTCATATTGCAAGCGATTGATACGGCGCTGGTTTTAGATGCTGTCGCAAGGCAAATACACAAAACTGAATAAAGCACGGCAGCTGCTTGAATGAAATCAAACGACAGTTCCTAACCAGCAATGAGAGTTGCAATTCTATCAACGATATACCATGTGATAAATAATATTGTCGTATTACTTATACACACAGGACACTTGTTTCACCATGCCATATTATTACATCTAAATCTCTCGTAGGATAGATCAGTTCGGCAGTTGCGTGCTGCTACTGAAGAATTTCAAAGTGGATTTGGACCAGCTCTCCTTGCCGAGAAAGTTCGATTTTGAGATCATCCCCTACCACAAGATATGATTTAGATTTGAACCTTGACCATCCTTTAGCATCAATCATCATGCGACCATCCTTTTTACTTATGGTATATTGAGCAGGTTCATTCACACCAAGGCTGCGCATGGTAAGAGAAACTTGGTCGCTGTCACCCAGATTGTTGAATGACTCCCTCGTTGCTCTAGGAATTCTCTGTTTGCAAACAAGAAGACATACCCAAACAGTTATATCAACACAGTGAATCATGCAAAACAACATGGAAAGAAAAAAGAATGAAACACTTGGGTGGCTGATGCTTACCAAGATGGTGGACATGTCGGTTTTTGTAAGGACTTTGGTATATGAAGTGCGAACTGCAGCCCAGTCTGTTGCCGCTGCACGGGCCGGAGCAGATGCAAGTGCAAGTGTTGGTGCAGGTGCCGAAGCCGTTGCTCCTGCCGGAGATGGTGCTCCTTGTAGAGCTGGTGCCAGTGTCGATGCCCGATCCTCCAGTAGATCAGCCTGATCCGCTGACATGGTCGATGCCCAATCCTCAGCAGGATCAGACGGAGTTGTTGTCGCTGTTAGTGCTAGAGCAACTGCCGGTGCTCGATCCGTTGCTGAAGGTGGTACCGATGTGCGAGACAGCGCGATCGTGTCTGGTCTGCTATGATCAGCTTTCTAACTTGACTAGGCTTCGTGACCGTGATCCAGTTTTTTCTTCATTTCTTTTAAACACGAGAAGGACTAATTGTGGCGTTCTTGTTAAACCAAACTGCAGTTCATCATAGGGATTCAGCTTGTACTCAGACAACATACTGATCCAATTTTTCCAATAATATAAGTGATGGACAGTGCCTTCGTTACTGACACGACATAAGAAGTGAAACCTGCAAAAATAGCCATTGTAGATCAAACCAAACGGTTTATTCTGTGATGAATGTCACATGGCAAAACCTGCATCGTAAAATTGCAGGAAAAGAAAGAAAACATGACATTAAATCAATAAGATTTAGAGAATATTTACTTGATGTGACACGAGTGAATCCTTACCAGGAAATCACCATGTTGAAGTACTAAATAGAAGATTGATCGTCCAACTACGGGTGGCATGCAGGGGGGCCACCTACTCCCACAAGCAGGACAGTCCAAAGGTCGTGACAAATCGTATAGACAGAACATCCATGGGACTGGAAATCCCGGTGGGTGCGATAACCCTTGCAATTCATACATATATTGGAGTGTAACCATAATTGACAAACCGTCCCCACAAAAAAGATGATCTGGATACTTCAAAATATACTGACTGAATTGAGTGGACAGACATTAACATAGACCGTTCTCAGGACTGACCACACACCAAAAGCGGCAGTACTAATAAACAATACAGGGTTCACAAACACAAATCAAGTATTGAACAATAGTACTTACTACAGACAAGCAAAGTTGCACTAATTAAACTCTGCAGACTATTTCTTGCCACCGACCTACGGGATGAACCCCACATAACTGACTAGGCCATGGACTTCGTGAGAGATGTCTACATGCAACATCACCATCTCGACAACCTTGGAGAACCTAACAGAGTGATCTTTCCACTCATAAACATGATGATGAAGATAGGTCGCATCATATTTGTTGGGAAGCTTTACAAGAACCAAACCCTTCGTAATCGAAGGCACAGCCAGGAAATTGTTGTGGTCAAGTACAGCCTCGAGAACACGCGTGACAACAATGCTACAGGAAAACACTAGTTCAGGACACGTGGCGACAAGGACATGGCAGCTGTATAGTTGAGCAGTAGAATTCATCCTCAGGTCTTCCAGTTCACAAGGCATGACTTTGAGAACTTCATCTCCACCGCAGACCTGGTTCTAATTCAAACAGACACCATATTTTATTACTACCTCCGTTCAGAAATATAAGATGACTTTCGATATTATACTCCATATATGACTACATATACGCACATAAATGAGTGAACAAAGACACTAGAAAATGTCTTCAAAGGCATGAGAGCAGAGGGATTACTTGCAATATCCATAACACAAGTTACTGATGCAAATATACCCTCTTCAAAGGTACAATAGCATTGATGTTCATAAAGTACTCCCTCCGTCCCAAAATTCTTGTCTTAGATTTGTCTAGATACGGATGTATCAAGTCACATTTTAGTATTAGATACATCTGTATCTAGACAAATCTAAGACAAGAAATTTGGGACAGAGGGAGTAGTTGAAAGTAATCTATAAGAAATCAGTGTCAACCTCTCGCATGTTTTGGTCAAAAGAGGAATTTAGAACCATCATTTGGCACACAAAAATCACATGCAAGATCACCCAGAAAGTTGTACTACTAGTACTAGTACTGCGTGTCAGATGAGAAAACACGTTCAAGATCGAGAAAAAGATCGTCAAGAAGAGATATTACCTGGACTTGCTGAATGAGGGATCCCGGAGAGGGGGGCTTGGACAGGGCGATGGCTTTGAGCTTGTCTGCGGTAGTCTCGGCGGGGTACTTGCGCTTCTTCGTACCATGAGCCTCGACGGTTTTGGCTAGAGCACTTGACATCACTTTGGCCGGTGCTCCAGCGTCCACCAAGAAACTGTCGAATAGAAATAAATGAAAAGAAACCATAATTACAAACCCAAAAGAAGAAAAGAGAGGGAGTTATAGGATCCATCTCGGGGTTGCAAGACCGGGCCTTGGCCAGAATCAACACCATTGATGCACTCACCTTGCCTTCTTTGCGAGAGAAGAACAATGGCAGAAGCAGCTCGGGGTTTTCTTGAAGAAATGAGGAACAAGATGAGGGAGAAGCGAGTTGGGTAGAGAGGAAGCTGAGAGAGAAGAGTGAAATGATGGTTGCTTCGTCCGTCCAACTTACTGCTGGAAAGGAGGGGGTTTTGTGATTTGACGGCTCATTGGGCATTACTGCGGTGCTTTGATCGGGGTAGTCTACCGTCACTCTACTACGGAGTAATTTAGTGCATGGCTGGTGGACCCCGATACTGGTTGTCACGCACGTCGGCGAAAGTGAGTAATTTAGTGCATGGCTAGAGGAGGATCCGCACCGTAGAGCGTGTCCATTGTTTTTCTGAAGAAAAAATGATTACAGCAAGCGTTTCCACTCTTACGACGGAGGAGTGCGAAGCACGGCAGCCACTTGAACATACACGGTGCTCCTACTACTAGGCATGTGCAGTGGTTCATACGTTAGTACTACATAATATTGTTGCTAGTGTAGTAAGATACGACGATAACAAATGATGTTGTGCGCATGTCAACTATATGAACAGTAATGTAGTAACATAGTACTGCTTTCTCGACTATCCGGTCGAGAATGAACGGTGAGATCAATGTTAACAGAACTAGGTCTACAGCGCACGGAGAGTACGGTGCTACAGTACTCCACAAAACATGAACCATATGAGGCACGAATAGTGTTAGGCATGGTGTATGAAGGGTGCACGGGATGGTAGCAAAAGTTCCCTTCTCGACCCACTTTTGGGTGTTTGGCAGAGGGCATGAAGGGTGCATGAGTCCACACTAGTAGGTTAACACAAAGACACAAAGAGGAAACAAGTACTCCCTCCGTCTAGGTGTGTAAGTCATCTTACGTTGTGTACTGCGACCAAGGCGGAGAGGAAAACGAGAAAACTTAATGTCTTTTTGCTAATTAATAGCATTGCATGCAATTAACTAACCACTGCATGTCATGTTTATTAGTCTCAAGTCATTGAAAGCATGCACGGCCCACGTCTCTTATTGGTTGATATGTCACAAAACAAGAAACGAGGAGGGAGTTAATGTACCGTTCCTAAGTGTTTTGGGATTATTTGGTTTTAGTAAGGTGACTTACACACCTAGATAGAGGAGTATATTGAGATGAGAATGCAACCAAACACACCCACACGCTTTGTGCTACAGTGACTGATCTACACCGTCTTAGTTTGATCCAACGGTCATGTTGCGCTGAGACATGGACATGCCCATGCAGAGGGCGCCTAAACACCATCAAAGTCCCTCCGCTTCTCGAGGCACGGGACATTGGTGATGCAGGGGGCGAAATGGCTGAAAGGCAATGCAATCTACGGGAAGCCGGAGGGAGGCAGCCGAGGAGCAGGGAATCTTTTGGTTTTCACCATGGTAAAACACCAGTCGACGACTTCTCACATCAGGGAGCAGTGGGTTTTACAGGCGGAGTCATCGTGACTAATTGCTGCCGCGCCTGCTCCCGCCAATCAAAAAATTAAAATTCATGCCGCGCCTGCTCCCGTCAATCAAAAAAATAAAAATCTTGCCGCACTCAAACACCAGAGCAACGTCGTGGTGGATATTTAAATTAACCTGCCGGCAAGTAGATAAAAAAAGGGGTGAAAAAACAAATGTGGCGGCGGCCTAGCTAATCTGTCGAACTAGCCCAACTAGCTAGCCACCATGCTTCACTGATGTACTCGGTGGGAAAAGTGGTCTTTCTTGATTTGACGACTCATTTACTTGCTTCGGCGAAAACGCGCGGTAGGGCATCCCACGTCAGGAATAATATATGCGTGCACCACCTGGGAGGACCCTGAAACCGCACGGTAGGGTGTGCCATGTCTCGGCACGAAGGAAAAATGTGCGTGTAAAAATTTACTGTATCAGATGTAGTACCTATGGTCCGACCTCAGGACCCAGCCGGTCTGTCGAAAACACCCCACTAGCCACACAACTTCATCATGCTAACATGGCACGGAGGATAAATGTGGTTAGCTCCGTCTCGACCAGCCACAACGTCTCTTGTTCTAGGCGATTCTTCTATTTTCCAAGCTTTTTCTTTTAGTTGTAATAACACCACGGCAAGCTAGCGCCGCTCTTCGTGTGTGCCCATGCAAAGGTTAGATGATGGAGAGAAGAGAGAGATCGCAGACCTGGGACCCACCAGTAAGTGAGTCAACGGTCATGCACGTGTTGACGAGGCACTCCCTCTACTCTACTCAATGTAATACTGTACAAAATCAAGTTATGGGACAAGGCCAACAACCGTTGTTGTTTCAGGCTATCGACTTACGCTTTGTAGTCCAGGTTGCCAGTTCGAATCTCGTCTTTCATATTTGTTAGTTTTAGGTCCAAATTTGATTAATGACAAGTGGGACCCCCGTGTGTTGTTCTGATATTTCAGTGTAGGATGTTTTTTTTGAACAAACACGTTGCACGGTTAGACAAGTAACGGCACAAGTTACACGTATTTTGCAAGTTTACGAAAAAAATGACAGCGACATAGAATATCACATCCACCCCGCAGCTTAGATGCTATGGTGATACGAGTTTTTACACTGTTGGAAGTGAGATCCAATGGCTTGGAAGTAGTATTTGTAATTATGCGCAACTTCCAATCTCTCCAAAGGTTTTTTTGCAAATAAAACAGTCCGGCCTCGTGTGTGTCGCTGCATCTTGGATCCAACGGCTGGCCGTTGCTCATATTAGGTGCTCCCCGTAGCTTAATTAACCGGTACGGTGATATGAGCATCTAGGTCGTATGATCGGTGATCAGATGGCACATGCGTAGTACTTGTAATTTATGCGCAATTCCCAAACTATCTCAGCCGTATGTTGCAAAAACATTCAAACCTGCTACTGTGGGCCATTAGATCTCCGTGAACTCGTATCACCATAGAATCTACGGTGCGGGAGCACCTCATATTCTCCCTTGCGAGAAAACATAAGGTGCTCTCGTAGCTTGGATGCTACGGTGATACGAGCTTCGAGGTTGTTTGATCTGAGATCCAATGGCATCTGAGCAGTCTTTGTGCTTGTAAGCAGTGGCCGAACTCTTTGGGAGATTTTCTGCAAAAAACCATTCAAACCACCGAGGAGGTGTTGGGTCACAAATCCAACGGCTCCGAAGAGCTTGTATCACCAAAGCATCTAAGGTGTGGTAGCACATGATATGCTTACATACAGGAGAATATGATGTCCTCCTTCATCTTAGATGCTATGGTGATACGAGCTTCGAGGTCGTTTGATCTGAGATCAAATGACATCTGAGCAGTCTTTGTGCTTGTAAGCAGTGGCCGAACTCTTTGGGGGCTTTTCTGCAAAAAACCATTCGAACCACCGAGGAGGTGTTGGGTCACAAATCCAACGACTCCGAAGAGCTTGTATCACCAAATCATCTAAGGTGTGGTCGCACATGATATTCTTACATATAGGAGAATATGATGTCCTCCTTCATCTTAGATGCTACGGTGATACGAGCTTCGAGGTCGTTGGATATGGGATCCAAGGGCATCTGAGTAGTTTTTGTACAAATTGTGTGCAATTCTCAAACTGATCAAGGTTTCCTGTAAAAATATTAAGACATCATGTGAGCTGCTATATCTCAGATCTACAAGCTCCAAGCAACAAGTATCAACATATCTAAGGTATGGAGGCACATGATATTCTCCCGGGGAGGAGGGGTGGGGGTGCACAACCAATCGGTAGTTGGGAGGGTGGGGACAAATATAATCTAAACAACCCTAAACATAGCTTCACAATTTTATCTAAGGTCGAGGGGGTGACCCCCGACAATCATAGCTCTGCCTAATTAAACACAACATTTGCATGTACTGTAGTACTATACCTAATATTCATGTTTCAGTTTCATGTTCGTTTTAAATATTGAATTGTGGACCATGCATGTCTTACATTTTACTACCTTCGTTCCTAAATTTTAGTCTATTTAGAGATTTTATGTGGACTGGCACATACAGATGTATATAGACATATTTTAGAGTGTAGATTCACTCATTTTGCTCCGTATGTAGTCGCTTGTTGAAATCTCTAAAAGACTAATATTTAGGAAAAGAAGGAGTATTTTTGTATTCGTGTAATACATGCATGGTTTGGAAAAATAGATGCACTATACTTATTGGATTGTTGTTGTGTTCGTGTGTGGGTGTCTCTCTCTCTCTCTCTCTCTCTCTGTGTGTGTGTGTGTGGTCATATGATTGATACATACATAGTTTTCTCACCTCCATATTGTTCATCTTTTAAATTTGAATTTATATTGAAAAACTTACCATGGATACCATGAAATGTGAAATCCACGTTGAGATCACTATATCACAAACTCACTCTAATTCAACAACTCGTCATAAATCAAGTACCATGTTGAGATTAGTATTTGCAAGGAAAATATGGGAATTGTAATACACATAGATTCGTTCGGCAATTTAAAAGGTTCCTTTCGTATTCTCGAATGGTAGGACCCAATGGTGTACCAGCCAGACCTTGGATCGTGTTGATCTTAAAAAAGTAAAACAAAACGGGCTCGTGTCCTTCTGGTGGCGTGCGTGGTATGCACATTAGGCATCCCCAACCAGTCGAGCCTCCGCATTTCGAGTCGAAATATCTGGCAGCCAGAATTCCAGCCCTAGGAAATTCCTCTCATGTCCCCGGTCCATAATGACTACTGATGAGCAATGGAGGGATGCTTTAGTAACTAGACAACGTTACCTACCGTGCCGAGCACGGTTCAATTCCCTCGGTCGCCACTCGCCAATGTCACCCGTCAACTGCATTGCCTAGTACTACTACTTCTACTACACCGGGATAAGCAGAGAATTGAACCCGTTTATTCGTGCCTAGTACTTGAGTTAATATATCAAGCAATGCACTAGTACGGAGGGATTATCCTTTTGCTTTGCATATATAACTTGTCTGAGTCTAACTAAGCAAAATGTTTGACCAAATCCTTTCTTAAGAAATACAACAGGACAGATGTATGGCTTGAAAATTTATTGCATGATGCAGGTTATGATATTGTTACATATCCTGGATCTTAAATTTTAGAAAATCCAAAAGTGACCATAAATTCTTGAAACTGAGCATGGTCACGTGATATGGCACAAATATTAATTCGTAATTTTTTTCTTCAATTTGAGACAAGCTCCTTATGACAAGTTGCACAAATGAAGAGCCAAGCTATTTTGGAACAAAGACCTGTCACGTTAAAGGCGAACGCTTTCACTATTGAAACAGTGGGTGTTTACGTGCCGCCACGAGTCCCGCTTCTCATCGGCAGGTGCCGTCCGAGTAAGGGTGTGAGTTGATGGGAGGCGTGCGAGCAGACCGCTGCGCCGGCTGACAGGGAGGCGTGCGAGCAGACCGCTGTGCAGGCTCACCGGGAGGCAAGCCCTTTGACCAGGCTCCGCTGCCCACCTTCGTCCCAACTGCTCCCACTTTTAATGTCGCTGGCGCCGTAGTTTAAAATCAAACCCGCACTACCCGGTATCGCTACAATCTTCTCTCTTCCTCTCTGATTCTCCTGTCGTCTACCTCCAACCAGCCTGACCTAAACGTACACCATGCCGCATCACGATGGTCTGCCCTTAGTCTTCCAGTTTCCTGAGGAAGACACCCAGCCGGACTCTCGAGAACATAAGGCGCTTTGGGACGAGCTTGAACTAGCCTTGTGGGAAGACGCCGCGCCTGTCCCCGCTCCCGCTCCGGCTACTGTCGCCCCGACTGCGCCAGCGCCCATCCCCGTGGCATTGATAGGCTAGGAGCCGCACATTGTCGCTGAGCTTGATGCGACGGGGTTCCACGAGGTCCCCGCCAACTTTCACGCGCCCGTGCACCTGCCAGCGCATGCGCCTGTGCGTGCATGGACGTGCACGCCCGTGCTGGTGCCCGTGCACCTGCCAGCGCATGCGCCTGCTCGTGCACTGACGTGCGCGCCCGTCCCGGTGCCCGTGCACACGAATGTCTCTGCCACGCTGTCGACAGCGCCTGTCGCCGCGCGGGTGCCAGTGCCCCCCTCACAGGCATGGATGGCCGTCGTCGACCGCTTCCTTGCACCAATGCCAGTCGCCTCCTCCCTCCAGTTGACTCACTTCGAAGTCCAGAACATTTTGGCCTTCCTTGAAGCTAGGCAAACGTCCAGGAGCCCGCCAACAATGGCGCAAGGCGTCGCCGTCGCCGTCGGTCAGTGGCCTGACAACACACAGAGCACGGCATAGGAGCCGCTTCCTACCGCAAGACGCCGCCGCCGGCGCGTAATCTAAATTTTCCATGAAAAATGTTCGGATTGCCATGCTTAAAATCCATCGTCATTTTAGATCGATCGTCGTATAATTTAAAGTCGGAGTCAGACTGAACAAAATCTATGGTTTGATCGATTGAATGTTCTTCTAGAGCCGTATCAAATTAAATATAAAACGTCATCAAGCCACATGTATTCCTTGTCATCCAACGACCTAAACTGCTTCAATGTCGAGCGCTCAACACGTTTAGCATGCAGTTAATTTCATGCCAAAAATAGTTCTAATCACATAATAACACGCAAATAGTATCCTACTTGATATCCGCATGCACTTAATATACTTCCAAATTAACGTGCATTGCACGTACACACTGACTAGTGCTGCTAGCACGTGAAACTGGTGCCGTAACTTGTGAATGCGTCCAGATATGGTCAATGGCAACATCGCCCGCGAGTTCTAAGTGTTTGCCCGTGCGTCTAAACGCAGAAGGGGAGGAGAGAGAGAGAGCACACATGGAACCCACCAGTAAGTCAAGGCAAATAGTACTAAAAATAATATTACATGTTATCAACTAAATGGGCTGTGGTAATATAAAAACATTATGTGAACAAAGGGAGGTACAACAAACAGTGTTGTTCTACGTATGTTACCTATTGACGTGCGGCTTGAAGGCCTGATACGTCTCCAACGTATCTATAATTTTTTATTGTTTCATGCTATTATTTGTGAAGTCTTGGATGTTTAATGGGCTTTATCATACACTTTTATATCATTTTGGGACTAACCTACTAACCCAAAGGCCCAGTCCAGATTGCTATTTTTTGCCTGTTTCAGGGTTTTGCAGAAAAAGAATATCAAACGGAGTCCAAACGGAATGAAACCTTCGCGAGAGATATTTTTGGAGAAAATCACACACGTGGAGCTTGAGAACCACGTCAGGGGATCAAGAGGTGGCCCACGAGGGTGGGGAGCTTGCCCCCTGCCTCGTGGCCCCCTCGAGCGTCCCCCGGTGCCCTCCTTCTTCCTATATAAGTCTGCGTACCCCAAAACCTCCGTGAACAGAGAGAAAACCCTAATTCCACCGCTGTACCTTCTGTTCCCGTGAAGATCCCATCTTGGAGCCTGTTCCGGAGCTCCATCGGAGGGGGATCCATCACGGAGGTCTTCGTCATCATCATCATCGCCCTCACCATGAGTTGTGAGTAATTTACCATAGACCTTCGGGTCCATAGCTAGTATCTAGATGGCTTCTTCTCTCTCTCTGGATCTCAATACAAAGTTCTCCTCGGTCTTCGAGGAGATCTATTTGATGTAATCTCTTTTTGTGGTGTGTTTGTCGAGATCCGATGAATTGTGAGTTTATGATCAAGGTTATCTATGAAAGATATTTGGTTCTCCTCTAAACTTTTTATGTGTGCTCATAATATCCTTGCAAGTCTCCTCGAATTATTGGTTTGGTTTGGCCTACTAGATCTATAGTTCTTGCAATGGGAGAAGTGCTTGGCTTTGGGTTCAATCTTGCGGTGTCCTTTCCCAGTGACAGTAGTGGCAGCAAGGCACGTATTGTATTGTTGCCATCGATGATAAAAAGGTGGGTTTTATATCATATTGCTTGAGTTTATCCTTCTACATCATGTCATCTTGCTTAAGGTGTTACTCTATTCTTGTGAACTCAATACACTAGATGCATGCTGGATAGCGGTCGATGTGTGGAGTAATAGTAGTAGATGCAGGCAGGAATCGGCCTACTTGTCTCGGACGTGATGCCTATATACAATGATCATGCCTAGATAGTCTCGTAATTATTCGCTTTTCTATCAATTGCTCGACAATAATTTGTTTACCCGCCGTAGAATATCGCTATCATGAGAGAAGCCACTAGAGAACACTATGGCCCCCGGATCAATTATCAACATATCAATCTACATCTACTTTACTTTTATCACTTTTATTTGCTGTTCTTATAAACAAAAAATACCAAAAATATAAACTATCATCTCTATCAGATCTCACTTTCGTAAGTGATCGTAAAGGGATTGACAACCCGTTATCGCGTTGGTTGCGAAATTCTTATTTTTTTGTGCAGGTGCGAGGGACTGGCGCATGGTCTCCTACTGGATTGATACCTTGGTTCTCAAAAATTGACGGAAATACTTACACTACTGTGCTGCATCTCCCTTTCCTCTTTGAGGGAATACAACGCAAGCTCGAGAAGTAGCAAGGCTCTGGTCGCATGTTCGATCCTCGTCCTTTATTTTTTAATTTGTATATGGGTCCAAATTTGTTTCATGACATGTGGGCCCCTCGGTGTGTAGTTTGTAGCACTTTAATTTGTGGATCGAAATTTGTTCCATTCCAAGTGGACTATCGGTGTGTAGTTTTGTAGCTTATTTGTAATAATTAAAGAGAAGAACAGAGTTTTTTGCAATAATACCATGGTGCGACGTTGAAGGCAAGAAAGGACGTGCGAGAGAGCGATGACCGAGCCATAGGGAAATCAACTAGGGGAGTTGCGGGGGTTGCAACGGTGTTTTGAGTAGTTGTGGGCCAAATGCTATGAAAATATAATCTAAACTGACCGGAATAAATGCCTACACAAATTAATCCAAGGTTGGAGTGCCCCTCGCAATGTAAATAGCTCCGGCTTTGCGAGGGATGGAGAGGTAGCTTGAATGTGTGGATGATACGGCGTGAGAAAGCGAGGTCAATCGAGAGACATATAGATAGAGAGACAAAGTGAGTGTGGTCCGACATTCATTGAACAAATATATATGCTCTGGAGAGATATTGTTTGATTGAGCTTTTGGCAAGGGTGAGGAATGTAAGATAGAGCTTGAGAGATGATCCAGTCATAGACGTGTAGATATATTTTGTGCGTGGGAGGAAGCAAGGTCAATCGATCACATAGGGTCGTCGCGCGATCGAAAGAGTGAGACGGGTTGGAGAGAGTGACCTAGATAGACAATGTGCGTGAGAGAGTATACAATGTGAATAAGTCGAATTGGGCTCAAACATGGTGATATATCGTTTTTTTCCGAGAAAGGGCGAGGTCAATCGAGACATACAAAGAGAGATAGGGGGAGAGAGAGAGAGAGGGAGAGAGAGAGCGTGGCCCGCCATGAGGTCGAAAGAGTGGGGGCGGCTTTGATGGACTAACCTAGATAGACAATCTGCGCGAGAGAGTATAGAGTGTGTCGATCGAGGCCCGAACAGGAAGATATATCGTTTGTGTGTGATAGAAACCGAGGTTACACGAGACTCGGATAAAGAGAGCGAGATTGAGCGAGTGTGGCCCGCCGTGCGGAAGAAAGAGTGAGACAGTCTCGAGGAAGTGACCTAGATAGACATCGTGCGTGTGTGCGCACGAGAGGTTGGGGGGGCTAGATAGGCAATGCATGTATTTAGCGCGAGAGGGTGAGAGGGAGAGGGAGAGAGAGAGAGCTCGACATGGGGTGCAATGGCGGGTGTGTGAGCTAAATACATTTCCTAACAGAGTGGAAAAAGGGGGTTGTGTAGTTGAGAGAGTTAGAGATTGATACATGGAGAGAAAGAATGGACGTGTGTTGGAAACCGATAGCTTCCTAAGGTGGTCAGGAGAGGAAGATTGACCGATACAGGAAGTATGTAGTGTGTGTGCGGGGAGGGGGGGGGGCTAAAAACAACATTTGAATGTAGATAGTACGAGACTTAATATCGATGTTTCAATTTGGTGTACATTGTAAGATTTGAACTGAGGACCATGCATATGGGTAATTATTTCGAATTCGTGCCATACTAGGTTTTGAAAAGCTGACATTGACTCGATTCGTTGTGCTATTTTGTAGGTCATATGTTTGAATCCATCCAAAAGTTTTCTCATTACCATGGTGTTCATCATATACATATGAATTTGTATTAAAAAGTAGCGTGGATACAGTGAAGTGCGAAATCCACGTTAGAATTGGAGATCGCTATGTGACACACACTCTAATTCAAATAAATAATTATGTGACACACACTCTAATCCACGTTAGCGTGGATACCGTTTCGATTTTTTTTCAAATAACTCCTCATTAATTAATTTATAGAATCTTGTTTAGAACGACTAATTATTGCAAGGAAAACACGGGCATGGTAATATATACAGATTTGTCTGCAAATGAAAGAAGATTCGTTTGCATTCTCAAATGTAGGCGCACTAGGCAGACGAGGGTCGTGTCGTGGTGGTCGCGTGTGTCGGATGGCAAAATAAGTTCACGCTTCCACGTTTTGGATTGAAATATCTGGCGTCCCCAATTCCAGCCCTGCAAAATCTCCCTTCTCCACCGCCACCTTCCGCGCCCTAATTGCTCAAATCCCTAATTCACAGCCAACCCAAGCAAAGTTCGAATCACCCCTTGTCTCGTCTCTTTCCCCACCTCTGTGCCGGATAATGACGACGAAGACGACGGTCGCGCTACACCACCGCACCAGAGCCACCTCATCTACGCCCTCGTCCACCGCACCGGGTGGTCCACCAACAACGTTGGCTGCTGTAACCGACGTGCCTCACAGCCACCGACTTCCACCGCATCAGGTGCGCTTCACCGACGCCGTCTCCCAACACACCAGGGCTACTTCACCGAGCACATCGTCGCGCCTCCGCCCCCCCAAGGCCGGTGGGGCTTCACCAACGGTCTCGTCCACCGCATCGTAGCGCTCCGCTGCCACTCAAGATCTGCATCCGTGCGCGGCCAGCCAACGCCAGTGCATCACCCTTAACGGCTCTGAAGTGACCCGCACTCTGACTAGGCGAGCATGCCCAAACGCCGGCCCGAACTAGGTATCCACACATCACTCCCTTGTGCACTGTTCCGATGATGTTTGGATATCCTTTCACTGCTCTCTTAGCTTACACGCCTATCCAACTCTGACTTTAACTCTTATTTCTTCTGGAGATATCATATGAAACAAGCAAACCATTTTTTAGCGAAGCATGACGGTGCTACGGGATCTGGTACACATCCTGCACACCCGTATAACCTTGTCAGTATCTGTCCTCCGGTACAACAGCAAGGTCGATTCCTCTTATCTGTTCAGCCATTCGCCATGTCAAAATGCTGAGGGGGATGCAAGGAGCACAAGGCCAGCACATCCAAGCAAGTGGTATCATGGACTTGTACATGGAACATCCCAAGCGCAAGCAGAGCTGCAGTTAGCCTGTACAATGAGCTAGCGTAAGTCCCTGCATTTACATTTAATTTGTACTGGCATTCATGTATGATTTGTGTGCAGTGGCGGATCCACGAATTCAAGTTACCAGGTGAGAACATTTAACTTAAAAAATACGAAGGCACTTGCACACCGGAAATCAACATAACTTGAGAAATGTGAAGCTACATGCACTTTGAAAACCAGCTAATGATCCAAAGTAGTTCAGATTATAAAGACTAAATGATGCAAGCACCAAAAAACACAAAATGCAACATGGTGTACAAGGACTACAAACATGGTATGTACCTGCTTGAATTATTCGTTCTCTGGCTGAAAATATTGAAGTGTAATTGCACCTATAACCAGTGCGCAAATTGCATATCAATATATCTATCCTGCACAAGTATGCCAATAGTTTCAAACAACAGATTAGAAAAGTATTTATTCTATGTTGTCATGATACAGGGACTTTCTGGTAGATGGCCTCGACGTTTCCTCAAGCCATGAAAATGCACTATAATTTTCTTATCACCAATGCCTGCAAATCTCTATGTCTCTCTCAACATAGCAGATCATCATTAGAGACTAAATCCTTCAATGGGAGCTTGCAAAATGCTTGCTTTAGATGCCTCATTAGACACTATATGTTCATCACCAGGAGCATGTAAAATGTTTGCATCAAATCCTTCATTACCAGTCTGTTCATTAGAAACTTCAGGCTCAAGAACAACATGAGCTTGGATGTTTGCACCGGAAACTTGATTAGATTCATCAAATTCAGTCAGTTCAGTATTAATTGGGGGAGTTATAAAATAAGTAGAAATTGTTTTCATTTTCTCATAGATTCCCTACATACAAGCAGTTTTACAACACCGTCAGGTTTAACTATTGGCCAGAAATTGAAGAGTTGAATTAGATATAATCAGGGATGTGATGTACCTACTCGTTGCACATGCTACTCTTGCAAGCTGCGACTGTCCGTTTGCGCAAGCTCGATGCCATGCCCGTGCTGCCGCCGCTGCCTCCCATGCAGGCTACACCCAGGGTTGGACCTTCATTTTCTTGTCCTTCCGTTCGCTTGAAGCCTAGCGACCGCCCTCCAACGAGGGCACAAGGAAGTGCTGTGTCGGTCTGTCCAGCGGCGGCTAGGTTAGGAGCGAACCAGACTGGAGGCTGGAGCGGATGAATTAGGATTTTTCCTGCTGTCGATCGATATGGGACGCGCTCGTTTGGGCCGCGAGCCTGCTATAGGGCATGCCTTGCACTTATGTTATTAGCCTATCCAAATTCAAACATTTTTCTTCATTTTTTACATTGCCTGCTCGTGTGTTGGGATGGACAAAACTAGCCTGGGCCAACCTGGACGACTCAAACTAGGTGCACACTTTCAAGCCACCCAAGGCGGCCGCCCATACCAGCCCCTATGGTGGCGTCGCCCCTTTTTGCGTGTATGATAGGGGTAGTGAAAAATATTCCAGTGGCGCTTTTGATTTACCCACAAAATGGTTGAATTGCTTGTTTCTATGAACTGAGTTCGCCAATAATGTGAAGGATGCCAGTCTTTTCATCCTATTGTAGATTGCTTAGATCTCGATATGCCAAAAGTAATCACATGAAATATGCAGTAAAAGCCAGTGTGATGTGTTTGTCTACAACTATGCTGACTACACGTCCTCATATAACATATCAAGGATGCACCATCTTACCAGATTAACCATTCGACTTACCAATGCAGTGTGGGAAGAAAGAAGTATTGGGACTGCGTATCCAAGCAATTGATGCCATGGACTCCTTCATACAACCTTGTAAGCGAAAAAGAAGTTGCAGTGTGCCTATACAAAGAACTAGCGGAAGTTCAGTTACCTGCTTCTCAGAATTTTAGTTAGCCACTTATTGCAAAATTGTTCAATTACGTTTCTTGGCTTAATTTAGTTTGCTACTGATTACATAATGCCACAACCTGTTAATCCTATTATAGACTGCGCCTATCTATGTGTTTGATACTTACTGTTAATAATTACTTGTTTTCCTGAACTTAAATAGCTACTTGTTTGTTTAACTGCTTTGTTGTTGCAACAACGGGTTACAATGATGTTAATAACTACTTTTCAGCATTGAATTGAAACTCTTTAATTCCTTGTTTATTTAACTGGTTTGCTGTTATAACCCCCAGTTGAGATGTTTTGCCAACTTCAACTTTTCTGAATCCAATCGGAACTTTAATGGAAAAACATGTTAGACCAAGAACAAAGAGCGAGGTCCCCATGGACGTTGTATCATCCCACAGCAGTGGAACGGGTCCAATCGTGCATTATGAATTGCCAACTATTGATGCTCTAGAGGCTAAACTGGTGGTAGAAAGAGATTCTGCTTATGCACTTAGATATGAAGTTGACATGTTGAGGAAGCAAACAGCACAATCAGTAGCAGTACTCAAGACAACCATTAAATATTTGGTGGATTTCAAAACAAAGCAAGCTGAGACTGACCACATTGTTAAGGTCCTGAAGGAAAAAAGGAAATTAAATTCCCACTTGGTAAATCATAGGTGAAATGTTATTCCCATCGTTGAATAACCTTTGTGTTGTTTGTTCTTGTAATCAATCAAACCATTTGTTTTAGAGATCATGTAATAATTGTTTTTTGTTTTTTGTTTTTTGGTTTGTAATTTTATTTGAGCACAAGTCTGTATTAATTGATAAGACTCGAAGACATTTCATTTTGATTGTTGTGCGAGACATGCAAAAATGCCAATCAGGCTGAATGTGCATTCAACAATAAAAGTAGTATAGATGGACCATAAGTGGCACGCATCGGAAAGGGCCAAGATGCTGTAGTGGCTTGGCTAAAAAAGGATGCTATTGTAGCAAAGAAAAGTACGGCGGCCTCGTTTATGTATGTTAGTTGATATTATTGATCCATATACTCTATAAGTGTTTATATGTCTGTTAGTTCTGTACATTCTTGGTTGATTGACTCGGTATTTGAATCTTGATACATCCCTTGTGTACATATCTAAATGGGAGTACACATTATGCTGCGTGTGACATTTGAGTTGGACATGAAGTGTTCCAAATATTCGAATTCACCTTAAACTAGATTATAGCTTCTAAATTTGAGTATCGTCATTTGTAAACCATATTCATATATGATAGTGGAATACATCTTTGTCGTCCTTTTGAAGATATATAAAAACACATAGAATGATTTATAAAGATTTGTATAGGAATACAAAATGGATTCGAGTTTAGTTGCCAGGGTAAACGTGGATGCTTATTGTCCCGAAATTCGAAAGAAGCGGCAAAATGTCCACTCCCACGTCGGCTACCCGAAGCCAACTGTTTGGGAGATGGAAATTACTATCTACCCATTACACGAAGAATCCATCGGCCCGATTTCCACTTCTCTAAATAGGGGTAGGATAGTAACTTCAATTAGACATGACACAACCGCCTTTGAGCCCATTCCGACACGGTGGGCGCCAAACATGGGCGGCAAAACACATTTGATTCAAGCTCATCCGAAAGACCTCTGTTTCTCCCTCCATTTTCCCATTCATACACGATGGCGGCAAAACAAACTCGACTCGGCCGAAATCGATGTAGGCAAATATTTTCAATAGGGGCAGGTTTGTATCTTCACACAGACGTGACACAACCGCCCTACCTGTCAGCCCCGTTCATACACCGTGGGCGCCAACCATGGGCGTCAACCACCCTCTCCTTGCCCGAATTCTCTCTGGGCAAATATTGGCGAGATGCGAGATTACCGTCGTATCCCCAACCGATGAGACGTCCAAATTTTAAATGGGGGCTAAGTTTTTAACTTTCCCATATTTCAGACAGGCGCGTCCCAAAAACATGGTTCCCCGTACCTCTCCCTCCATTTTCCCATTCATACACCGTCTGCACTAGAATACCATCCCCACACCAGCCTGCGTCCGCCACCCCATCCATCGCCACCGTCCTCCACCACATCCATCGTCGCCGTCCTCCACCACATCCATCGTCACCGTCCTCCACCATGTCGGAGCGCCTACCAAGACCGCGTCGTCCACTGGTAGAGATGGACGTTTCTCATCCACGGCGACGGACCAAGAGCCTTGCGTCACGTCCTCTCGCTTCATCGGCGCCGTCGTCCTCTTTGCCAGGGCCGCTCACACGACCTTCTCTTCCACCGCAACGGGACATCCCCTGATGCACCCGTCTACTGTCGCAGATCTACTTCAACGCCACAGACAGCCATCGCACCCCCAATGCCTACACGGCGCCGCAAGAGAGGTGGTACTTCATATCTCCTCAACTTTTTGATCTCAACCCCAAAAAAGATCTGAACTTGGTTACTCTACTTTCTTTTCAGCTCTTAGAATTTAGTTCTTAGTTCAAAGCAAACAATGGCTGCTAAATACCATTTCTCCGGTTTCCCCCTTTTATTATCATTATATGACCAGAATACGTGCTTCGTGTCATAATAGCACTGCTCGACCCATCAAGCTAAACAAGCTTAGTTGTTCAAATACGAATATGATATTATTAAAACAGATTCATTTAATTGGTTAGCTAAATGTTCCTAAATTAGTTTCGAAAATGCATGTTCGCCTCTCGGGTGTGTATCTCTACAGGGTGCCCATGGTGGGCCGGCCCACCCTGGGATTTTGGGTCATCCCAGGCCCCAATTCCCCTCTGTTCTGCTGCACGCTTCCGAACTCTACTCTCCCCCAGCCGCCTGCCTCGCCGGCGACTTGCCATCCCCGAACGGCATGACACTAGGAGGAGATGCTGGACTAACAGGAGGTTAGGACCCGCTCGCCCAACAGCATCACCGCTGCCCGGGCGTGCCGCCGTTCCTACCTTCCCAGTCTGTTTAGGGCTCAGGCGTGCATCATCCACTAAGCCAACCCGATTTATCCTGAGATAAGTCCTCAACACTCAGTAGCCACTCCTCATCACCCATTTTCTAATTGATTCATTACTCATTAGGCAGGACTGTCATTAGGGTTAGTTGTGTGCTTAGTGCTACCTACACTTAATGGTTCAAATGTATTTCGGTAATCTTTAGTACCTGTAAAGTTCACAACATTTTCAAAATTCCGGCCCTAGGAACATACACTAGTCATTTTGGATTGTTGGTCATAGCGACATTGACCCAGATTACTACTGCAAGCCAGGTTTGTTGGCAATTTTACTTGTCTTTCTTACTCATTCGATATAATATTCAATTATTCACATCGATTAGTTGCAAACAATAAGTGCTAGACAAACTTCTTGATTCAGATTTTGGACGGTCTCTTACTGCAATTACAATTCTGCATATTTGTCCTAGTAAGCTCACAAGTAAATGATTGATTAACTACATCTATGCTTGCATTGTCATATTTGTTGTCAATATTCTTTTAGGGTGGACCACCCTGTTTCTAAATACTGCAACCGTAGACATGAGTGAATAGTATTTCTCTATGTGATCTCTTCCATCATGTGTGGGCAACGAACACTGCATCGTATAGAAAGAAAGTGTCATTTCCAGCTTTTACATAGGCTTCGATCTTTTACATGGAATACAGTCTGCCTACTTGCCTTGTGTCGCACTACCAACACTCCACCCTTGAAGCTAAACATTATGCCACTCATAATTCCTTAGTTTATTTGTTCGAATACGAATTTCATACGATTCTAATGTTCCTACTTTAGTTTTGAAATGTGTGTCTGCCTGTTATAGAGACATAAGGGGTTTGTATTTCTGTGTGTGGTCTGGTCAGCACGGTTGGGGGTGAACTTTGCATATGCAGGGGTTTATAGCGAGACACTCTTCGAGTTGAATCCGCAATGCATTCCATAGATAATCTGACTACTTTTTATGTTTTCATGGCTCCCAGATTCTGAACAGCATCATAATGATTATGAGCTTGCGCGCATGAAAAGAATAAAGCAGAACAATGCCATGGCTGTGAAACTTGGCATTAAGGGACAAAAATCAAGTTTGGATGCACTGCAATGCAAACACTCTCCACCTATAGATTCATTCTCAGAATATGATCCTAACCGTGATTCTGAGCTAGAGGGAGACCTAAGTCAATGTAGCTCCCTAGTGGAGGAGTCAAAGGAAGACGCCTTATCTTATTCACCCATCAAGGTGATTGCTTTAACTTTCCAAGGTTATATTTGTCGCACATATCTTGCAACTGATGCTTTGCATTGCTTCTACTTTGTTGAACTGCCATTAGCTTAGTTTACACATCGTGTATGTGAATACGCCCTGCCTATCCATTTTCAGTACATATTCCATCTGTCATCATACCATATTTATCCATTCAAATGATGTTCTTGTGTATGAGACGTTCAAAAGGAAGAGGGCGATTGCTGATCGTGGATGAGCACAAGCAAAGTATTTGGAAAAGGTAGTGGCACCTGATAAATTAAATAGCCCATTAGGTGTAGTTGCAATATCACCTGACCCACAAAACACCCCAACTCTAGCAGAATCTAGCCCTACTACACTGGTCATTTGTGATGCCCCAACTCAGCAAACCCCGACTGCAGCAAACAGTATGATTATGCCAGTTGACATAGCACCAGCTCTACGATGCAAAACCCCATTCCAGCAAAGAGTACACCAAATCTAGTTACCAAATCCCTTTTCGAACCAGAGAGAGCCCCAATTGCAACAAATAGGACCCCTGTTCCATTTCTTCCCAGTTTAGAAGACAAAGCTTATATTGTTGTCAGGAACTTTGTGCGCATCTTTCCTTCATGGAAACATTATACCGCAGACACATAACAATTTCCAGTCTTCCTTCACAACTTATGCGTAATTAATGTACTAATGTTATTCATGGTCATTGCTGCATATGTTTCTGCTGACAGAAGACACAAGATTTCATTATTTTAAATAGACGAGGACCAAACTGGATTGTGAAGACGAGCAAGGGTTGGTTGCGCTTTTCAAGCACTCATTGATGAAGTATCGTTCCTACCTGAGGAAAGCGCACTTCGATGGCAAGCCTCTAAACAAAATTTATGTAAAGTCTCCGGTGCTACATTTATCTGACGGTGACTGGAATAATCTTGTTACACATTGGTCTCGACTGTAGCGTAAGGTACTATCTATGATATCACATCACAATTTGAACTACATTTCTGCATTTTCCTTAACGTTTCACTTGTACGAAAACTGTTAGCAGAAGAACATTCATTCTCAAGGGACCACAGAATCTCGCAACTATACTGCACACTGCATTGCTCTTGTGAGTACCTCTTGCCCTGTATGACCAAACTTACTTTCATAGCTGTTTGATTATGTAGCATCACTGCATATGTTAGCCTCGTTATCGTCCATTTGGTGGACATTATAAGATCCGTATGGACTCTTACATAAATTTAGAATTAACCCAATGCTTTTGAAGAGGTTTAGCTCTGCAGTCCTCTTGTAAGGACTCAGCGTCGTCTATCACTATACTTACATTAACTGCTACTCCCTCCGTCCCATAATATAAGAACGTTTTGTACAATACACCAGTGTTCAAAACACTTTTGTATTATGGGAAGAGGGATTGGTTCATTGTGTAGCATTCTGCATCTTATCTCCCTCGCACACCATTTACTAAAAAAGATCAGATCTATATTTAATCTTAGCAAAATGTAGAATACACAGACAATGCCAGTGCAGAAGTGTAGCCCATTGCTCTTGTCAATACATTTTGTCCTGTAATGCTTGTACTTCTAGGGATTGGTAGTTGATTATGTAGCATCAATCTGCATCTTTTCTTCATTATCCTCTATCCCTTCCAGTATTATCATATCTATAATTACTCTCTACAAAATGTAGAGTACATGCAATGCTTATGAAGAAGATTATGTGCTGAAATTCTTGAGTTATCCTTCCCTTGACATGGAGAAGGGAATTCTAAAGCCGGTGTTAACTGTTAATGTAAGTCAGTCCTTCTAAAGACTTTATCCTCAACTGTTGTTTAATTTGCTCATAATCCCTATTGTATACTGCTGTTTAGTTTGTTGTTTCTACCAAAATGCATGTTCGCAAGAACCGTAAGTTCTAAGTTTTACTTGTAAAACCAAATTCCGTATTCATACCATGCACATTACTCAATACTCCCTATATGTATGCTTGTTTTTGTGGATCTATAATCCAGTGTGTGGTGAAGCAGCCCACGTTTGCACCTTGTCATCTCCTGTTTTATCTTAGTGATGTAGCTGATGATATGAACAACATGCCATGCACATGAACCAAAATAGATATAATGAGTTTCTTTGCCCTTCATCTATGCTTGTTATGTTGACATGGTAATCCAGTAGTGTGGTGAAGCTCCCCGCATTATGGACAATGCCAAATTATGCTATTGATATTTTGAACTTACTCTTTATTTTCTAATTTGAAATTGGGTGGAATTGACAACACAGTTATCATCTTTGTTTATACACGTGCAAAACATGTCATCTCTCTGCTTTGTTTCAGGGTGATATGCCTGATGGCATGCACAAGTCTGCCGAAGGCTATGAGACAAACCCAACATATACTGCAGCAAAGAAGGTAAAACATCTTGAAGATAGCGAGACAACCCCAAAGTCTTGTCTTGATGCAGTGTTCAAGTTACTTGAGACTAGCAGTCACACAAGCTCACATAATTCGTTGTCTGAATCAGTTCGACTTCTTCAGTCCCAAGTTCTAGCAGAAAGGTATTCAGCAACTCAACTTTGACATGAAGTCCTTTCTCTAAGAAAGATTGCGGAGAACACCAATGAGAACCTCATCGCTAAACAGCTACACCTGGAAGCTGTGACCCACATGCTAGGATGGTCTCACAACCTTGCTCAGCAGCTTGCGCAGCAGTTCCCGCGCAAGGCTAACCTTTCTTGAACTGTCTTGGAAGTGGTCTCAGTTCAGTATTATTTTATTACCCTACAATGGTGCCCAGTTTTTGTAATCTGCCTCTTCGTTGAGCGTTATGATCTCTGGTGGCGAACTTCGATGCCCAGTGGATGTAATATACCATAAATCCTTTATTGTATAGTGTAGGTTTGTTCTTAATTCTAACTAGTTACTGCCACCATTTGCTATCTATAAAAAAATCAGATGTAGTCGACCGGGCCGAAACATTCGCCTGTAACGGGCCTGGTATTTAGCGGGCCACAATTGGGCCGGCCTGCATCTTTCTTGGGGCCGAATCATTATGGCCTTCACACTTTGCGCGAGGCCCACAACTTACATCGGGCTATATTTTAGTTGGGCCTTTTGTGGACCCAGCGCTTAGTTCGACCCAGGTAGCATTGGGCCATTAACAGGCTGAATATTGTACTGGCCTGTTACGGCCTAGATGAAACCATGGGCCTTTAGCAGGCCGAAATGCATATTGGACCTCAATTTTCACTAGTCATTGACGGGCCTTCAGCAGGATGAAATGTAGATGGGGCCTTTTGGGCCTAGTTATATCAGGGGCAGTTAACAGGCTGAAACATATCTCGGGCCCTAGTTGGCCCACTGATATCATGGGCCTTTAAGAGGCCCAAAGTCACATTGGGCTTAATTGTTGCCACCTTTATCACGGGCCATTAGTGGGACCGATGTCCTGTCGGACCATATATGGCCCATGGGCAGCACGGGCCATTCCTAGCCCGAAAGTCACATCGGGCTGAAATGGGCCCATGTCTACATCGGGCCTCTAACAGGCTGAAATTCACTGGGCTGAATTTGGGCCCAAATATTCGGCAAACATTTAGCGGGCCACATGTGGCTTCAGGCCGTAAATGGGCCCAAATATTCGGCGAACAATTAACGGGCCAGATCTGGCTTCAGGCCGTAAATGGGCCTTTATTAAGCAGGCCGTTATTGGTATGGCCCACTAGTACCTGAGTAAGTACTACGGGCCTTTGACTAGGCCGGTCTTTTTAACCTATATGGGCCTCTGTTGGGCCGTGCCATGCGTCAACGTATCATAGTCGAAAGACTTCATGGGCCATACATGGACCGGAAGCTAAAACAGGCTGGAATTATACTAGATGGCCCACATGACGCTAATGGGCATATTTCGGATAGGTCGTAAATGGGTCCTGGGTTAGCGGGCTGTATATGAGCTATATGCGAACAGGCCATTGACAGGCTTGTCGTGGGCTGGCCCGCCATCTTTTGACCAAGTCAAACTGGTCGGCCTTTCCACAGGAATGGGCCTCTGTTGGGCCGTGCCACGTGTCGACGTATCATAGGCGCTTTGTGTCCAATGAGTGGATGACATTTGCCCCAACGGTGAGCCAACACGTGTTTCCCCCAGCCAATGATGATTTTACATGTGGAAAATCCCCATTGGTCGGGGCTGTTAACGGTTTATCGGATCCACAACCGGACCCGATAGCTTAACCGCGTTCCGTTAAGGTGGATGCCATGTGTCGGTCACCCTTGACGAAAGCACTTCTGTGACGCGCGATTTATCGTCATGGAAGTGGACACTTCCGAGATGATAATTTTGGTAATGTCATGGAACACTTCTACGACAGCACAGGTATGACTATCTTGATTCTGTCATAAAATCGTCATTGATGTACATGCATGACAGAAAACTTGACCTACTGTGACAAACACGTATCATCACGGAAGTGTATTTCTTTGTAGTGTAAGCGACGCCCTAAGCCATGGTGCACGCACTATAGCCAGGATCTCAAGGAGCATTAGGCAGCAGAGAAGCAAATCACGGCCGCATGCGCGGATGAGGTCGCGATGGCTGCCATTCGTGCCGACCGCCAGATCTTGGAGGAGCACCTCGCCGTGGAGGCCACCGTCGATGCCACGTGCGCCGACGACGTGACGCGGTTGGCTGCTTTAAATGACAGTTCATGGCGTTTTTTCGAGGCCACCATTGGTGCCTTCAACAAAGACTATGAGGTGTTTTCTCAGCGTGCACGTGCTTAACTCATCTCGAGAGCCAGCGGGTTGGTGCTTGGAGCGGCTCAGTCAACTCACCACTACGACGAGAGCACCCATGAAGCGGAGGCCTGGCCCTCTTCCATGTTCAAGGAGCCAATCGTCATCGATATCTCCGACAATGAGGAGTAGCTTGCCTATATATACTCTTATACCCTGAAAACATCCAGGGGAGCCACGAAACCACTTTTCCACCGCCGCAACTTTTTGTGCCCGTGAGATCCCATCTTGGGGCCTTTTCCAGTGCTCCGTCGGAGGGGGGTTCGATCACGGAGGGCTTATACATTAACACCATATCCTCCCGATGATGTGTGAGTAGTTTACCACAGACCTTTGGGTCCATAGTTATTAGCTAGGTGGCTTCTTCTCTCTTTGGTTCTCAATACAAAGTTCTCTTCGATGTTCTTGGAGATCTATTCGATGTAATTCTTTTTGTGGTGTGTTTGTCGAGATCCGATGAATTGTGGGTTTATGATCAAGATTATCTATGAACAATATTTGGTTCTTCTCTGAATTATTATGTGCATGATTTAATATCTTTGCAAGTCTCTTCGAATTATCAGTTTGGTTTGGCCTACTAGATTGATCTTTTTGCAATGGGAGAAGTGCTTAGCTTTGGGTTCAATATTGCGGTGCTCGACCCCAATGACAGAAAGGGAACCGACACGTATTGTATTGTTACCATCAAGGATAAAAATATGTGTTTTATATCATATAGCTTGAGTTATCCCTCTACATCATGTCATCTTGCTTAAGGCGTTACTTCATTCTTATGAAGTTAATACTCTAGATGCATGCTGGATAGCGGTCGATGTGTGGAGTAATAGTAGTAGATGCAGAATCGTTTCAGTCTACTTGGCACGGACATGATGCCTATGTTCATGATCATGCCTAGATATTCTCATAACTATGCGCTTTTCTATCAATTGCTCGGTAGTAATTTGTTCACCCACCGTAATATATGCTATCATGAGTGAAGCGACTAGTGAAACCTACGGCCCCCGGTTCTACTTTACATCATATAAGTTTTCAATCTACAATTCTAGTTTACTATTTATTTTGCAATCTTTATTTTCCAATCTATACAAAAAAATACCAAAAATACTTATCTTATTATCTTTATGAGATCTCACTTTTGCAAGTGGTCGTGAAAGGATTGCCAACCCCTTTATCGCGTTGGTTGCAAGGTTCATGATTGTTTGTGCAGGTACTAGGCGACTTGCGTGTAGTCTCGTAGTGGATTGATACCTTGGTTCTCAAAAACTGAGAGAAATACATATGCTACTTTGCTGCATCACCCTTTCCTATTCAAGGGAAACCAACGCACGCTCAACAGGTAGCACTTGTTTGCTCCTCCACACATGACAGCCTCGTTCCACACTGTAAACAGCAAGTCAACGTACGAATAAGCATATTTCATCTTGCGTTGGACATTCCACCTATTTACGAATTTAGGAATACCTAGAGCACCGTGAGGTCAGCTCACAACAGGTTCCACTAAAATTGAGGTTTGTGCTTCTGTTTGCACAAATAGACACCGTATGGAGATAGGCAACCCTGTTTGCACAAACATGTAACAGGGTTATTTAAGTAGCGTCATTTTTTGAAGCGGCATATGATTAACATCAGCATCTCATATGTTATCAATGGCATTACAGTGACACTATGAAAAAGATCCATTAACTAAGAAGTGCCATCACATCAAATAAACACCGACACTTGATTAATGGGGGCTTACATTAACATGCATAACAATTGCATTATTACTGTATGATAACAGATTGGGAGTAGCACTTGATCAGTACGTACATGCACGGTTAATAGGGACGGCCGTTCTAACAAAGGGTTATACGGAAAGGAGAAACACATCGTCGTGTCAACCATCGTGCAATTAAATTTTGTGCAGTTCAACGGAAATGCAGCTTTGTTTCCGGTGTCAGAGTTTAGTGAAAGAGAACAGGGACAATGAAGGCACAAGCACGTACATCCACCGAGGCATAAAGTGGTGAGGCAGAGGTGTTGTTGCTGAGTGCGGCAAACATGCAAATCATGTCTGGATTTGTGCATTTTTGTTCTCGTAAGTGACCTTTTCTATGTGACCACAAGAAATCTAGACGTGCTCATTCTCGGTTGCATTGTCGACCCAACACCCTCACTTTCTGTCCTTTCTCGACCAAGAGACCGGTCAGGCCAGCATCTTTATTTCCCTTTCCAACCAAGAGATCAGTTCGTTAGCCAATATCCGCATTACCTTTTTTCCTCTAATAGTTAAAATTTAGGTGGTTTTCGAGTGTTTGACAAGCCGACGGAGCTAGCTACATGGGGAGCTTTGTAATACTAGAAGAATATCCACATGCAGTATGCAGCGACATGGGGAGCAATCCTAACTTGAAAAGGGTTGCAGTGACGTAGAGAGCTGGGCCATTAGAACAAGGCCGGTTCTAAAATAAGTTATACCTCCGGGCGGCGAGATGTGGCGAGGCAGGCGGTGGGAGATACCAACTCGACGGCCGATATCTTTGTCCTCCTCCTGCATCCGGCTGAAGAAGAATCGTGCACGACACCGGCTGTATTCGCCAGCGTCGCCTCAGTGGAGGCCTTCATGGGATACAATCAGCGGCAGCCTCCCATGTTCTACTTGTCCTCGATGACGGCGGCAGGCAGGGACATCTTGGCTATCACCTTGTCGACATCCGCGGTAGCTTCTTTCTCTGCATGCATGGCGCGGCTACGCGCGCGTTGACAGCGTATGGTGCAGTCGCACGCACTGGAGGTGCTGTACGTCATGGCGGCGTCGAGGGCATCGACGATGCCCTTGCTGTCTTGCTCCCAGACAAGCCGGCGTGGAGCAACTCGGCACTCTTCCTTCAGCTGGATTGGAGCGGCCAGATGCGGAACCACGGGCTCTGTCGGGCTAGGCGAGGTAGGTGGAGCAGCGAGGTGCCTCGCTCATAACTTTCGGGCTCGGCAGGCCACCCAAACGACTTTTATGTCGGAGAACTCACCCTTTCAACTAGGATTTCAATGACCTGGCATGTGTTATAGCCAGCTGACTAGGCTTATTATACTTGCTCTAAATGATGTGCCGCTGCAAGAGCCGCCTATATTATTAACCATGCTCTAAAAAGGTTGCACAGCTTTGGCTATAGTATTGTACTTAAGGTTAGTAGGTGACCTTGCGCTTGCTCTTCGCCTCTTCCGAAAGTCGAACAATGATGATGGTACTACAGTAAGTATACACTTCTGGCAATCTGACACCGAATGAACTGTTGCATGTTCACTGCTTGTATAGCTCACTATTGTAAGCAAAATCTTCTCCTCATGCTACGAGCCACCGCACGAGTGTGGGCGAGGGAGAGGGCGTAGTAAGCAAGCTTCTCCTCGTTCTGTGAGTTGACGGGACACATCAAAGGTATTTAGTACTCTCTCCCAAAAGGGTCGACCATGTCCATAGCTACCATCCCGTGCTCCGTCACATGAACGATTCACGTGCCATCGAGGAGATTTTTTTTCCATAGTAGGTGCCATCGAAGTGCACGACTCACTTACCCACTTCTTATCTCCATTTTCTTGCATGACACGTTCACCTTGATGCTAGATGTCCCGCGTGTTGGCCAAAGGATGAACATGCGGTGGACGTGCAACACAAATTTGTGCAAACATGGTCGATTATGTTGTGAGTAGGTGACCTTGCGCTTGGCTCTTCACCTCTTCCAGAAGTCGAACAATGATGATGGTACTACTACAGTGTAAATTATTTTTTTGCGGGTACTACAGTATATATACTTGTGGCAATCAGACATTGAACTAAGTGATGCACGTCCACCGCCTATATAAGCGCATTATAATAAACCAAAAGTTTCTCCTCGTCCTTCAAGCCACCGTGCGCGCACATGAGCGTGAGATAAGTCATAATATGCAAAGCTTCTCCTTGTTTACAAGTTGACGGGATGCATCAAAGTAGTGTAATCTCCAAAAAGGCCAACCATGTCCATGGCTACCATCTCGTGCTCCGTCATTCAGTGTGTGCACGATTCATGTTCCATTGAGAAAATAATATTGTGTACGTGCCATCGAATATGATAACTTAATTTATAAATAATGCGCCATCGCGTCATGGTCAAACTTTGATTCGTTGACGCATGGCTCCCGAACAACTACGACACTCGCCAAATTATCACGTGAGTTGCCTCTTCATACATAAATGAGCTCATAGTGTACCTGGATGGGTCTCTCATACTTTTTACTACTTACCTCTATTTTCTTGCATGACATGTGGACCTGGATGCTAGATGTCCTGAAGGAAATATGCCCTAGAGGCAATAATAAATTTATTATTTATTTCCTTATATCATGATAAATGTTTATTATTCATGCTAGAATTGTATTAACTGGAAACTTAGTACATGTGTGAATACATAGACAAAACAGAGTGTCCGTAGTATGCCTCTACTAGACTAGCTCATTGATCAAAGATGGTTATGTTTCCTAGCCATAGACATGAGTTGTCATTTGATCAACGTGATCACATCATTAGGAGAATGATGTGATGGACAAGACCCATCTGTTAGCTTAGCACTATGATCGTTTAGTTTTACTGTTATTGCTTTCTTCATGACTTATACATGTTCCTATGACTATGAGATTATGCAACTCCCGAATACCGGAGGAACACCTTGTGTGCTATCAAACATCACAACATAATTGGGTGATTATAAATATGCTCTACAGGTTTCTTCGAAGGTATCCGTGGTGTTGGCATAGATCAAGAATAGGTTTTGTCACTCTGAGTGTCGGAGAGGTATCTCTGGGCCCTCTCGGTAATACACATCATAATAAGCCTTGCAAGCAAATGACTAATGAGTTAGTCTGGAGATGATGTATTACAGAACGAGTAAAGATACTTGCCGGTAACGAGATTAACTAGGTATGGTGATACCGATGATCGAATCTCGGGCAAGTAACATACCGATGACAAAGGGAACAACGTATGTTGTTATGCGGTTTGACCGATAAATATTCGTAGAATATGTAGGAGCCAATATGAGCATCCAGGTTCCGCTATTGGTTATTGACTGGAGATTAGTCTCGGTCATGTCTACATAGTTCTCGAACCCGTAGGGTCCGCACACTTAACGTTTGATGACGATCGGTATTATGAGTTTATGTGTTTTGATGTACCAAAGGTAGTTCGGAGTCCCGGATGAGATCGGGGACATGATGAGGAGCCTCGAAATGGTCGAGACGTAAAGATCGATATATAGGACGACTATATTCGGACATCGGAAATGTTCCGAGTGATTCGGGTATTTTTCGGAGTACCAGAGAGTTACGGGAATTCGCCGGGGAGTATATGGGCCTTATTGGGCTTTAGGGGAAAGAGAGAAGAGGAAGGCTGCGCCCCCCAAGGCCTAGTCCGTATTGTACTAAGGGGAGGGGATGCGCCCCCTCCTTCCTTCTCTTCTTTTTTCCCTTTCCTTCTCTCCTACTCCTACTACTTGGAAGGGCTCCTAGTTCTACTAGGAAAGGGGGAATCCTACTCCCGGTGGGAGCTCGAATCCCCTAGGACGCGCCATATAGAGGGCCGGCCCTCCCCCTTCTCCACTCCTTCATATACAGGGGTAGAGGCACCCCATAGACACACAAGTTGATCTGTTGATCTCTCCCAACCGTGTGCGGTGCCCCTCTCCACAGAAACACACCTCGGTCATACCGTTGCAGTGTTTAGGCGAAGTCCTGCGCCGGTAGCTTCATCATATCCGTCACCACACCGTCATGCTGACGAAACTCTCCCGCGAGGTTCTACTGTATCAAGAGCTCGTGGGACGTCATCAAGCTGAACGTGTACTGAACGCGAAGGCTCCATACGTTCGGTGCTTGATCGGTAGGATCGCGAAGAAAATTCGACTACATCAACCGCGTCACTAGACGCTTCCGCTTTCAGTCTACGAGGGTACGTAGACACACTCTCCCCTCTCGTTGCTATGCATCTGGTAGATATATCTTGCGTGATCACAAGAAAATTTTGAAATACTACGTTCCCAACAGTGGCATCATGAGCCAGGTCTATGCGTAGATGATATGTACGAGTAGAACACAAGTGAGTTGTGGACGATACTAGTTATACTGCTTACCAGCATGTCATACTTTGGTTCGGTGGTATTGTGAGATGAAGTGGCCCGGACCGACATTACGCATATGCTTACGCGAGACTGGTTTCACCATTATGAGCACTCGTTGCTTAATGGTGACTAGCGGGTGTCTGTCTCTCTCACTTTAGCTGAATCGAGTGTGGCTACGCCCGGTCTTTGTGAAGGTTAAAACAGCACATACTTAACAAAAAATCGTTGTGGTTCTTGTATGCGTAGGTAAGAACGGTTCTTGCTAAGCCCGTAGCAGCCACGTAAAACTTGCAACAACAAACTAGAGGACGTCCAACTTTTTTTGCAGGGCATGTTGTGATGTGATATGGTCAAGACATGATGAGTTATACGTTATTGTATGAGATGATCATGTTTTGTAAAGTTATCGACAACTGGCAAGAGCCATATGGTTGTCGCTTTATTGTATGAAATACAGTCACCATGTAATTGCTTTACTTTATCACTAAGCGGTAGCGATAGTCGTGGAAGCAATAGTTGGCGAGACAACAACGATGCTACGATGGAGATCAAGGTGTCGCGCCGATGACGAAGGTGATCATGACGGTGCTTTGGAGATGGAGATCAAAAGCACAAGATGATGATGACCATATCATGTCACATATTTTGATTGCATGTGATGTTTATCTTAATATGCTTCTTATTTTGCTTAGTACGGCGGTAGAATTATAAGATGATCTCTCACTAAATTTCAAGGTACAAGTGTTCTCTCTGAGTATGCACCGTTGCGAAAGTTCGTCGTGCCGAGACACCATGTGATGATCGGGTGTGATAAGCTCTACGTTCACATACAATGGGTGTAAACCAGTTTTGCACACGCAGAATACTCGGGTTAAACTTGACGAGCCTAGCAAATGAAGATATGGCCTCGGAACACTGGATACCGAAAGGTCGAGCGTGAATCATATAGTAGATATGATCAACATAAGATGTTCACCATTGAAAACTACTCCATCTCATGTGATGATTGGACATGGTTTAGTTGATATGGATCACGTGATCACTTAGATGATTAGAGAGATGTCTGTCTAAGTGGGAGTTCTTAAGTAATTTGATTAATTGAACTTTAATTTATCATGAACTTAGTCCTGGTAGTATTAGCATATCTATGTTGTAGATCAATAGCTCACGATTTAGCTCCCTGTTTGTTTTTATATGTTCCTAGAGAAAACTAAGTTGAAAAATGTTAGTAGCAATGATGCGGACTTGTTCCGTGATCTGAGGATTTAACTCATTGCTGCACAGAAGTATTATGTCCTTGATGCACCACTAGGTGACAGACCTATTGCAGGAGCAGATGCAAACGTTATGAATGTTTTGACAAAAGCTCAGTATGATGACTACTTGATAGTTTAGTGCACCATGCTTTAAGGCTTATAACCGGGACTTTCAAAACAATTTGAATGCCACGGAGCATATGAGATGTTCCAAGAGTTGAAATTAGTATTTCATACTCATGCCCGTGTCGAGAGGTATAAGACCTCTAACAGTACTTTGCCTACAAGATGGAGGAGAATAGCTCAACCCGTGAGCATGTGCTCAGATTGTCTGGGTACTACAATTGCTTGATTTAAGTGGGAGTTAATGTTCCAGATAAGATAGTAATTGACAGAGTTCTCTAGACACTATCACCAAGTTAGTAGAACTTCGTGATGAACTATAATATGCAAGGGATGACGAAAGTAATTCCCGAGATCTTCGCGATGCTGAAATCGGCGAAGGTAGAAATCAAGAAAGAGCATCAAGTGTTGATGGTTAACAATACCACTTGTTTCAAGTAAAGGGCAAAGGGATAGAAGGAGAACTTCAAGAAGAATGACAAGCAAGTTGTCACTCCCGTGAAGAAACCCAAAGCTAAACTCAAGCATGAAACTAAGTGCTTCTACTGCAAAGGAAACGGTCACTAGAAGTGGAACTTTCCTAGATACTTGGTGGATAAGAAGGATGGCAAAGTGAACAAAGGTATATTTGATATACAGATTATTGATGTGTACTTTACTAGTGTTCATAGCAACCCCTGGGTATTTGATATCGGTTCGGTTGCTAAAATTAGTAACTCGGAACGGGAGTTGCAGAATGAACATAGACTAGTTGAAGGTGAAATGACGATGTGTGTTGGAAGTGGTTCCAAGATTGATATGATCATCATCGCACACTCTCTATACTTCCGGGATTAGTGTAGAACCTAAATAAATGTTATTTGGCATTTGCGTTAAGCATGAATATGATTTGATCATGTTTGTTGCAATACGGTTATTCATTTACAGTCATAGAATAATTGTTATTCTGTTTACATGAATAAAGCCTTCGACGGTCATACACCCAATGAAAATAGTTTGTTGGATCTCGATCACAGTGATACACATATTCATATCATTGAATCCAAAAGATACAAGGTTAATAATGATAGTGCAACTTATTTGTGGCACTGCCGTTTAGGTCATATTGGTGTAAAGCGCATGAAGAAACTCCATAGTGATAGACTTCTGGAATCAATTGATTATGAATCACTTGGTGCTTGCGAACCATTCCTCATGGGCAAGAAGACTAAAACTCCGTTCTCCGGAACAATGGAGCGAGCAATAGATTTGTCGGAAATCATATATACTGATGTATGTGGACCGTGAGTGTTAAAGCTCGCGGCAGGTATCGTTATTTTTCTGACCTTCACTGATGATTTAAGAAGATATGGGTATATCTATTTGATGAAGCACAAGTCTGAAACATTTGAAAAGTTCAAAGAATTTCAGAGTGAAGTAGAGAATCATCGTAACAAGAAAATAAAAGTTTCTACGATCTGATCGCGGAGGTGAATATTTGAGTTACGAGTTTGGTCTTCATTCAAAACAATGTGGAATAGTTTCACAGCTCACGCCACCCGGAACACCACAGCGCAATGGTGTGTCCGAACGTCGTAACCACACTTTATTAGATATGGTGCAATCTATTATGTCTCTTACCGATTTACCACTATTGTTTCAGGTTATACATTAGAGACAGCTGCATTCACATTAAATAGGGCACCATCTAAATCCGTTGAGACGACGCCTTATGAACTATGGTTTGGCAGGAAACCAAAGTTGTCATTTCTTCAAGTTTGGGAAGGCAATGCTTATGTGAAAAAGCTTCAACCCGATAAGCTCGAACCGAAGTCGGAGAAATGTGTCTTCATAGGATACCCAAAGGAAACTGTTGGGTACACCTTCTATCACAGATCCGAAGGCAAGATATTCGTTGCTAAGAATGGATCCTTTCTAGAGAAGGAGTTTCTCTCGAAAGAAGTGAGTGGGAGGAAAGTAGAACTTGATGAGGTAATTGTACCTTCTCCTGAATTGAAAAGTAGTACATCATAGAAACTAGTTCCAGTGATTCCAACACCAATTAGTGAGGAAGCTAATGATGATGATCATGAAACTTCGGATCAAGTTACTGCTGAACTTCGTAGATCAACCAGAGTACGTTCCGCGCCAGAGTGGTATGGCAACCCAGTTTTGGAAATCATGTTACTAGACCATGATGAACCTACGAACTATGAGAAAGAGATGATGAGCTCAGATTCCGCAAAATGGCTTGAGGCCATGAAATTCGAGATGGCACTACTACAAAAAGGGATGTTAATGGCGCACCGGTTTTGCCCATTAATGGCGCACTACCGGTGCGCCATTACTAGCACGCCATTAGTAGTTGGATACTAATGGCGCACCTCTGGTGCGCCATTAGTATCTGGCATACTAATGGTGCACTACGTAGAAGTGCGCCATTAGTATTTTTTTTCAAATTTTTTTTCTCAATTTTTTTTTCAAATTTTTTTTCAATTTGTTCCCTTTT
>LR738710.1:546089505-546186435 GCA_902687465.1 Secale cereale | reverse complement strand
GTGGCCCTGGAAATAGTGCTTCAGCTTCCGGTTTGCCATGAACACGCCATATACCAGCTTTTGCCAGTGTGGATACCTTTGCTTCGACTCAATGAGAACCTCACTGATGTAGTAAACCGGGTGCTAAACCGGATATTCTTTGCCTGCTTCCTTGCGTTCCACCACAATCGCCAAGCTAACTGCATGAGCATTGGCTACTACGTATAACAGCAGCGGCTCGTTGTCAACAGGGGCAGCAAGAACTGGCGGTTCTGCTAATTGCCGTTTCAATTCCTCGAACGCCGCGTTCGCAGCATCGCTCCATATAAACCGATCTGTCTTTTTCAAACGGCTGATGAGTCGGCTTAATGGTGTAATCCGGCCTGCTATGCACTGGACATCATTGATACAAGCCGGTTTAGTCAAGGATGTGATCGCCTTGATCTTCTCCGGATTGGTCTCTATTCCCCTGTTTGATACTAAGAATCCAAGGAGCTTGCCCTCCGAAACACCAAAAACACACTTCTCCGGATTAAGCATTATCTTATAAACCCGGAGGTTGTCAAAGGATTCCTTTAGGTCTTCTATCAGCGTCTCCTCCTTCCTTGACTTCACCACATTGTCGTCAACATAGGCATGGACATTTTTTCCGATCTGCCCCTTGAGACAGTTCTGTACGTAACGCTGGTAAGTTGCTTGGGCACTCTTGAGCCCAAAGGGCATAGATACATAGCAGAAAGCTCCGAAGGGAGTTATGAAGGCTGTCTTTTCCTGGTCCTTAACTGCCATCTTGATTTGATGATACCCTGAATATGCATCCAAAAAACTTAGCCGCTCACATCCTGCCGTAGCATCAATAATATGATCAATACGGGGGAGAGCAAAAGGATCAGTTGGGCAAGCCTTGTTTAGGTCTGTGTAATCTACACACATCCTCCACGTTCCATTTTTCTTTAGTACCAGAACCGGGTTAGCCAACCACTCCGGATGGAACACCTCAACTATGAACCCTGCGGCCAAAAGCCTGGCCACTTCCTCGCCTATAGCCTTGCGCCTCTCCTCATTGAAGCGGTGCAGGTACTGCTTGACCGGTTTAAACTTCGGATCAATGTTAAGACTGTGCTCAGCGAGTTCCCTCGGTATACCCGGCATGTCAGAAGGTTTCCATGCAAAGATATCTCGGTTCTCACGGATGAACTCGATGAGCGCGCTTTCCTATTTGGGATCTAGGTTAGCGCTGATTGTGAACTGCTTGGATGAATCGCCTGGCACAAAGTCAACTTGCTTGGTCTCCTCTGCCGATTTAAACTTCAACGCGGGATCAAGCTCTGTAGTTGGCTTTTTTAACGGGAACATATCTGCCGGATCAACGTTGTCTTTGTAGAACTTCAACTCCTCCGTAGCACACACTGCCTCTGCATAGGCTGCGTCTCCTTCCTCGCACTCTAATGCAATCTTGCGACTTCCGTGAACCGTGATGGTTCCCTTGTGACCCGGCATCTTGAGCTGTAGATAAACATAACACGGTCTAGCCATGAACTTGGAGTAAACCGGTCTCCCAAACAAAGCATGATATGGGCTCCTGATCTTTACAACCTCAAAAGTCACTGTCTCTGACCTAGAATCCTGCTCATCCCCAAAGGTGACTTCCAGATCAATTTTCCCAACTGGGTAAGCCGATTTACCTGGAACCACTCCATGGAATACTGTGTTGGACTATCTCAACTTCTTATCTGTCAACCCCATACGCCGGAAAGTCTTGTAGTACAAGATGTTGATATTGCTGCCACCGTCCATGAGTACCTTAGTGAACTTGTAGCCACCCACCTGTGGTGCTACCACTAGGGCCAACTGGCCCGGATTATCAACCCGTGGCGGGTGATCTTCTCTGCTCCACACAATAGGTTGTTCCGACCAACGGAGAAAACGTGGCGTTGCCGGTTCAACTGTGTGCACTGCCCGTTTCAGAACCTTTTGATCTCGTTTGCACAAACTTGTGGTGAAAACATGATACTGTCCACTGCTTAGCTCCTTCGGATTACTCTGATATCCGAATTGCTGCTGCTGTTGATGCTGCTGATTGCCTTGGTTATTGTAACCACCCTGACCATGCTGTTGGTTCTGTTGATGCTGATCGTTACTGTGGTTGCTGGGATAGTTGTTGTTACCGCCGTGATATCCTGACCTTGAACCATTACCCTGGTGACCCGGACCCTGAAAACCGGAACTCGAGCCGCCGCCCGGGGGTCCGTGGTTATATTTGGCTTGTCTCATGGCCTCTATCATGATCCGGCATTCCCTCCAGGAATGTTTAGACGGGATTCCCTCTTTGCTGTGTTTAGGACAAGGCGCGTCTAACTGTTGTTCTAGACTGAGGAATTGCCCTTCACCACGAGGAGGTGGTCTACCCTTGCGGCGCTGCCCGTTTCCCTGGACGTTGGTATTAGCCACAAAATCAAAACCACCCTCTGCCTTTCGCTTACCACTGTAATTCGTTCCTGCCGTATTAGCTTGCGCCGGTTTACCGGCCTTGTTAGCTTTCCCGGACTTGTCTCCATATGCCTCTGGGTACTTAGTGTTATCAGAATCCCCATATTTCACCAGAGCGCTCATGAGTTTCCCCATGTCATTACAATCCCGCTTGAGCCGTCCCAACTTCAGTTTCAGAGACTCAAACCGGCAATTGTTTTCCAATGTCACTATCGCCGTACTGGGGTTGATACTATTGGAAGAGTGTAAGATTTCTGATACTCGCCGCACCCAGCTGCTAGTGGGCTCCTGCTCTCCTTGAACACATGCCACTGAATCTACCACTGACATTGGCTGCTTGCATGTGTCTTTGAAATTTTTGATAAACTGGAGACGCAGTTCTCCCCATGATCCAATGGAGTTAGGTGGTAAGCCCTTTAACCATGTCCGGGCTGTGCCTTCCAGCATCATGGTAATGTATTTAGCGCATGCCGCTTCATCCACATCTAGCATCTCCATAGCCATCTCATAGCTCTCAACCCACGCCTCTGGAGCCAGGTCTGCCGTGTAGTTGGGCACCTTGCGCGGACCTTTGAAGTCTTTGGGTAATTTTACGCTTCGTAAAGCGGGGACAAGACACTGTACTCCAAAGGAACTCGCCGTGACTCCCGTTTCTGCTGTGGTTGGGTGAACCGGCGTCATTTGACGGGTATGCTCGCGGGCGGTATGTCTGGCCCGGTCTACCGCCTCTTGGACGTGTGCTTCTGCTCCTGCCGGATTATCCTGCCTGTGGCGGTGACGTCTCCGCTCGCTGCTAGACACGACCGGTTCGTCCCAGTGCCTAGTGTAACTCCGGCTTTCGCGGGGGGTTGAATGAATCCTCTCCCTGCTGTAAGAATACGCCTGCTGCTGTGTCAGCGCCGTGTCCAGCAATTCCTTAGCCCGGCGCGCTTCCATCGCCGTGGGGGATGTCCCCTCAATGGGTAAAGCGGCCAGTCGTGAAGCGGCGGCGACAATGTTGTCTAACGGGTTAGAATAATGGCCGGGAGGGGTGGGGGTGTGCGGCGTGGGCACAACTTGACGATTTTGCTCCATGGCCGGTGGCTGAACCGACGCGCCAGTCCCTGGAGCTCCTCCCCGGTTTACCTCTGGGCGGTTACTGGTTCTCGCCCCTGGTGTGCCAAAGAGATTCCTCGCCTGATAAACCAGTGGTAGACGAGTTTGCTGTCTTATGTGCATTACTTCCTGTGCAGAAGTCTGATCCACCCTGAGCCGGAAAGCTTGGGAGTCTAGCTCTGCTTGCCTCGTAGCTATCATGGCTTTCTCTGCGTCCAGATCCCATTTAGCCTGCTCAATCCGGCCATTCACCTGAAGGATCTCCGCATAATGTTGCGCCTTGTTGGCAGGAGCTACTTCTTCTATTGCGCGTGCTGTCAACTCCTCGACCAAGGTGGATAGAACATCAGAGGGTGAGGGGGCTTGGCTGCCTGCCCCCGCACCAGCTACCTCTGAGGTGAACGCCCCGGTCACCGAGGGCTGCTGCATAGACTCTGATCCGGCCATGAAGACAGCCACCCGGTTTGGCGGATCAAAGGGGTCCGGAATACTGTCACCATCGAATACACCCTCGGATCGGCCGTCTTGCAACAGATACAAAGATTCGGTCTCCCCGGATGAAGATTCATCGTCAGAATAGACAACTGTCTCGCCACCAGAACCCGATCCGTCCTCGGCTTGGACTCCACGTACTGCTCCAACGAAGACACGTTTCACGGCGGGCTGAATCCGGGCCGATCTCGCACACTGAGCCGGCTCGATGATGTTGGGGAAGATGTCTAGCTCAGGTCCCGGTTCACCAATCTTGCTGATGAAAACGTGGATGCCGCCGAAGGGGACCCGGTACCCGTATTCGATTGAATCGGCCTCGGGGCCCCAGCCTGCGTCGTCGATGTAGATCCGGCCACGGCGACCCTTGGTAATCCGGCCAACCGCGTAACCCTTGAGTCCTTCAAAGCTGCCCTTCAAGAACTCGAAACCATCGTGCGACAGCCCCATGTTGGGCGCCAACTGTCGTGGAATTAGCACGGCAGATGTCCGGTTTAGAGGACTTAGGTGTGAGGCCATCGCGCGGGTTAGCTTGCAGGGGTTAAAAGCACACAAAGGACACAGAAGGTTTATACTAGTTCGGCCCCTTCGATGAAGGTAAAAGCCTACGTCTAGTTTGGTGTGGTATTGCTTGGGCGTCGATGAACAGAGAGCGGATCGCTTGCCTATGTCTCGACGTTTTGTTGCTTGTCCCCTGAACCGTCGCCGGGTCATCCCTTTATATAGGAGGCAACGCCCGGTCCGGTTTACAGAGTCCCGAGGCCGGCTCATAAACGTGTCCGCCTCGGTCTCTTCTCTTTCTATCTTACATTCCAAGTTACATGATATGACGGTTTACAAACCGTAGGATTCACACTTGGGCCCTAAACCTCTATGGGCTGTAACCTTTGTACATATTCTACTAGGCTTTGTAATAATACAACCAGGCTAGTGTAATCCGGATCTTCCTGGCCGGTTTATACCTGCTAGTAATATCCTGACAGGAGTTGTTCAGGAGGAAGTGCCTGTAGTGAAGGATTACCCGGATGTATTTCCAGAGGAGCTACCAGGTATGCCGCCAGATCGGGACATTGAGTTTTTGATAGAACTATTGCCAGGCACCGGACCAATATCGAAGAGACCATACCGGATGCCAGCGAATGATCTGGAGCAGATCAAGAAACAGATTAAGGAGTTATTGGAGAAAGGATTCATTCGACGAAGTTCATCACCCTCGGGAGCCCCAGTGCTCTTGGTCGAGAAGAAGGATGGATCTTTAAGAATGGTCGTTGATTATCGGGCACTGAACGAAGTGACAATTTAGAATAAGTACCCACTGCCAATGATCAATGATTTGTTCGACCAACTTCAAGGAGCTAAGGTATTCTCCAAAATTGATCTACGATCAGGATACCACCAGTTGAAGATCCGAGAAAAGGATATACCTAAGACAGCTTTCACCACAATGTATGGGCTATATGAGTATACGGTTATGTCATTTGGATTGACTAACGCCCCTGCCTATTTTGTGAGTATGATGAATAAGGTGTTCACAGAGTTCTTGGATAAGTTTGTCGTGGTATTCATCGATGAGGAACATTTGCGTTTGGTTCTTGAGAAGCTCAGAGAACACCAGTTATATGCCAAGTTCAGCAAATGTGAGTTTTGGTTGAAGGAAGTTGGATTCTTAGGACATGTTATATCAGGAGAAGGTATATCAGTGGACCCTACCAAGGTTCAGTCAGTCACTGAGTGGTTGGCACCCACCTCAGTGGGGGAAATCTACAATTTTCTTGGACTCGCAGGATATTACCGGAGATTCATAGAGAATTTCTCCAAGATTTCAAAGCCCATGACGGCATTCTTGAAGGACACAAAGTTCCATTGGACTGAAGAGTGCGAATAAAGTTTTCAGGAGTTGAAGAAACGTTTGACGACAGCCCCAGTGCTGATCTTGCCAGATATACGCAAGGATTTCCAAGTGTATTGCGACGCTTCATGCTTAGGACTTGGAGGAGTACTCATGTAGGATGGAAGAGTTGTTTCTTATGCATCCCGTCAACTCCGACCGCACGAGTTGAAGTATGCTACGCATGATTTGGAGATAGCAGCTATAGTGCATGCGCTCAAAACCTGGAGACATTTCCTTATTGGAAACCGTTGTGATGTGTACAGGGATCACAAGTTTTAAAGTACATTTTCACCTAGATGGAACTGAGCCTCAGACAAAGGAGATGGTTGGAGCTCATAAAGGATTATGATATGAAGCTGCACTATCATCCAGGCAAGGCCAATGTCATAGCAGACACTTTGAGCTGGAAGAGTTATGTCAATACCCTAGTAAACGGAGGATTGCCACCGGAGTTAGCAGAATATCTCAGGGAGCTTTGTTTGGAGATAGTTCCTAGAGGTTTTGTTGCAGCCTTGGAGGTTTAGTCAACATTATTGGGAAAGATACGAGAAGCTCAGAAGGATGACAAAGAAATTGCAGAAATAAAGGAGAAGATGAGTGAAAGAAAAGCCAAGGGTTTTTGTGAGGACAAACATGACACCTTGTGGTTCGAGGACCGAGTCTATGTGCCCAACATCACCGAGATCAGGAAGTTGATACTATAGATGGATTTGGATTTGAAAGAACGTTTCTGGTGGACGGGAATGAAGAAGGACATTGCCGGGTATGTAGCCGTATGTGATGTATGTCAGAGAGTGAAGGTAGAACATCAGAAGCCAGCAGGATTACTGCAGCCTATGCCGATACCCGAATGGAAGTGGGATAAGCTTGGCATGGACTTTATCACCAGATTACCCAGGACCTGATCGGGATATGACTCAATCTGGGTAGTAGTGGATCGCTTGACCAAAGTAGCCCACTTGATCCCCATGAAAACCACCTATACCAGTGCAAAGTTGGCCAAGATATACATGACCAGGATTGTATGTCTCCATGGAGTTCCGAGCACCATCGTATCAAATAGAGGAACATAGTTTACTTCAAATTTTTGGCATTAGTTACACCAGACTTTGGGTACTAGGCTAGAGTTCAGTACAGCCTTTCACCCGCAGACTGATGGACAAACCGAGAGAGTTAATCAGATTCTGGAGGACATGTTGAGAGCTTGCGCGCGAGATTATGGATCTAGTTGGGATGACAACTTGCCCTACGCGGAATTTTCTTACAACAACATTTACTAGGCGAGTTTGAAGATGGCACCGTTCGAGGCATTGTATGGAAGAAGATGCCGAACACCGTTGATGTGGGATGAAGTTAGCGACCGTCAGTTATTTGGACAGGATTTGATTAAAGAGTCAGAAGAGAAGGCTAAGCTGATTTGAGATGGACTGAAGGTAGCTCAGTCTAGACAGAAGAGTTATGCAGACTCAAAATGCAAGGAGGTAGTCTACGATATCGGAGAAGGAGCATACATGAGAGTGTCACCTCTGCGAGGTGTTAAGCGATTCAGAGTTAAGGGGAAGTTAGCCCCGAGATTTGTGGGACCCTACCCAGTTTTGGAACGCGTGGGAGAGGTTGCCTACAAGTTAGAGTTACCCGAAGGATTGTCGGGAGTTCATGATGTATGTCATGTTTCCCAGCTAAAGAAGTGCCATGTTGAAACGGCTGACATTCCTCTGAGAGATACAGTGCCCCTGGAAGCAATTCAGCTGGATAGTGATCTAACTTACGAGGAGAAACTAGTCAAGATCCTCGATTTTGCAAGCAGAGTCACCCGCACCAAGGTTATCAAGTTTTGCAAGGTTCAGTGGAGCCACGATACCGAGGATGAAGCCACCTGGGAACGAGAGGATGATCTACGCAAGGACCACCCACACCTATTTTCTAGCCAACCCGAATCTCGAGGGCGAGATTCATCTTAAGGGGGGTAGGTTTGTAACATCCCAAATTTTCGATTTGGAATGTTATACATAGGTCATCTTGCATATCATATTTTATTTGCATTTGGGTGTTGCGATCCTCGAAATTCTAACCAACTCAAGGACCACGGAGAGAGTTGGGGATTTCACCGTTTCATATTTGAATTTTCTCAAATATCAGAACGAGGATCATTTTGGTTTTAATTGTTTTTCTCTCCGAAAATTTTTCATATTAAAATATATGAGTGGGGATAATATGACTTCTCTAAACTAAATGGAATATTGGAAGAAAACCATTAAAATCAAATATTTTATTCTATTTGGTTTTTCTCCCATTTTATTTGAATTAGAAAAATGTGCATAATTTTAAAAAGTTACATTTTAGGGCCAAGAAAATGTTCATCATATTCTAAATATTTTATTTAGAGGGTGAAAAATTGTTTTGGAATTTTTTGATTTTTTTTCTAGGACTTTTTTTCTTTCCGGTAAAATTCGTTTTAAAAAAAAGTGAAGTTCGGACCGACTCGGCCGAAGCCCAGCCCGCGCCGCTCCACCTTCCCGCTCCCAGGCGGAGTCCACCGCCCGCACGAGCCACCGTGGTGGCCGACTCGGCTACCGCCGCCGCCTTACCCCTCCCCAAGCGAGCCGCCCCCGGCCCCTCTTAAATACCGCCCCCCCCCCATTGCCTCCACCTCGCCCCGCCGCCCGTGCCGCGCACCGCCGCCGATGTTGCCGCAGCCGCCTCGCCGCCGAGCCACCCGCTCGCCATCGTCGTTGCCGTTCCAATCCGCCGGAGCTGCCTTTTTTCGGTTTTAGGTAAAAACCGCAGTTTTCTATAATACCCTAGATCATTTTTTTCGGTTTAGATCGGTTCGTTTTTCTTTCGGTTTAGTTATTTAGCGGACGTTCGTCTGTTTGTTCATTTTAACCAACGCTTTTCGTCTTTTAGTTACAGACTGCGAACGTTCGTTCGTTAGCTTGTTCGTCGCGTTTTCTTTTTCAGGGTTGTTCCGCGATTATTTTCGATCGTGATTTCTGCCCTGATCTTCGTTTTCGTATAACTTTTCGCTCGTTAGTCAGAATCAGGTCAAACAAGGGCCTAGATCTTCGTCTCGAAGCCCTCTTTCTATTTAACCAACTTGAACAAGATTTTGGTACTTTAAAATTTTGACTCAGTACAATTTAGTAAACGGATCGTGTTTCTATCGTGGTATGAGTTTTGTTGCTCCGTTTGATTTGATTCTTTTTGCAAACCGGAGTTCTTCAGTTGAACTTTTTGGTTGGATCTTCTTATTTGAGTTTTACCCATGCATATTTGCTTGGTTGCTTATGTATGCTATTGTTTGTTTCCGATAGAATTCCCGGAGTGCGAAGCGTGCTACTACGAGTCCCTAGGTTTTGTGAATCATCAGCAAGGCAAGTAACACACTGATCATACCCTTTATTACCCAGTTTTTATGCATTAGTTCAACCCTCACACATTGAAAGAGTAGGATCTCTTAACATGTGGGTCTGGGAAGTAGATTGAGGTAGAACCTATTACCTGCTTTATTATCAAACCCCTGGGAGTTACTTCTACATTATGCTTAGGTTGCCATGTTATGCTCGTAGACGTGGATTGGGTTTGAGAGTATCCATGACAGATGTGAGATTGTTAATTTATGGTTCAACATAATGTGGCTACTTTAATACACAACTGGGTGGATTGCTTGCAGGGCACCTGGAGAATCCAGTGTTGTCCTAGGAAATCCCGGAGGAACCGTATGATTATCCTATGGAATGCCACCCAGGCTCAAAGGGATCACAAGACTATTCATGCTACAAACTTCCGTGTGCAGCCACAATGCCATTATGGGCTCTGGCATAGTTGAGTATGTTGTGTGAGCTCTTCTAGTGGTGGACTAGTAGATGTAGGGGAAGAGGTGTACCAGTACACCCGGGGTAAAGAGTAAATGCTTCTGAAAGACTGTGTCTCGGTCATCCGTTTCTCAAGCACCATGCAGTGCGAGAAAACCAACGGATGAGATCAAGTCTTGTGGGGAAAAGTGCGCAAACCTCTGCAGAGTGTACAAACTAATCATGATTAGCTTTGTCCTTGGTTATGGACATCTTAAGTATCTGGTACTTGAATTATTGGATTGATCTCATCACTCTAAAACTAATTTGTTGGGCTTAATAAAGATGGCTTTAATTGGGATTGAGACGGAGGAACCTTCTCAATGATGTTTCAACTACCATGATAGTTAAAATTAAATTTATTCCTTTGTTGTAGGAAAAAATTGGCTTTATGCAAAATCATTATAACCTTAGAGCCTCCACCAACCATATATGCATATAGTGTTAGCCTTTATCTGTTACTTGCTCTACTGTGTTATCTTGCCAGCATATCCATGTGTTGACCCGTTTCGGGCTGCAACATATCATGTTGCAGACTTTTCAGAAGAAGAGTAAGGTGGGCTAGGTCGTTTGTCATGCACTCAGCTATGCCGTTGGAGTTGATGGACTCACTTATCTTCCAAGCCTTCCGCTGTTACCGTGTTAGATGGCCTTATGCCACTTATTTTGTAATAACTTCTCTTTTGAGACATTCGATGTAATAAGTGTGTGATTGCCACTCTGTTATAAATCCTTCAAGTACTGTGTGTGTCAGCATTACCGATCCAGGGATGACACAGAACACAGAGACTTCGGTCCATTCGGATCGTGGTCGCTACAGAGACTAAGCTAGGGTGTTGTAGGGAGGTTGGTGGAGTTGCTTGTTAGAGACGATGGTGCGAGAGGCCTAGCTAGTAGATAAATAGAGGGTACAACTGCAATCAATAAGAGTGGTGCGTGTGTGCGCGCGTGTGCTTGTGTGTGAATGCGTGCACGTGAGAGATGGAACAGGAGGCATGCATGGATGATGAGGGGGCAAAATATGTGTGTCACTCGCAGGCCTATCTAGAGAGGTAGATAAATTGTTGTGTCGGGAAAGGGAGATCGAGATATAATATATCGATTGATGTGTGGGGAAAATGAGGGATAATTGACCTAGCTATTTGTATAGATGGAGATCGATTGGTATATGCATGCATGCATTAGAGACAAATAAGGCCAGATAGACAGATAGAGATAAAGGGATGTAGCTAGGATGATTTGGTGAGGCAGGCGTACCAGACAGAGAGAAGGGAGGAGTGTGTGAGTGCGAGACCAATGAAAAGAGGGACGAGAGTGTGCATGTCAGAGGTAGCTAGGGGCAAGGAGGGTGAGAGGAGAAGAGGGAAAGTGTGTATGTGGTAGGCAGGCCTGACCGGAGAGGTATACCGATCGATGTGTGTCGAAAAGAAGGACCTGAGGACACCTATAAAGACTGTGCGAGAACGACCTAAGGAATAATTAACGAATGAGTGCAATCTTGGGAATGTTGAGGGAGAGGGAGGGGGCGAGGAGAGGTGTGTGCATGCACCAGAAACTAAGTGGTAGCTATATAATGAAGAGGAGTGTATGGGTGTACATGACTATAAGAGATCAGACCTTGTAAAAGTGGATTCAAATATTTGAATAATTGACCATGGTGTTTTAAACCCATGCACACGTGAATGTATTAGTGATATGCGGGGTGTGGTTTTGAAGATGCTATACTATATATACATATATATCGAGCAATCTCTCATTTCACTTGAGATTCAGATACCGATGGCAGGTATCGTGTGACCACATTGCATCCATGCACACCACGTTCTGAATTTGTGATAATGCGTGGCTTTTGCATCTCACATATAAATACTTGTAGTTGTGGGGGACGGTGCACCATGCATAATTTGTGTCATAAACACATTATACATATGAAACATGCACTACAAAAAAATACACTTCCGTGATGATACGTGTTTGTCACAGTAGGTCACGTTTTCTGTCATGCATGTACATCCATGACAAATTTATGACAGAATGAAGATAGTCATACCTGCGCTGTCGTAGAAGTGTTCCATGACATTACCAAAATTATCATCACGGAAGTGTCCACTTCCATGACGATAAATCGCGCGTCACAGAAGTGCTTTCGTCAAGGGTGACCGACATGTGGCATCCACTGTAACGGAACGCCGTTAAGCTATCGGGTCCGGTTTTGGATCCGATAACCCGTTAACAGCCTCGACCAATAGGGATTTTCCACGTGTAAAATCATCATTGGCTGGAGGAAACACGTGTCAGCTCACCGTTGGGACATATGTCGTCCTCTCATTGGACCAAAGCGCCTATGATACGTCAACACATGGCACTGCCCAATATACGCCCATTCCTGTGAAAAGGCCGGCCCATTTGACTTGGTCTGAAGGTGGCGGGCCGGCCCACAGAAAGCCTGTTAACGGCCTGTTCGCATATAGCCCATTTACCGCCCGCTAACCCAGGGCCCGTTACGACCTATCCGAATTAGGCCCAGTAGTGTCATCTGGGCCGTCTAATATGATTCCAGTCCATTTTAAGTTACGACCCACGTATGGCCCATGATGTCTTTCGGCCCATATGAGGCCCTTTGTAACTCTTGGCCCATTAACGGCCCGTGGTGAAACTGGCCCGTAATGAACAGTGTATCACTTTATACCCACTAATGGCCCATTAATCCATTGGGCCATTTGCAGCCCATGTTAACTTTCGGCCTTCTCAGGGCCCATTTATTCATGGCCCATTAACGGCCGGTGGTGAAACTGGCCCATAATGAACAGTGTATCACTTTATACCCATTAACGACCCATTAATCCATTGGGCCATTTGCAGCCCATGTTATCTTTCGGTCTCTCAGGGCCCATTTATTCTTGGGCTCCTTTCCAGCATTCGGTTACTTACGGCCCGTTACAGCCATTTTCTGCTTGTGGGCCAAATTCAGCCCGTGGTTACAGTCGGCCCGTTTGAGGCCCGTTAATACGTTGGGTCGGTTTCATAGCGTCATCAAATACGGCCTATTAACGATGGCCCGTTATGGTCGGCACATGAACGGACGACTCCAACTCTAGCCCGTTTACGGCCATGATGTGGTCTGTTTTTGGCCCGTGTTTGGCCAATCGATCATACGGCCTATCAGGGATATTACTATCAGGTATAAACTGGCCAGGAGGGTCCGGTTTACATTATCAAGATCATATTGTCAGAAGCCCAGCGGAGTATGTAGTAGGAGATTATAGCCCAAAGAGGCTCAGGGCCCATGTGTAAGGCCCATGATTCATAAACCGTCATACTATGTAACTTGGGATGTAAGATAGAAAGAGCAGAGACCGAGGCGGACACGTTTATGAGCCGGCCTCGGGACTCTGTAAACCGGACCGGGCGTCACCTCTTATATAAAGGGACGACCCGGCGACGGTTCAGGACAAGAAACAACAGCTCGAGACACAGGCAAAGCGGATTCGCTCCCTGGTCATCGAAGCCCCAGCAATACCACACCAAACTAGACGTAGGCTCTTACCTTCCTCGAAGGGGCCGAACTAGTATAAAATCCTTGTGTCCTTCGTCCGCTTTAACCCCTTTAAGCTAACCCGTAGCGATGGCCTCACGACTAAGTCCATTTGCTAGGACATCTATCGTGTGGAATCCACAACAGTTGGCGCCCACTGTGGGGCTATCGCACGATGGTTTCAAGTTCTTGAAGGGCAGCTTTGAAGGACTCAAGGGCTACGCAGTGCCCGGATGACTAAGAGTCGTCGTGGCCGGATCTACATCGACGATGCAGGCTGGGGCCCCGAGGTCGATTCAATTGAATATGGGTATCGGGTCCCCTTCGGCGGCATCCACGTCTTAATCGGCAAGATCGACGAACCGGGCCCTGAGCCGGACACCTTCCCCAACCTCGTCGAGTCGGCTCAGCGTGCGAGACCAGCCCAGATTCAGCCTGCCGTGAAGCACGTCTTCATTGGAGCAGTGCATGGAGTACAAGCCGAGGACGGATCGGACTCTGGCGGCGAGACTGTTGTTTATTCCGGCGATGAATCTTCGTCGCAAGAGACCGAATATTTGTATTTGTTGCAGGATGGCTGGTCTGAGGGTTGTTCCGATGGTGACAGTATTCCAGACCCCCTCGATCCGCCAAACAGGGTTGCTATTTTCATGGCCGGATCACAATCCATGCAGCAGCCCTCAACGACAAGGGCGTTAACATCAGAGGCAATGGGAGCTAGAGCTGGAGATCCTCCCCCGTCGCCCTCTGACGCTCTATCCATCTTGGTCGACACTTTGACAGCACTTGTGACAGCAAAAGTAGCCCATGCCGACAAGGAGCTGCATGATGCAGAGGTCGCTCAAGTGAAGAGCCGGATTGAGCAAGCCAAGTTGGATCTGGCTGCTGAGAAAGCTAGGATGGCTATAAGGCAGGCAGAGCTGGTTGCTCAATCTTATCGACTCATGTTAGATCTGAACGCTTCACAAGAGGTAATGATGAGAAGACAACGATCTCGCTTGCCACCGGTTTATGAGGCGAGGAATCTCTTTAGCACACCAGGCGCAGGAACCAGTAACCATCCAGAGGTAAACCAGGGAGGAGCACCAGGGACAGGCGCGTCGGTTCATCCACCGACCGTAGAGCCGAATCGCCAAGTTGCGTCGACCCAGCATGTGCCCAGCCCTCCTGGTCATTATTCTAATCCGTTGGACAACATAGTTGCTGCCGCTTCACGACTGGCTGCCCTTCCCATTGAGGGAACGTCCCCCATAGTAGTGGAGGCACGATGGGCCAAGGAGTTGCTGGATACGGTGCTAAATCAACAGCAAGCTTATTCCTATAGCTAGAAGAGGATTCATTCAACTCCCCGCCCGAGCCGCAGTTATACGAGGCGTCTGGATGAACCGGCCGTGTCAAGCAGCGCACGGAGATGTCATCGGCCAAGGCAGGATAATCCGGCGGGAGAAGAAGCACATGCCCAAGAAGTGGTGGATCAGGCCAGGCAGCGCCAGGGGGCCGAGATTACAACACAATACGAAGCCCGCCAGGTGACGCCGGTACATCCCACCACCACAGCCGAACAGGGGGTCATGTCCAGTTCCCTGGGCGTACCCTGTCTCATCTCCGCTTTACGAAGTGTGAAACTGCCCAAGGATTTCAAAGGGCCACGCAAGGTGCCCAGCTACACGGCAGATTTGGCTCCGGAGGCATGGATTGAGAGTTATGAGATGGCAATGGAGATGCTTGATGTGGATGAGGTAGCATGCGCGAAATACTTCACCATGATGCTTGAGGGCACGGCCCGAACATGGCTAAAGGGCTTACCACCTAACTCCATCGGATCATGGGCTGAGCTACGAAGCCGGTTTATCAAAAATTTCAAGGACACGTGCAAGCAGCCAATGTCTATCGTCGACTTAGCTGCCTGCGTTCAAGGAGAGCAAGAACCTACAAGCAGTTGGGTGCGTCGAGTGTCAGAAATCTTGCACTCCTCCAATAGCATCAACCCAAGTACAACAGTGGTGACAATGGAAAATAACTGCCGGTTTGAACCTTTGAGACAGAAGTTGGGACGGCTCAAACGTGACTGCAATGACATGGGGACCCTCATGGGCGCTTTGGTAAAGTATGGAGACTCTGATAACACCAAACATCCAGACACTGTTGGAGATAAGTCGGGGAAGGCGAACAAGAATGGTAAACCGCCGCAGGCCAATCCGGCGAATCAAGGATACAATGGCCAGCGTAAAGCGGAAGGCAGCTCAAACTTTGTGGCCAATACCGACGCTGAGGACAATGGGCAACGCCGCAAGGGTAGGCCACCCCCACGCAACGGGAGGCCGTCTATTAATCTTGAGCGCCAGTTGAACGTGCCCTGCCCAAAGCACGGTACAGTAGAAAACACGGCTACGCATCTCTGGAAAGACTGTTTCATTATGCAAGAATTCATGAAGCAGACTAGGTATGATCACGGGCCCTCAGGCGGATCAGGCCCCTGTTTCCAAGGTCCGGGTTATCAAGGTGGCGGATCCGGTTCAGGATACCACGGCAATAACGGTAACCACAATGGCAACAATCAGCATCAGCATAACCAGCAGCATGGTCAGGGCGGATACAACAACCAACGGAGCCAACAGTGTCAGCAGCAGCAGCAATCCGGATATCAGAATAATCCAAAGGAGTTGAGCAGCGGGCAGTATCATGCCTTCGCCACGAGTTTATGCAAACGGGATCAAAAGGTTTTTAAAAGGGCAGTGCATTCTGTTGAACCGGCGATACCACGTTTTTTGCGATGGTCTGAGCAACCCATTGTGTGGAGCAGAGAAGATCACCCACCCCGGGTTGACAATCCGGGTTAGTTAGCTCTGGTGGTGGCACCACAGGTGGGTGGTTATAAGTTCACCAAGGTACTTATGGATGGAGGCAGCAACATCAACATCCTATATTATGATACTTTTCGACGTATGGGGTTGATAGATAAGAAGCTCCGACAGTCCAACACAGTGTTCCATGGGGTGGTACCTGGTAAATCAGCCTATCCAGTTGGCAAAATCGATCTAGAGGTTACCTTTGGAGATGAGCATGATTCTAGGTCGGAGACTGTGACCTTTGAGGTAGTCAAGATCAGAAGCCCATACCATGCCTTGTTTGGGCGGCCGGTTTATGCCAAATTCATGGCTAGATCATGCTATGTTTATCTACAGCTCAAGATGCCAGGCCATAAAGGAACTATTACGGTTCATGGGAGCTGCAAAATTGCATTGGAGTGCGAGGAAGGAGATGCAGCTTATGCTGAGGCGGCTTGTGCCACGGAGGAGCTGAAGTTCTATAAGGACAATGTTGATCCGACGGATATGTCCCCGCTAAAGAAGCCAACCACAGAGCATGATCAGGCGTTGAAATTCAAATTGGCTGAGGAGACTAAGCAGGTGGACTTTGTTCCGGGCGATTCATCCAAGCGGTTCACTATCAGCGCTAACCTAGATTCAAAATAGGAAAGCACACTCATCGAGTTCATCCGTGAGAACCGGGATATCTTTGCGTGGAAGCCTTCTGACATGCCAGGTATACCGAGGGAACTCGCTGAGCACAATCTTAATATTGATCCTAAGTTTAAACCGGTCAAGCAATACCTGCGCCGCTTCAATGAGGAGAGGCGTAAGGCTATTGGAGAAGAGGTGGCTAGGCTCTTGGCTGCAGGCTTTATAGTTGAAGTTTTTCATCCAGAATGGTTAGCTAATCCGGTGCTAGTGCTCAAGAAAAATGGAACTTGGAGAATGTGTGTCGATTACAAAGATCTGAACAAGGCTTGCTCAACTGATCCATTTACTCTCCGCCGTATTGATCAGATCATTGATGCTACGGCAGGATGTGAGCGGCTAAGTTTTTTGGATGCATATTCAGGTTATCATCAGATCAAGATGGCAGTTAAGGACCAGGAGAAGACAACCTTCATAACTCCCTTTGGAGCCTTCTACTATGTATCTATGCCATTTGGGCTCAAGAGTGCCCAGGCAACCTACCAGCGTTGTGTGCAGAACTGCCTACAAGGGCAGATTGGGCGAAATGTCCATGCATATGTTGATGACATTGTGGTGAAATCCAGGAAGGAGGAGACACTGATAGAGGATCTGAAGGAAACCTTTGACAACCTCCGAGTTTACAAAATGATGCTTAATCCGGAGAAATGCATTTTCGGTGTTCCGGCAGGCAAGCTCCTGGGGTTCTTAGTGTCAAACAGAGGGATTGAAGCTAATCCGGAAAAGATCAAGGTGATCACGTCTTTGGCTAAACCGGCGTGCATCAATGATGTCCAACGTGTGGCGGGCCGTGATGCAGCGCTCAGCCGGTTTATCAGATGATGAAGAAGACAGACCGGTCGTCTGGAGCGATGCTACTGATGCTGCGTTCGAGTCTCTGAAAAGGCAATTGGCAGAGCCGCCAGTTCTTGCTGCCCTGGTTGACAACGAGCCGCTGCTGTTATACGTGGCTGCCAATGCCCGTGCAGTAAGCGCTACTATTGTGGTAGAGCGCAAGGAGGCAGGCAAATAATATCCGGTTCAACAGCCGGTTTACTACATCAGTGAGGTGCTCATTGAGTCAAAACAGAGATATCCACATTGGCAGAAACTGGTGTATGGAGTGTTCATGGCAAACCGGAAGCTGAAGCACTATTTTCAGAGCCACCCAATCACCATTGTCAGTTCAGCTCCATTAGGGGATATAATCCAGAACAGAGAAGCCACTGGTAGGGTTGCAAAATGGGCCATTGAGCTTAGCCCGCACGGATTAAAATAGGTGCCCCGTACTGCAATAAAATCCCAAGAACTGGTGGATTTCATCAACGATTGGACAGAGTTGCAAGCACCTGAGGAGAAGCCGGATCATACATATTGGACTATTCATTTTGACGGTTCAAGGCAATTGGAGGGCTCGGGGGCTGGAGTTGTGTTAACTTCCCCATGAGGTGATAAGTTCTGCTATGTCCTCCGTTTAATGTTCCCTTGTACTGACAATGCTGCTGAGTATGAAGCTCTCCTCCATGGTTTGCGGATGGCCAAGGAGATGAACTTGAGCCGGGTAAATGCTATGGCAATTCAGATCTGGTAGCACAACAAGTATCTGGCAAGCGGGACTCCAAGGATCCGCTTATGGCAGCTTATCGACGAGAGGTGGACGTTATCGCTGGATACTTCTAGGGATATCAGGTGGATCATATAGACCGGCGAAAGAATGAAGCAGCCAATGCGTTAAGCCGGCTGGGTTCCCAGCGTAAACCGGTTCAACCTAATACTTTCTTGGATGAATTGCATAATCCGTTGGTGCAGATACATTCAGAGGAGGACTTGGTTGTTCCTGATCCGGAAGCACAGTTGGTTGCAGCACTTCATATCATTCCGGATTGGACACTCTCTTACTTGGCATACATGAACCGAGGTGAGTTACCAGAGGACGAAGTCGAGGCCCGGCAGATAATTCGGCGGTCTAAATCTATGACTATTGTCAACGGAGAACTTCATCATCGCAGCATTTCAAGAGCGTTTCAGCGACGTGTATCATCAGAAGAAGGCTGTGATATTCTTCGAGAGATTCATGAAGGGGATTGTGGTCATCACGCCGGTTCAAAATCCTTGGTGGCTAAGGCTTTCCGTCATGGTTTCTACTAGTTGACAGCTCACGCCGATGCAGAGGACTTGGTCAGGAAATGTGACGCTTGCTAGAAATTCTCGCGACGTGCTCATATACCGGCGCAAGAGCTGAGGATGATTCCAATTACTTGGCCGTTTGCGACTTGGGGGCTTGAAATGGTTGGACCCTTCAAGAGATCCCAAGACAAGAAAACCCTGAAGGAAATATGCCCTAGAGGCAATAATAAAGTTATTATTTATTTCCTTATATCATGATAAATGTTTATTATTCATGCTAGAATTGTATTAACTGGAAACTTAGTACATGTGTGAATACATAGACAAAACAGAGTGTCCCTAGTATGCCTCTACTAGACTAGCTCATTGATCAATGATGGTTATGTTTCCTAGCCATAGACATGAGTTGTCATTTGATCAACGGGGTCACATCATTAGGAGAATGATGTGATGGACAAGACCCATCCGTTAGCTTAGCAACTTGATCGTTTAGTTTTATTGCTATTGCTTTCTTCATGACTTATACATGTTCCTATGACTATGAGATTATGCAACTCCCGAATACCGGAGGAACACTTTGTGTGCTACCAAACGTCACAACGTAACTGGGTGATTATAAAGGTACTCTACAGGTGTCTCCAAAGGTACTTGTTGGGCTGGCGTATTTCGAGATTAGGATTTGTCACCCCGATTGTCGGAGAGGTATCTCTGGGCCCACTCGGTAATGCACATCACTATAAGCCTTGCAAGCATTGCAGCTAATGAGTTAGTTGCGGGATGATGTATTACGGAACGAGTAAAGAGACTTGCCGATAACGAGATTGAACTAGGTATTGAGATACCGACGATCGAATCTCGGGCTAGTAACATACCGATGACAAAGGGAACAACGTATGTTGTTATGCGGTTTGACCGATAAAGATCTTCGTAGAATATGTGGGAGCCAATATGAGCATCCAGGTTCCGCTATTGGTTATTGACTGGAGACATGTCTCGGTCATGTCTACATAGTTCTCGAACCCGTAGGGTCCGCACGCTTAAGGTTTCGATGATAGTTTTATTATGAGTTTATGAGTTTTGATGTACCGAAGGAGTTCGGAGTCCCGGATGAGATCGGGGACATGACGAGGAGTCTCGAAATGGTCGAGACGTAAAAATCGATATATTGGACGACTATATTCGGACATCGGAAAGGTTCCGAGTGATTCGGGTATTTTCGGAGTACCGGGGAGTTACGGGAATAGAGGAGAGAGGCCAAAAGGAAGGAGGCGCGTGGCCCCCTTCTGGTCCGAATTGGATAAGGGGTGCAGCCCCCTTTTCCTTCTCCCTCTCCCCCTCTTTCCTTCTCTCCTACTCCGGAAAGGAAAGGGGAATCCTACTAGGACTTGGGAGTCCTAGTAGGACTCCCCACACTTGGCGCGCCCCTTCTAGGGCCGGCCTCTGCCTCCCTCCTTTATATACGGGGGCAGGGGGGCACCTCTCGACAACGGTTGATCTCATGATCTCTTAGCCGTGTGCGGTGCCCCCCTCCACCACAGTTCTCCTCGATAATATTGTAGCGGTGCTTAGGCGAAGCCCTGCGACGGTAGAACATCAAAATCGTCACCACGCCGTCGTGCTGACGGAACTCTTCCTCGACACTCGGCTGGATCGGAGTTCGAGGGACGTCATCGAGCTGAACGTGTGCTAGAACTCGGAGGTGCCGTAGTTTCGGTGCTTGATCGGTCGGGCCGTGAAGACGTACGACTACATCAACCGCGTTGTTCTAACGCTTCCGCTTCCGGTCTACGAGGGTACGTAGACACACTCTTCCCTCTCGTTGCTATGCATCTGGTAGATAGATCTTGCGTGATCGTAGAAATTTTTTAAAATACTACGTTCCCCAACAGTGGCATCATGAGCCAGGTCTATGCGTAGATGATATGCACGAGTAGAACACAATGAGTTGTGGGCGATACTAGTCATACTGCTTACCAGCATGTCATACTTTGCTTCGGCGGTATTGTGAGATGAAGCGGCCCGGACCGACATTCTGCGTACGCTTACGCAAGACTGGTTTCACCGTTACGAGCACTCGTTGCTTAAAGGTGACTGGCGGGTGTCTGTCTCTCTCACTTTAGCTGAAACAAGTGTGGCTACGCCCGGTCCTTGTGAAGGTTAAAACAGCACATACTTGACGAAGCATCGTTGTGGTTTTGTATGCGTAGGTAAGAACGGTTCTTGCTAAGCCCGTAGCAGCCACGTAAAACTTGCAACAACAAAGTAGAGGACGTCTAACTTGTTTTTGCAGGGCATGTTGTGATGAGATATGGTCAAGACATGATGAGTTATACGGTTTTGTATGAGATGATCATGTTTTGTAAAGTTATCGGCAACTGGCAGGAGCCATATGGTTGTCGCTTTATTGTATGAAATGCAATCGCCATGTAATTGCTTTACTTTATCACTAAGCGGTCTACGAGGTTGTAGAAGCAATAGTTGGCGAGACGACAACGATGCTACGATGGAGATCAAGGTGTCGCGCCGGTGACGAAGGTGATCATGACGGTGCTTTGGAGATGGAGATCAAAAGCACAAGATGATGATGGCCATATAATGTCACATATTTTGATTGCATGTGATGTTTATCTTATTATGCTTCTTATTTTGCTTAGAACGACGGTAGCATTATAAGATGATCCCTTACTAAATTTCAAGGTATAAGTGTTCTCCCTGAGTATGCACCGTTGCGAAAGTTCGTCGTGCCGAGACACCACGTGATGATCGGGTGTGATAAGCTCTACGTTCAAATACAACGGGTGTAAGCCAGTTTTGCACACGCAGAATACTCGGGTTAAACTTGACGAGCCTAGCATATGCAGATATGGCCTCGGAACACTGGAGACCGAAAGGTCGAGCGTGAATCATATAGTAGATATGATCAACATAAGATGTTCACCATTGAAACTACTCCATCTCACGTGATGATCGGACATGGTTTAGTTGATTTGGATCACGTGATCATTTAGATGACCGGAGGGATGTCTATCTAAGTGGGAGTTCTTAAGTAATATGATTAATTGAACTTTAATTTATCATGAACTTAGTCCTGGTAGTATTAGCATATCTATGTTGTAGATCAATAGCTCGCGATGTTGCTCTCCGTTTATTTTTCATATGTTCCTAGAGAAAACCAAGTTGAAAGATGTTAGTAGCAATGATGCGGAATTGTTTCGTGATCTGAGGATTATCCTCATTGCTGCACAGAAGAATTATGTCCTTGATGCACCGCTAGGTGACAAACCTATTGCAGGAGCAGATGTAGACGTTATGAACGTTTTGGCAAAAGCTCGATATGATGACTACTTGATAGTTTAGTGCACCATGCTTTACGGCTTATAACCGGGACTTCAAAAACGTTTTGAAACGCCACGGAGCATATGAGATGTTCCAAGAGTTGAAATTAGTATTTCATACTCATGCCCGTGTCGATAGGTATAAGACCTCTGACAGTACTTTGCCTACAAGATGGAGGAGAATAGCTCAACCAGTGAGCATGTGCTCAGATTGTCTGGGTAGTACAATTGCTTGAATCAAGTGGGAGTTAATCTTCCAGATAAGATAGTAATTGACAAAGTTCTCTAGACACTATCACCAAGTTAGTAGAACTTCGTGATGAACTATAATATGCAAGGGATGACGAAAGTAATTCCCGAGCTCTTCGCGATGCTGAAATCGGCGAAGGTAGAAAACAAGAAAGAGCATCAAGTGTTGATGGTTAACAAGGCCACTTGTTTCAAGTAAAGGGCAAAGGGATAGAAGGGGAACTTCAAGAAGAATGACAAGCAAGTTGTCACTCCCGTGAAGAAACCCAAAGCTAAACTCAAGCCTGAAACAAGTGCTTCTACTGCAAAGGAAATGGTCACTGGAAGTGGAACTGCCCTAGATAGTTGGCGGATAAGAAGGATGGCAAAGTGAACAAAGGTATATTTGATATACAGATTATTGATGTGTATTTTACTAGTGTTCATAGCAACCCCTCGGTATTTGACACTGGTTCAGTTGCTAAAGAGTAGTAACTCGAAATGGGAGTTGCATAATGAACAGAAACTAGTTAAAGGATAAAGTGATGATGTGTATTGGAAGTAGTTCCAAGATTGATATGATCATCATCGCACACTCCCTATACTTTCGGGATTAGTGTTGAACCTAAATAAGTGTTATTTGGTGTTTGTGTTGAGCATGAATATGATTTGATCATGTTTATTGCAATACGGTTATTCATGTAAGTTAGAGAATAATTGTTGTTCTGTTTACATGAATAAAACCTTCTATGGTCATACACCCAATGAAAATGGTTTGTTGGATCTCGATCGTGTGATACACATATTCATAATATTGAAGCCAAAAGATGCAAGGTTAATAATGATAGTGCAACTTATTTGTGGCACTGCCGTTTAGGTCATATTGGTTTAAAGCGCATGAAGAAACTCCATAGTGATGGACTTTTGGAATCACTTGATTATGAATCACTTGGTGCTTGCGAACCATGCCTCATGGACAAGATGACTAAAACTCCGTTCTCCGGAACTGTGGAGCGAGCAACAGAGTTGTTGGAAATCATACATACTGATGTATGCGGACCAGTGAGTGTTGAAGCTCGCGGCGGGTATCGTTATTTTCTGACCTTCACTGATGATTTGAGCAGATATGGGTATATCTACTTAATGAAGCACAAGTCTAAAACATTTGAAAAGTTCAAAGAATTTCAGAGTGAAGTAGAGAATCATCGTAACAAGAAAATAAAGTTTCTATGATCTAATCGTGGAGGAGAATATTTGAGTTACGAGTTTGGTCTTCATTTGAAACAATGTGGAATAGTTTCACAACTCACGCCACCCGGAACACCACAGCGTAATGGTGTGTCTGAACGTCATAACCGTACTTTATTAGATATGGTGCGATCGATGATGTCTCTTACCGATCTACAACTATCGCTTTTTTGGTTATGCATTAGAGACAGCTACATTCACGTTAAATAGGGCACCATCTAAATCCGTGGAGATGACATCGTATGAACTGTGGGTTGACGAGAAACCTAAGCTGTCATTTCTCTAAGTTTGGGACTGCGATGCTTATGTGAAAAAGTTTCAACATGATAAGCTCGAACCCAAATCGGAGAAGTAAATCTTCATAGGATACCCAAAAGAAACTGTTGGGTACACCTTCTATCACAGATCCGAAGGCAAGGTCTTTGTTGCTAAGAGTGGATCCTTTCTAGAGAAGGAGTTTCTCTCGAAAGAAGTGAGTGGGAGGAAAGTAGAACTTGATGAGGTAATTGTACCTTCTCCCGAATTGGATAGTGGAACATCACAGAAACTAGTTCTAGTGATTCCTACACCAATCAGTGAGGAAGTTAATGATGATGATCATGAAACTTCGGATCAAGTTTCTACTGAACGTCGTAGATCAACCAGAGTACGTTCCGCACCAGAGTGGTACGGAAACCCAGTTCTGGAAATCATGTTACTAGACCATGATGAACCTACAAACTAAGAGGAAACGATGATGAGCCCAGATTCCGCAAAATGTCTTGAGGCCATGAAATCTGAGATGGATCCATGTATAAGAACAAAGTGTGGACTTTGGTTGACTTGCCCGATGGTCGGCAAGCCATTGAAAAAAATGGATCTTTAAGAGGAAGACTGACGCCGATGGTAATGTTACTGTCTACAAAGCTCGACTTGTTGCGAAAGGTTTTCGACAAGTTCAAGGTGTTGACTACGATGAGATTTTCTCACCCGTAGCGATGCTTAAGTCTGTCCGAATCATGTTAGCAATTGCCACATTTTATGAAATCTGGCAAATGGATAACGAAACTGCGTTCTTTAATGGATTTATTAAAGAAGAGTTGTATATGAAGCAACCAGAATGTTTTGTCAATCCTAAAGGTGCTAGCAAATTGTGCAAGCTCCAGCGATCCATCTATGGACTGGTGCAAGCATCTCGGAGTTGGAATATACGCTTTGATAAGTTGATCAAAGCATATAGATTTATACAGACTTGCGGTGAAGCCTGTATTTACAAGAAGTGAGTGGGAGCACTACAACCTTTCTGATAAGTATATGTGAATGACATATTGTCGATCAGAAATGATGTAGAATTTTCTGAAAACCATAAAGGAGTGTTTGAAAGGAGTTTTTCAAAGAAAGACCTTGGTGAAGCTGCTTACAAATTGAGCATCAAGATCTATAGAGATAGATCAAGACGCTTGATAAGACTTTCGATAAGTACATACCTTGATAAGATTTTGAAGTAGTTCAAAATGTATCAGTCAAAGAAGGAGTTCTTGCCTGACTTGTAAGGTGTGAAGTTGAGTAAGACTCAAAGCCAGACCACGGCAGAAAAATATAGAGAGAATGAAAGTCATTCCCTATGCCTCAGCCATAGGTTCTATAAAGTATGCCATGCTGTGTACCAAACATTATGTGTACCTTGCCATAAGTTTGACAAGGAGGTACAATAGTGATCCAGGAGTAGATCACTGTACATCGGTCAAAATTATCCTCAGTAACTGGATGACTAAGGAAATGTTTCTCGATTATGGAGGTGATAAAGAGTTCGTCGTAAAGGGTTACACTGATGCAAGCTTTGACACTAAATCCAGATGACTCTAAGTATCAATCTGGATGCGTATTGAAAGTGGGAGCAATTAGCTAGAGTAGCTCCATGCAGAGCATTGTAGACATAGAAATCTGCAAAATACATACGGATCTGAATATGACAGACCCGCTGACTAAACTTCTCTCACGAAGCAAAACATGATCACGCCTTAGTACTCTTTGGGTGTTAATCACATGGCGATGTGAACTAGATTGTTGACTCTAGTAAACCCTTTTGGGTATTGGTCGCATGGCGATGAGAACTATGGGTGTTAGTCACATGGTGATGTGAACTATTGGTGTTAATCACATGGTGATGTGATCTAGATTATTGTCTCTAGTGCAAGTGGGAGACTGAAGGAAATATGCCCTAGAGGCAATAATAAAGTTATTATTTATTTCCTTATATCATGATAAATGTTTATTATTCATGCTAGAATTGTATTAACTGGAAACTTAGTACATGTGTGAATACATAGACAAAATAGAGTGTCCCTAGTATGCCTCTACTAGACTAGCTCATTGATCAAAGATGGTTATGTTTCCTAGCCATAGACATGAGTTGTCATTTGATCAACGGGGTCACATCATTAGGAGAATGATGTGATGGACAAGACCCATCCGTTAGCTTAGCAACTTGATCGTTTAGTTTTATTGCTATTGCTTTCTTCATGACTTATACATGTTCCTATGACTATGAGATTATGCAACTCCCGAATACCGGAGGAACACTTTGTGTGCTACCAAACGTCACAACGTAACTGGGTGATTATAAAGGTACTCTACAGGAGTCTCCAAAGGTACTTGTTGGGTTGGCGTATTTCGAGATTAGGATTTGTCACTCCGATTGTCGGAGAGGTATCTCTGGGCCCACTCGGTAATGCACATCACTATAAGCCTTGCAAGCATTGCAGCTAATGAGTTAGTTGCGGGATGATGTATTACGGAACGAGTAAAGAGACTTGCCGGTAACGAGATTGAACTAGGTATTGAGATACCGACGATCGAATCTCGGGCTAGTAACATACCGATGACAAAGGGAACAACGTATGTTGTTATGCGGTTTGACCGATAAAGATCTTCGTAGAATATGTGGGAGCCAATATGAGCATCCAGGTTCCGCTATTGGTTATTGACCGGAGACGTGTCTCGGTCATGTCTACATAGTTCTCGAACCCGTAGGGTCCGCACGCTTAAGGTTTCGATGACAGTTTTATTATGAGTTTATGAGTTTTGATGTACCGAAGGAGTTCGGAGTCCCAGATGAGATCCGGGACATGACGAGGAGTCTCGAAATGGTCGAGACGTAAAAATCGATATATTGGACGACTATATTCGGACATCGGAAAGGTTCCGAGTGATTCGGGTATTTTCGGAGTACCGGGGAGTTACGGGAATAGAGGAGAGAGGCCAAAAGGAAGGAGGCGCGTGGCCCCCTTCTGGTCCGAATTGGACAAGGGGTGCAGCCCCCTTTTCCTTCTCCCTCTCCCCCTTTTTCCTTCTCTCCTACTCCGGAAAGGAAAGGGGAATCCTACTAGGACTTGGGAGTCCTAGTAGGACTCCCCACACTTGGTGCGCCCCTTCTAGGGCCGGCCTCTGCCTCCCTCCTTTATATACGGGGGCAGGGGGGCACCTCTAGACAACGGTTGATCTCATGATCTCTTAGCCGTGTGCAGTGCCCCCCTCCACCACAGTTCTCCTCGATAATATTGTAGCGGTGCTTAGGCGAAGCCCTGCGACGGTAGAACATCAAAATCGTCACCACGCCGTCGTGCTGACGGAACTCTTCCTCGACACTCGGCTGGATCGGAGTTCGAGGGACGTCATCGAGCTGAACGTGTGCTAGAACTCGGAGGTGCCGTAGTTTCGGTGCTTGATCGGTCGGGCCGTGAAGACGTACGACTACATCAACCGCGTTGTTCTAACGCTTCCGCTTCCGGTCTACGAGGGTACGTAGACACACTCTTCCCTCTCGTTGCTATGCATCTGGTAGATAGATCTTGCGTGATCGTAGAAAAATTTTAAAATACTACGTTCCCCAACAAACCCACCTGCTAGTAGTAGTGGACAAGTTTACAAAATGGATTGAAGCGGAGCCTGTCAGTTAGTGTGATGCAGCAACAGCGGTTCAGTTCATTAAAAATGTGATTCTCTGGTTTGGCTTTCCGCACAGCATTATAACTGATAACGTCACCAATATATCCAAGGGGGCTATGGAGGAGTTCTGTCAACGAGAGCATATTCGCCTTGATGTGTCGTCAGTAGCTCACCCTCAGTCCAATGGACAAGCTGAAAGAGCCAATCAAGAGATCTTGAGAGGCATTAAACCCCGGCTTATGGTTCCTTTGCAAAGAACACCGGGTTGTTGGGTAGAGGAATTGCCCTCTGTCTTATGGAGCATCAACACTACACCTAACAGATCCACAGGGTACACGCCTTTCTTCATGGTATATGGAGCTGAAGCGGTCCTCCCTAGTGATATCCGGCACGACTCGCCATGGGTGGCGGCTTATGTTGAAGCAGATAATGAACAAGCAAGACAAGACGTCTTGGACCGGCTGGACGAGGAACGGGACACGGTAGTAGCGCGATCGGCGATTTACCAGCAAGACCTGCACTGGTACCACAGTCGCCGGGTTAAAACCAGGACGTTTCAAGAAGGAGATCTGGTGCTCCGGCTCATCCAGGACCAGACAGATATGCACAAGTTATCCCCACCCTGGGAAGGACCCTTTGTGGTCAGCAAGAACCTGCACAACGGATAATACTACCTCGTCGACGTTCGAGAACATAAGGACTCACGTACGGCGGAGGAGGAGACCAAGCGGCCGTGGAACATCGCTCTTCTTTGACCTTACTATACTTGGCCATCGGCTCCGCTTCATGTACAATGTATATATTATGATTAATAAAATAAACCGGTGCCCCTGGTAAACCGGGGAATCAGCCATCTTCTTCACAAGAGTATCACATGGGGGCTTACGGGCAAGGAAGTTTTCCATGGCCTCTTAAACCGGAGCCCTTGATAAAATCAAGGAATCAACCGTCCTTTATGTACAAAAGAGTATCACATGGGGGCTTCCGTGCAAGGAAGTTTTCCATGGCCTCTTAAACCGGCGCTCTTGATAAAATCAAGGAATCAGCCGTCCTTTCTATACAATCAAGAATCACATGGGGGCTTTCGCAGGCAAGGAAGTTTCCCATGGCCTCTTGAACCGGCGGCCATATGAAGCCCATCATAAGAGCACTGCTCTGGTTGCTTCAGCAATTTCCACATGATGATGAGGCGCAAAAGAGGGTTTGATGCCTAGCACAACTCAAACATATGCCCCGACGAGCAATGCTCACACATTACTTGGGGGGCTCCTGATGCAAGTTCATCAGCGAGTTGAAAACTCTTGTAGTGAACACGGCTTGGAAGCCCGGTGTATACACCTAAAACCTCGGATTAACCTGCCTGCATCAAGTAAATCGCGCCGTCCAGGTAAACCTGGTATGACCCGTCGAACGTATCACAAGTCAATCCTTCAGGACCCTGAACTTGGTCACGTTAAATTGACGATCATCAAGTGATTACCCAAGCCAAAATCTTTATGAGATTTTGAACATTCGGTAGCTATTGACATTGATGATTTGGTTAAAGATTGCAGATCATCTTAACAGGCTTTGCTAAAATGGTTAATGACAGTAGCGTGGCAGCTCATAAAAAGCCTCGAATTTGGAGCCTGGCAGCTCGTAAAAAGCCTCGACTACATGGTCTTATTTGCCCAAAAAACTTTATTTTCCATTTTTTCTGTTTTCACAAATCTTTATCTTCAAGGTCATTGGTTTTTCAACCAAGTCCATTGATACAAGATTGGATAGCTACAAAGTTTTCATTACATCTGTATCTACAGAGTTATAGTGTGGGTCATGAACACCAACACTAGTTTACCGTAAAACCGGCGTTCATTGTAACCCGGATCAGCTTCATAAGCCAACAGCGAGCCAAGGGAGTCATCAACACTCACGTCTTGGATTACTCGTGCCGGATTAAGGTTTGTAGATACACTTAATCACAGGTATGATATATGATTGTATCTTATACATGGTTCAAGTTATTAACTTAAATCATGTGTTTGGGCAGTATAACCCGTCCGGTGGTAAACCACCAGGACATTCTTAGCATTGTTTATGCAGATACTGGTAAATATAAACTGTTGACACATTGCAAGCAGGAGATAATTTAGGAGTTGCCAAATACAGTAATGGCATACAAGATAGAGTGGAACAAAGATAGTATCTCAAACTATTCTATTACAAGGCACTGGCAGGCCCAAAAGAATATCAGTTTTCTTGCAAAGTGTGCAAATACATAGAACTAAACTGGCACCGGTTTAGGATTCTGCTTCGGCTCGCTGTGAAGACTGAGGGTCAGCTTGTTCCGGATCTTCGACGACTTCTGGCAGCTGCTGGAAATCAGGGGTGCTCCAGTCAATCTTGGCAAGGGCGCGGAAATATACTTCGTCGTTTATAAGTTCTGACGGTTCAATGTCAGGAGCAAAGGTATGCTTACGAATGGGTGAAATCAGATTTTCGATGTCGTAAGACGGACGCTCCACCCGCACATTCTCTAGATCGTAACCCGGATGATACCTTGTTAAGTCCGCCTCATCAGCAAGCTTACTGGCAAGAGGGCGCATGTCTTTGGTCAAGGCGTGAAGATCTTTAGCGGAGAAGGCTGATCCGTCTTCTTTCTTACTGGGATAACCATTCATGGCCTCCGCCGGATCAAAATCGGGAACCCATGACTTGGCTCGGGTTAACGCCATGAAGGAACCAGCTCTTGCAAAAGATTTCTTCACTTCAACAATTCGGGTAGGCAAGATGGATAATTTCTCCAGAGTACCTTGGATGGTGGTTGGCGCCGGTTTATTGTGCGAAATAGCACTGATGGCCCTCTGAGCACCGGCATAGAGTTGCTCCACCAAGGTATAAGCAGCCTTAAGCTTCCTCCATACATCATCCCCAAGATGAGTCACGCACCTCCCTGTATACAGGTGATGAGTTAAACCAGAGCAGTATAAGATTGCAAGGATAAAGCGTATGAAACCAAATACTTATCGAAGATGGCAGCTGTCATATCGTCTATATGATGCCTTAACCCGGATAACTCCTCCGTCACCGGGTTAAGAGCAGCCTCAGCATCCTTAGCTCTTTTTTCTGAAGCAGCCTTCTGTACCTCCCAAGTGGACCGCTCCGCTTCAAAGTCTTTTTTGAGCTTCTCCATACTAGCTAAAGCAAGGGCAAGTTCCTCCTTGTCTTTAGTCAAAGAAGTCTCTTGGAAGGCCAGGTTATTCCAGAGGTCAGTTGTCTCCAAAGCCCTCCAGTTCAAATCAGTGTGCAGAAGATAGAGAATATCAGATATTCATGAGGACAGATCAATCAAAAGTCTCAAGCACATAACAAGTTATGCACTTGACACTTGGGGGCTAATGTGCATTTGAAGTGGAAGAAAGCAAGTTTATCAAACAAGTCCCAAGCACATAACAAAGTTATGTCCTTGACACTTGGCGGCTAATGTAATGTCATTTTCAAAACATAAGAGAAGTCCCGGTTCACCCTGAAGGGTAAACCGGCACTCGGGGGCTACAATGGCCTAATGATACAGTTACAAGATACAAGCAGAAATGAAAGGCAAAGGGAAAGAAGTTACCTCATATTTTTCCTTCATCATGTTTACCAAACCGGCCTTGTGGTCGCGACTGGTGAAGAGCCGGTTTAGATACCCAGAGTGGAGCTCCTGGGCACTAAGCTGGGCATAACTAGACAGGTCAGTGCTCCACTTGCCTTTGTCCTTCTGAAGAACTTCCTCTTTGGCAGTATGTCTGGCCAAGATAACAGGTTCCGCAGGGGCAGTAAAACCTATCCCAGTAATCTCGACATCTTCTGTCGAGGCAGCAGTTGGCCTGGGGGGATCATTAGCGACAGCGGGATCGGTGTGTACCGGACTAATAGGAGCCGGACTAGCCCGGGGAGGACTGACCCGGACAGGGCTGGCCGGTTCAGCAACGTTCTCCATAACATCACCCCCCAGAGCGGCAAGATCTTCTTGATCCATAGGGGAAGGATCATTGAGCGGAGCTTCAACGTTCTCTCCCAGAGGATTGGCAGTTTCAAGATCATCTGCCAGTTCAAAAGCATTTCCGGCTGTCGGTTTATTCAACTTTGCCTTCTTACTAGGCTTGGGCATGCTGAAAAGGATTAAAAGAATAATGAAAATCACAAGTCAAAAAGGAAAGATAAACCGGACATATTAAAAGATGTTTTACCCAGGAACGGTCTTGAGCACCGAGACTTGGGTGGCAGTTGACTCGCCGGAAGAAGATAGAGGAGTTTCCTGATAGTTTGGATCAGACAGTTTAAGAGGTTTGCGAATAAGACCGGCTTTTGGATGAAGAATGGTTGGAGTAAGCAAAACCTCTGAGCGGCGTCTTCGAGCCGGCGTGTGGGGTAATCCGGTTGATTGAACCACGTGACCGCTATGGCGTGTGGTCCGGCGAGCCTCATGCTGCTGTTTCTTCAAAAGAAAGTTGGGATCCAATTGAGCATAAGGGTGAGAAAATGGATACTTCCGGGCTACCCGACGAGTTTTGGGTGGCAACGGTTCTGAATCAGAAGAGAGAGAGATTACTTCGACTTCATCTGCTTTACTCCCTTCCGCCGGATCCTGGGAAAGAACATTGTTACTATAAATACAGACAAAGGGAAGTTAAGAGGTGTAAGAGCTAAGCAGTACCTCAGAAGCCGGATCATCTTCTTCGGCGTTTGAACCGGAAGCAGCGGTAGGTCTTTTCTTGTGTTTCTTTTTGGCCAAGCTCTTCTTGCGAGATGGCTTTGCCGGTTTGTCCTGGGCCTTCCTCTTCCACAAGGGGTCATTAGCCTATGTAAAGGAATAAAAATATGTTGAAGACAAGTAGTAGGGACGGATTAAAATGAAGAGAAAGGGGCAGAAGAATCTAACGGATGGCGGTTTATTGTTCACGTAGAAAGGGGCTAAACCGGTTCGACTGCACTCCTCTAGAGGAATATTCAACATCTTTTTGGCAGATTCAGTAACTTCATTGTCGGGAAGCACTATGTCTGTGTGACGCTGAGGGTCCTTCGGATTGCCGGTATACTCGCACATTAAACCAGAGCGCCGGCTTAACGGGAGGATGCTCCAGGAGAGCCAGCAGCGAACAAAGTCAACACCAGTTAACCCGTTGGCCACAAAAGCCCTGAGTTTGGAAAGTTGGGGGCCTATCTGGACTGGTCTTGGGCACTCAGACGTTGCGGGAAGGGATGATCCATTGTTAGCCGATAAGAGCGGTAACCCGGCAGTGGATTCTCTCCTTCTGGTGAGGTGTCGATGTAGTAAAACCATGTCTGGTTCGAATCCTTGGGATGGCTATGAAGAGTGGCATGAGGAAAGCTGACATCTTTTCTCTTTTGGATGCTCATGCCGCCAAGTTCAGTATTGGGCTTGTCGTGGAATTCAGTCCAACGGTTCAGGTGGAAGAAGTCCCGGAATAACTCCACAGATGGCTCCTCTTGCAGATAGGCTTCTGAGAAGACTTGGAAATTGCAGATGTTTGATATGGAGTTGGGACCTATGTCTTGTGGATGGAGTTGAAAATCGGCTAAAACGTCGCGGAAGAACTTTGAACCGGGAGGGCTAAAGCCCCGGTCTAGATGATCGAAGAATACGATGGTCTCTCCTTCCTTAGGCTGAGGAGGACACTCTTTCCCAGGGGCCCGCCGGTGCAGAACCTCCTTCGGACCCAGAACGCCAATTGAGGCCGCCTTCTCTAAGTCGTCCTTGGTAATCCGGGACGGAACCCAGTTGCAGGCAACAAACTGTTTTGCCGTGGAAGTCATCTTTTTCAAAAGGGGAATGCTGAAAAATACAGTACAAGATCCGGTTTACGATCCACTAGATATAAATCGGCGCGTTCTATGAAGGCATTGATCTAATTGATGGTTTAAGCAGGGGACTAATGGTACCTACTAGTCCGGAATACTATTTGAACGTAACAGCTACCGGATTATGGAGTTGAAAGGAACAAATTAAACCGCCAATTACAGGCAGGTAAGGTGCAGATCTAAATCAAAACCGGCAGCACAGGCATATAAGGCGCAGGTTAAAATTGAACCGGTGACATAAGCAGATAAGTTACAGATCTAAAGTGTGAGAAACAACTTTCACATGAGCAGTGTAAAATATGGATCTACAGCGCAGGAAAAAGTCAAAATAATTCAAGTCATATTCGTCGAAAGCAGCAAAGATTTCTACAGATCCAGTCTAAGCTAGCAGTATTGGGGGGACTAAGATTATAAAGGTGGAGCGGAGTCATGCGCACGAGAGTTGACCTAAAAAGTTTTACATCTACAACTAAGAACTGCCTACGGAGATGAACTGTAAAGAACAAGGGTTCGTGGGCGAGCTACCGAGGAACCCTAGAATTAAGATCTGCAGGGAAGAAGGAATGAACGTACCTGAGGCAGCAGGAACGGAAGGACGGCGACGAATCTCTGGACACGCTCAGGTTGATGCAGCGGCCGGGCTTGGTGAAGACGACGAGATCGAAGGACGGAGGCGGAGCTTGAGCGCTGGAGGACAGAGGAAGACGAAGCAGAGGGGATAAAGAGATGGCCCTCGGTCTTATTTATAGGCCGAGGAGTTAAAACGGCAAGTGCGGGAATCAAGGAGATAGAAAATCAGATATGGATAGAGCTGTCGCCTCGATCTTCGAAGCTTTAATAAATAAAGGTAACAAACATGTACAGGCAATAAATGCGCAGATGATGTCACGACAGTTGAAAGCGACCCGAGAAGATGACATCATGACCGGTTTATGAAGTATACGGAAGCTGCAGAAAGGGAAATCTGTACAAAACTTGAAGACTGACATGAACAAGTTCAAATCAATCTAGGGCCTAATGTCAGGGATATTACTCTCAGGTATAAACCGGCCAGGAGGGTCCGGTTTACGTTATCAAGATCATATTGTCACAAGCCCAGCGGGGTATGTAGTAGGAGATTATAGCCCAAAGAGGCTCAGGGCCCATGTGTAAGGCCCATGATTCATAAACGTCATACTATGTAACTTGGGATGTAAGATAGAAAGAGCAGAGACCGAGGCGGACACGTTTATGAGCCGGCCTCGGGACTCTGTAAACCGGACCGGGCATCACCTCTTATATAAAGGGACGACCCGGCGACGGTTCAGGACAAGAAACAACAGCTCGAGACACAGGCAAAGCGGATTCGCTCCCTGGTCATCGAAGCCCCAGCAATACCACACCAAACGAGACGTAGGCTTTTACCTTCTTCGAAGGGGCTGAACTAGTATAAAATCCTTGTGTCCTTCGTCCGCTTTAACCCCTTTAAGCTAACCCGTAGCGATGGCCTCACGAATAAGTCCTTTTGCTAGGACATCTGCCGTGCTGAATCCACGACACGGCCCATATAAGGCCCATTGATGATACGGCCCGTAGAAGACCCATTGTTTCTATGGCCTGTAGAAGGCCCATAGTTTCTACAGCCCGTAGGAAGCCCAGTGTCACTACAATTAATATGTAGCCCATGGCCTATTAAAGGCGGGAAACTACTATAGGTTTAGACCTGCTAATGGCCCAAGATGATTATAGGCCCATGATTTAGCCATATGAGTAACGGGCCGGCCTGAAGACCGACAACACTGAGATCCACTGAACTTCCAACCTAAATTACAGCATACCGACCAAAGAATAAACCTAGACTATACAACAAAGAAATTACAACATGTTACATCCACTTGGAATCAAAGTTCGCTACCGGTGATAATAAAGCGCAACATGACCGCGGATTACATACACTGGGCATCAAAGGTCGCCACCAGTGCATATAAACGCGCCGACAAAAGAATATACAAAACTGAGAGCACTTCAGAAGGCACTAGACCTGGCAAGCTCGGGCCCCGCAAGCAGCCGAACAAGCTGATGAGACCTTAGTTGTGTCAACAATAGATGCTTCATCCCTAGCTGTATGGCACCATAGTGTGCAAGGCAGTCCCCTGACATCTTCATTACATCTTTGACTTCAAGTTGGAGCTGAGCTGAAGCAAGCCTTTCCGCTTTAAGTTGAGACTAAATAAGTCGAACTGATTGAGGCAGCGACTGCACAGAGGCTGTCTCACACCTGCTGGTGAGTAGCTTCAACTCACTGTCTTCATCAAGACAGGACCTTGGGGTCATCTCGCTGTCCTCAAGATGGTTTGGCTCACTATCTTTCCTAAAGTTCTTCCTGGCATAAGAGATACGACTCTGAAAGAGAAACAAGGAGACATGCAACAGGTTTCACAATTATATAAGCAAATAAATGGATCTGTTCTGCCTAAGGAACTTGTTTTTACAACTACAATTTAAAACCGGTAGTTGTTGCAAACATCCAATCAGATGTAAACAGCAGTGGAGGAAATGATGCCTATCCAAATCTATACTAGAACAAAGTTTGAAGGCTTGAGAAGGATGAACTTACATTACATGTTAACACGGGCTGGACAAAGCCCTTCTCCATGTTGATGGAAAGACAATTCAAATAATTCCCCAAAGAAAATTCTTTATAAGCGTTGCCATTATTCTACATTTTGCAAAGAGTAAATATAGATCAAATAATATTGGAAGAAATAGAGGATAATGAAGCTCAGGTGCAGACTGATGATACATAATCAAATAGCAATTAATTAAGTACAACGTTACAAGGCAAAAGGTACTGACAAGAGGAATGCAAACGTCAACGTGTGAAGTGGCATTGGCTTTATTCAACATTTTGGTAAGAGTAAAGGTAGATATGATAATTTGGAGAAAGTGGAGGGCGGGGCAGATAAGATGCAGAGTAATGCTAGACAATCAACTATCTCGCGATGCATGTACATTAATACCACCACCGTCCGTTATTAGTTGTCGCTCAAATGGATGTATCTAGCACTATTAAGTTCTAAATACATCCAATTGATCAACAATTAATTGGATATAGAGGGAGTACATGACAACAGGTACTTACATGAGCAATCCAAAACTTCATAACCATTATGTTAATTCTACATTTATCTAAGAGTAAATATAGATCTTATAATTTCAAGCAATGGGAGGATAAAGAAGCGAACATTTATAGTGATGCTACATAATCAAACAACAATGAGTGTAAGTATGCTGACAAAGGGCAAGAGGTACTGGCAAGAGCAATGCAGAGCCCAGTATTGTTGTGAGATCCTATGATCCTTTGAGCAAGGAGATTCATCTGAAATTAGTTTTCATACAAGAGAGAAGGTAAGGCACATGCAGAAATTTAGGAGTTCAAATTTTGAATTGATATCATAGACAGTACCTGACGCTGGGCTGTCAGCAGTTCTAATAGGGGTTTGGCCACTCGGGTAGTGGTAAAGTCAATTACAGTTGGGCCTGTGTTTTCTGTGGCTGCTGATCTATCTGATTTAACAGGTATCACTACCTTTTCCAAATACCTAGTTCGTACCCCTTGAGGATCTGCAATCACCCTCTTCCTTTTGGACATCTATTACGAATAAACAACATTTGACTGGAAAAACTTAGTATGAAGACACATGGAATAGGTACAGAAAATGGATAGGTATGGCATATACTCATATATGATGCTTAAACTAAGCAGATGGTGTAACAAAGTAGATGTAATGCAAGAGGTCAGATGCAAAATATGTGCGACCAATACAACCTTGCCAAGTTAGAGCATGCACCTTGATGGGTGAATAAGATAGGCCAGCCTCCACCATGCCAAGTTTGTTAGCCAGTGGATTGTTCCGAAAAATTTCTCTCGTGCGCCCATTCTCATATTAATTTTCATAATGTTCAATACCTGACATGCATGAAAACATAAAAACAAGTGATATTATCTTTGTAATGTAGAAGTGATTATAATCCAATACTTCCTCCCTGTAAACCCATTTGTGCTATCTCTGCAATTCTTCTAAGAGGTACCATGCATGCTGTAATTTGGTGTGTGCATTAATATAATGTGGCCTACTACTCAAAATATGAGCGCTCCGGAAGTGATGATACTTCGCAGATGACAGCTTCAACATATAGTAAAGAAGAACAAGTCGACCTGACCTGACAGATTCAAAATATACTAAGGGAGAATAACTCGACCTGACCAGTCGACCGCAAGAGAAGAGGATCATCTTAAAGAAGAGCAGAAGAGCAAGCAGAATGAAGATATTACAAGTCTTTCTATACAATGTTGGTTGGCCACCCACGATGAACCAGAGCGCACAGAGAAATGCTATTCCTTCCTGTCTCTCCATATGTGGCTCACATGCATTTCGAAACTAAAGTAGGAACATTTAGCTGACCAATTGAACATCTCCCAGTTTTACTAATATCAGCATAATATCAGATTTGAATTTGTACAACAAAGCTTGTTTAGCTCAATGGGTGGAGTAGTGCTATTACGATACGAACCACGTAGGCTGATTGCGGTCATCATAAAATGGGGAAACTGTAAGCATGATGAGTATAGTGTTGACCGTGGCAGTGGGATGGCAGATCTGAAGCTGCAAACCGTGCAAAGGGTAGTTAGCAACCGATATTTGCTTTGAAATAACAACTAAGATTTGGTATGGACAAGAAAGTACAGTCAACAAGTGACAAAGAAATGCAATTATGTTGTCTCTCTATATGTCGCGACATGCATTTGGGAACTAAAGTGGGACCTTTAGCTAACCAATTAAATGTGTCTGTTAACTAATATCAGTATCATATCAGAATCATATTTTAACAACTAAGCTTTGGAATTTTGAGTGTTGTGTTGTTTAGCTTGAAGGGTGGAGTAATGCTAGTATGGCAGAAAGCACCTACGCAGATCATAGTAGAGTAGATAAAAGGGGAAAACCCTAAGCATCAAGAGTAAAATCAGGAAAGTGGAACTAGCTAGACCAGTGGGTGGCGCACATGCTTTTCGAAACGAATATATAGGAACATTAGGTGACCAATTAAACGTTCTCTGTTTTAGTAATATGAGCATCATATCCGATTCATATTTCAACACGTAAGCTTTGGAATTATGAGTGGCATGTTGTTTCGCTTGATGGGTTGAGGTCTTGAGGAGCAGTTCTAGCACGATACGAAGCAGTGAAGCACCTACGATGATGGTAGTGAATATAAAGGGGGGAAATCATTAGCTTTACGAGTATAGTGACCGTGATATGGCGGGTCTAAAGGTGCAAACCAGACAAAGCTACTTCGCAACAAATGTTTGCATTCAACTAGCCACTACGATTTGGTACGGACAAGAAAAGTACAGTAAACAATTTAAGATCTATTTTCCGCGTGAGATCAATAACTTAAGCATATATGGAAGAGTACCACCTCTCTTTCAATGCCGTGTAGGCCCCTGCTGATACGTTGAGGGTGCTGCAGGTGCGATGGCTGTCGGCGGCGGGGAAGAAGACTTTAGATGGCAGACGGCCGGGTTGGGCGATAAATCCTGTTGCCGTGGACGAGGTGGTCGTAGGAGCGGCAATGGCAAAGTGGACGAAGGGCGCCGATGAAGAGAGCTTAAGCGATGAAAGGATCCTGGTCCGGCGTCGTGGATGAGAGACGTCCTTCTCTTGAAGTGGACGACGGGGTAGGGGTAGCGGCTCCGGCAAGGTGGAGGATGGGGTGGCGGACGGAGGAGGCTGGCCGCAGTGGGCGGTTTTCGTGGCGCCAACGGTGTATGAATGGGGAAATGGAGTGGGAGGGGGATCTCAAACTTTGGGACGCGCTTGTCTGAAATGTGGCAAAGTTACGAACTTATCCCCCGTTTAAAATTTCGGACATCACGTCGGTTGGGGATAGAACGGTAATCTCGCATCTCCCAAATATTTGCCGGTAACGATTTCGGGCGAGGAGAGGGTGTTTTGCTGCCCATGGTTGGCGCCCATGGTGTATGAACGGGGCTGACAGGTAGGGCGGTTGTGTCACGTCTGAGGGAAGTTACACATCTGCCCCTATTAAAAATATTAGCCTACATCGATTTCGGACGAGGAGAGTTTGTTTTGCCTCCCACCATGGATGAATGGGGAAATGGAGGGAGAGAAACATGTCTTTCGGACGAGCTTGAATCAAATGTGTTTTGCCGCCCACGTTTGGCGCCTACCGTGTCTTAATGGGCTCAGAGGCCGTCGTGTCACGTCTGATTGAAGTTACTAGTCTACCCCTATCGACAGCAGTGTAAATCCGGTCGATAAGAATGTCAAGTGTCAGGGTTAGACAGTAATTTCCATCTCGCAAACACTTGCTTCGGGCAGCCCACAAATGATAGTGGGTGTTTAGCCGCTTCATTCAAAACTTGGGAGAATTAGCATTCACGTTTGCCCTGGGCCCTGGCCACTAAATCCAAATCCAATTTTTGTTCGATTAAGAATATCCATAGATAATTCTACGTTTTGTTATTTATTTCTTCAAAACCACAACAAAGATTTATTCCACCTTTATATATGATTATGATTTAGAAATTCTGTGATCTTCGAATTCAGTAGGTTGGATACACTTTGAGTCAAACAGTTATTTCATCCAATACAATATGCTCACAAAAAAAACATTTCACCTTATGTCAATCATACAAGTACTGAGGATTACCTCGCCTAAAAAAATCGGATGATTACAACACATGGACAACATAGGGGGGTCTTACAACATAATCCATTCAGAGACATGACACAACATGCAAGTATAATAATCTAATGAAAATTTCCACTGCTATCTAAAGAAGAACTGGGATTACCCTGAGCTTCAGATAGCAGAAGCAGCAGGACTTCCTCCGTCTTCAAATGCAACATTCTTACTTCCTCCAATTCTTGGGTTGCTTGCATAATGCGTGCAGCTAATTGCATAATTTCCAGCTTCAAGATCGAGATTACCTCATTCATGGCAGCCACACCATCTCTTTCTGCCTATAGTAGAGCCTCAAGAACTTTAATATATGTGCTTAGACTGCTCTCCGACGGTGTTGCCTCTGAACTGCAACCATCTGGTAACATGGATGGCACACTGCTTCCACAAAATAGATTCTAGGGCTGTACATTGTGTTCTAGTGTGAACGGCATCCTGGAAGGTTTCCGCTGGACATAAGTAAGATATAGTGATTGCATGATCCAGGCAATAAGCTTACATGGTAAACGACATACGAATTATTGCCGAGCATGGCAAGCTATATTTAAATGGTCCGAAGCAACATCAGCCGAAAAGAAATTAAAATGGTAAGATGAAAACTTGAAATGGAGTGTACCACCGCTATATTTAAGTTGCCAAGGCATCTAAGTAGTTGAAATAATCTGAGAAAGCACTTAACAGTGTGGCCTCATATAAACTACGAAGACAGTCTTGTGATGAAGTTCAGAGGAAAAGTTAAGGACTCAAATGAACTAGGCATGCATTTCTTTACGATAGTACAGCAGGCACTGCTGACATATTGGCCAACTTAGGTATAACGTAACAAGTAACAAACAAGCATTCGAATCAAGCAATACATCAAAGTAGACAACTGAACTATTTGTTATTCTGTAAGATTACAGGTTGAGGGCACAAGCCAAGAAAGTAGCCCACACGCATTACATTTCACATGTACTAAAACACATTGGCTTACCATATGTTGCTGTGAAGCCTTGCTGCTGTTGCAATGTTCTTTGAAGATATCGTCAGCATCCCGTGGTTGCAAATCTACTTGTTGTAGTTTATTCTGCACCCTATATTTAGGTAAAATTAATTTTAATCGCATGCACTGGTTTGAATTGATCATCAATGGTTCATCTAAACTAATGAAAAAAGGGTGTGTGCATACACGACAATATATCTGCTTCCCTCTATTTTTATGCTTGTTCGAGGTGCCAGCCCGAAAAGAACAAATATTTTGCTTGATGGGGTTGGCAGCTCCATAATTAATAGAAGCATAAAATTAGTCATGCAACTTGGGAAGATCAAGAACACACAAAAAAGTAATGATCATAGGCTCGTAGCAGTGATGTAATAGCTAGCATCAGAAAATGTAGGGTAAAACGAACAAAAACCAGGGGAAACACATGCTAGTTTGCTGATGTGTAATTAAGCATAGAGAACATGAAGTAGTGTGATGGAACCAACAGGTGGCATCAGAACAACAAAATTATCATAAATATAGCATGCAAGAAGTAAAATAGTAGGCAGTGATATCTAGGAAGTACAGTAATACTTAGGACAAAACAGAAGCATATTAACTATATGTGCACTGGTATGTAATTTAGCACATGTGACATGTTCACTTCCAGAAGTATGGCCCTACAGGTGCAAGCAGAATAACGCGTCTCATGAAAAACTGAATGATGCCCTGAAGAAATTCAAAGGTGCGGTGCTTATGCTAAGAAAGTGAACGTAGGCGCCAGTCGTTGGATAATAGTACCTGATTCTCGGCAGCGTATGGGTATCGTTGGCATACTTGATAGCTAAGGATCGTCGATGGTGCTCGTGTTGCGGTTGAGTTTGGGCCAGCTGTCGCCGTCGCTGCAGTGGCTCCAGTGCTACGGTTGCGGCGCCTGTCGGCATACAAGAAAGCTTATCTGTGGTAAGTGAACAGTTGCATGACCAAGAGAAAAACCGAAGGAGTATAGATCGAAATAACCTAATGAGGCTGCGGCGTCGGTAAAGCAGGGCCGGTGGAGTTGAATATGGCATCCGTGGAGCAGGTCCGGTGTAATGGACGAAGGTTTCGGCGGGCGCGTTGTACAGTGCTTTCGGTGAGGCGGATCTGTTGCGACGGACGAGGGCTTGTATGAAGGGCCAGCGAAGGGACGGACGAGGGAGTCAGTGAAGGGCCTACACTATGGTGGACGAGGGCGTCGGTTAAGCAGATCCGGTGCGGTGGACCATGATGGCGGTCAAGGAGATCTTGAGCGGTGTACAAGCCAGTTGCTGAAGCGGCTCCGGTGAAGTGGTGAGTTGGCAGTTGGGGGTTCCAAGGTGTGGAAGGTAGATCCGTCGGGGTGTGATGTCCACCGCTGCGGCGGAGGACTAGATTCGGCGGCTTGCCGTGGTTGGGGGGATCGGGGAGGGGAAGGGGAGGTGCTCTGGGGAAGAATGTTGGCGGCAAAGAGGAGAAAACAATGGAGTTACAAAAGCAGCCCTTTTCCGTTCATGTGGCAGGGGTAAAACAGGAATATCGCATGGCTAAACTTTCGGGCGCGAGATATTTCGATGTGAGCGGGAAGTTTGAAAGCTTTTGGCGCCTGAAATTATATTCAGCTCTTGTACGGCCGGCTATGATATCATGGCTGAGAATTTGTTTGTTTTGCACGCAAAAAGTGCAAGTTTTGAAAATCAATGTCCCCAACCCGAAACTTAGATTGTCCATTCAATTCAAATATGGATCATGGAGCTACTACAAGAAAATACCATCATATGGTCCAATTCAAATGAAATTCCAAATGTGTTTATCCTAAATATGATGACAAAAGCAAAAAAGTTTATTTGTATGAATAAAGTTGATGATTATAAATTTGAACATGCCCGCATGTCTATATCTCTAGGTTTGATATATGAATTTGTAATCACGAAATCCCGGCTTAAAAATGTACCTCCGTTTAAATGAATTACATAAGCTAATGATGGAGTCGAATTCCAAAATTCCAATCTTAGCTTTGTAATTCTGGTACATCAAAGTATATCACGCATGTTCAAAAGTATCGTTATCTCATAGTCCAAACTGTGAAACAAATTGATCAACCTTGAGTGCACACACTATTGAACATGTATATCTCAATTACGCTAAAGTCCCTCACATATAGACACCTCACTCTTTATCTGAAGCCAACCCCTCCCCCCCCCTCATCGCCCCCCACACACATAAGTCGTTCTCTCCCCCAAACACCAACACACGAGCACACTAACACTCCTCTCTCTTCTAAAGTCTGGACCCCAATATAGGTCTCTATCACTTTGTCTCTTGGGCATGCACACATCTCTTCCCACACTCTCTAGCTAGGTCACTCGGCATCTCTCTTTCCCAAGCACACGCACTATGTAGAGTGTATCTTTCCATACACACAAAACGTCGCCCCCAAACGTCTATCTCCCTAGTTATGTGGTTCTCGCACACTCAACTCACACACAACCCCCACCGCAAAACAAGCACACTTTCTCTCCTTGTGCACCACTCTCCTCTTTCTATCTCTCCCACATACGGACCCGCCCCAGCTCCTCCCTGTATACATATATGTCGTGACTCTTTCCATAGCTCCCTAATGTATCATCGTTCTCGATCTCGCACATTGTTCTCTACACCATCTATTCTAGATCTCTCATGAAGTCCCTATCACACACACGATGACTCGCTTCGCTTACGTCTCCGTACATAGGCCAATTTCAAACAACATCAACATTGTCTCTCTATATATACGCCATTTATGGACACAAACACCCCCTCTCTCGCCCCCTCTTTTTCTCTCTCTCTCTCTCTCCTTCACTAGCTCTCTCTCTCTCTCTTGCCCCCTCTCTTTCTCTCTCTCTCTCCGTCGCTAGCTCTCTCTCTCTCTCTCACCCCTCTCCCACACACAATCGATGTCTCTTCCAAATAGTCTACTCCCCCACCCACACCCATGCTATCCCGCTACTACACATGTCACACCATTCCCCCTTCCCTTATACTAAGTTTACATCATTAGTGGTCTCTCTACTCCACATACACATACTCCCTCTCACACACAAACGCGCGCACAAACACCCATTAATCTGGATCCTCATCTCTGCCCATGTCCGCATGTGTATCTCGCACACTCATTCTCTAATTATGTATATGTATCTCCACGTTACACAACACAAAGCCCCAAGTACATGTCTCTCTCTATCCTCCACACATAGACACAAAGAATCTGTTATCATTGCCTCAGTCTCTAGACATATCACACATGCACTCTCTCTCTCTCTCTCTCTCTCTCGCAAACACACTCAACAAGGGTTTCCCCGTGAATAACTTACTGTCTATTCATCAACAGTCGTGGCAGTACGGCGAACACGAGACGTGAAAAAGAATAAATCTACACGTGCTTAGACCACCTAGTATGACTACTAGGAGTAGAGCAAGCCAAAAAGCACGTCGCCGTCACCCCTTCCTTATCGGCGACGGGAAAACCTTTGTTTTACACAGTTGAGAAGTCATTGTGCTAAGGCCTCACATGCTGAGGCGTTGAATAGAATGTAGATGCTAGTTTACGGAAATAAGTATCGATAATACGTTTGTATCTCCATACTTATATTTCTTCTCTTATAAAAAAACCGAGTTGGTGATGATGGTACGCGTGCCATCTTGCAATATAGACCGTCCGATCTATATCTGCCTGATGGAAAATAAACTAAAAGATACACGCACCCCTCTCCACATTTGCAGACAAGGCCTTCCCTCGTTCATCCTTGTCTCCAACAACCTCATTGTTGAGAAATTAAGAACGGAAGCCTCTAGAACAAACTGGCCTGGTGGCCGCTGCCGGCGTCATCAATCCCCATGCCTCCGCTCAGTCCGACCACCAATCATCACCATGCCCCACTCCTCTTCACCTTATCTCCTAGTTCTCGAGTTATCATTAGTTTTTACACATGGGATTACTCCCGCATGGGTCAATCACAACGAGTGTTTTTATAAAAAAAATGCATCTTGATGTTCCGTGCAATGCACGGATCTTGCTAGTACTCCTACAGAAGACTATGTTGGTGATGATGGTGTGTGTGCCATCCGTCGTTTGTGACCATTAGATCTACATCTAACGACTACGAGGTAAGTTGTTGCCTTTTCTCACAAACATCCCACTTGTCTACCAATTTGCAGAAAAACCCATAATTAGTATCTTAAAACCAACCACATCCCTCCCTGACCTCACCAAAACAGCCCAAGGAATATATTCTAATTCAAACATAATATATCTCTAGTGATATATGTATATCAAAATTAGAGTGTTTTGTATCAAGTTTGTGAATAAGTATTATTCTAATTATCATTCGTTGCAACGCACATGAACATTGCTAGTATTTCCAACCATGCAATTTTTTCCCTAGTATTCCATAGTTTCGAGTTTTCCATCACGATATTAGTCACTCATGGTTGATATTTACTTTCAATCATGTACACATATAAACTATGTAACTAGCCTTGCTTATTGGGTTCCAAAGCTTAACTTTCACTCCTACTAACAATATGTAGAGTATTTAACAAAAAAATACCACTTTCAACCAGCCCTAGGAAGAATCTATTGTACAAAAAATAGCAAAAACATACCCAAAATTTCTTAATCCATGACAAAAACTACTACCTACCGATTAGGTTAGTTTAAACCCATTTATGACAGGGTTGGCCCACACGTCCGTGCTGATGAGGCAGCTTAAAGACATTACTTCAAACATTACTGATGCGTGTTCGTCGGTGGCACCGGTGATGAGCGAGTTGTCCGCCGCTTCGCCGGACGGGCCGGATGCCGCGCTGGCCTGCGCACGGGTTAGCAAGCTGGCCCGAGCGTGACTCACGAGCGAGCAAGCCGCCGTGCAGGCCTTCGCTCAGGACAGATGGCTGACCTTAGCATTGCACGCGCGAGCAAGCCGCCGCGCCGCCGTGCCAATCTAGCTAGCAAACCTTGCAGACAAGCAGCTGGATGGAGCTATCTTGGCTAGCTAGCGGCCGCGAGCGCTGGACGGAGCTGGCATGTAGGCTGCCGCAAGATGGGCTCCACACCGCCGGCGGTTTTGACCTCGCCTTCTGCGGGTGGCGGTAGCTGCGTCCCATGGCCGAGGATGACTAGGTGGACGGGCTGGAGGTAGGAGGTCACTCGGGGATTTTTGTGCAGACTGGCATGTAGGTCCCACAAGTCATAACGCCCGGCCGAATAGAAGGCGTTGACTTAATGGGCGACATGGGCCCTGTTTGGATACTCTAAGTCAGAGGTTAGATTCTAACCCTGAACTAACTCTAACCAAAGTGGTGTTTGGAAGGTAGGGTTAGATTGACAACAAATGTATCCAAATAGGGCCATGGGTTGAAACGTGCCTGTAACAGCACTTTGTAGAGTAGTCGTTTCTTGGTAGGGCTGGTTGGTAAGAGCATGTACAATGGTTGATAAGGTAGTCTTATCTTAAGTCTGCCATGTATGCAAGTGGTAGTAGTTTCTTGGCATTATTACTGGTTTCTTGCATTATTAGGGGTTTCTTGTAAGGAACAATGTACTACTAGCGACAAAAGGCGATTCTAGGTTGCGTTGTACTCCAACGAGTACTACTAGTGGTCGCGGGAGTGTATACCTCGTTTTGTGGGTTCGATCCCGGCCGAACGCACGGCGGCCTTTTTTTAAATAGTAACTTTGCTGCGAGCCAATATTTTACACGAGTAGTTTGAGTTTTGAAGTCAAACAAAAGTGTGGCACCACAATGTGGGTGCACTGGATAGCCAAGCCACGTGAACGGGGTTTCCTTCCCAGCATCATGTGGCTTGCGTGCTCTCCCTAGCCGCACCTCGCTTGCAGCTTCCTCATCAACTAGTAGCATATTTAAACTAGCGCCTCCCAATTAAGCCCGAGGAGCCGGAAAAGCCTTGCGGGGCATTCGGAACTGTGCAATATGGCTATGTACGTAAAGTGCTCTACTACTACTCTGTAGCTTGTGGCGTTGCACGCATGGACTTCACTCCATTATCGGCTCTACTATAAAAGAAATTCCTCTTGACGTGTTTTTTTAAACAAAGGCAAAAGCTTTGCTTCATCTCATTCATAAAGAAGGAACTAGTAACAAAGTTTGACGAGATCCATTACACCTCAACAAATGGAAGCGAAAAGTCTAGTCTCGCTGTATCAAATAACTCAAATGTTCTGCCCCCGCAGTAACCGTCGCTGATAAACAGGCTGCTAGTGTGTGAGTGAGAGGAGCGGCTGAGACCCTCCACTATGTGTTCGGTGCCAAAAATCTAAAAAGTTTGCCACATACACTTCGATGCCAAATGAAAAATATTTAGCACTGGCAACACAACGTGAAGGATTTGGCATCCATCCACCTCTGGGCCACCTAGCTATAAACTAGTAATATATCAGCTCAAATCAGTGTCTCGCTAGTGGTGTTGGTGGTGCTTCGCATGCAAAATTACAGTGGCTGCTTTGTTTATTGCCTCAACGAAATATGGCGTCAGAGCAAGTAGAAGCATCGATGCCCTGAAATTTTTATATGGCATCGGCTGCACAATGTAGGACACCGATGACAAATGTTCAAAAAGTGAATTTGGCACCGGTTTTGGCCTACATAGTGGAGGGCCTGAGTAGGCCAGCTACGTGAGAGGAGCGGCTGAATAGAGCACCGAGAGTACCCACTAGGCCACTACGCATGTGTACTTTCCCTGCGTTGATAGTACAACGATGGTTCTAAAGAACAGTAGTACTCTCCACTTCCAACTATAGCTCCTTGGCCCTGAGATTTAAGAGTTCAAAACTGGTGCACTATACTGTACAGTACATATCACTAGTAGTACCCTCGCACTACTAGTTGAGAAAGTAGTACTAGTACTGCTACAGTACGAGTACGTACTCCCCTGTCACATAATGTAAGACATTTTTTGACACTAGTTGGCGTGTACAAAAAATAGAAAAAACATACCAAAAATTTCTTAATCCACGCCAAAAACTACTAGCTAGTGCCAAAATTTTCTTACTAGTGCTATTATTTACAGTATAATGCAGTCTCATAACATCCCATAATGCTAGTACTAGTAGTAAATAATAGCCTCACCCCTTCGCTACAGTTGGAAGGGACGAGGCCCTGCGGTTACTACACTCTTATCTCCTCCTCGCCAGTTTCCCTCCCCCCGAAGAGAAGGTAGTTCGTCGCCGCTCCCATGAATTCGCCAGGCGGTTCTCCTCCTCGTCGGGGCTGGGAGACCTTGGACGACGATCCACTGGGAGAAATTGCACGCCGCTCCGACGTCCTCACCGTCACAAGACTCGGTGCTTCCTGCACCAACTTTTTCAAGACGGTGCTTAAAATGGCTTGGGAAAAGGCCACGCTTGTTGGTCTTCCATGCGTCCTTGAGGAGAAGGTTCTTCTATGGGACAATCCTTCGAACAGTCCACCGCTCCCTGGCCATGGTTGCACGTTGACTCCGCTAGAGTTGCCAACATTGAGAGGTAGTCACATTTTGTCCGATGAGCAGGTCAGTAATGGAGTTTGACCATGTAGTACTTAGTTATTCCATTTCCATCCCGTAATTTCTCCGCTGCCCACCATCTTATATATAGGTCTTGGTCGGTGCCAACGAAGATTGGCTTGCATACCTCCGGCCGGATACCACCATCATTTTGCACAACATCCACAGCAGTGCGGCCGTTCTGGTAGACCCCTTCTCCATCATTGGGATCGGACTTCTGGACTGGTTGGGCTTGAATATGTATGATGATGCCTACATGAGATTGAAGAATATAGCAATTGCGAGCCCGCGGACAAAGCGACGCGGCTATGACGATTACTATCTCATTGCAGTGTTCGACATAAGGATTGCCATCAATGCAAGAGGCACTAACGGCAGAGGCTGGCGCATCTTGGCGGCCGCAGATTTGTACCCCTACACGTTCGAAGCCGCCGTGCGCCATCTAGGACGCATCTTCACGATGACAAGCCAGGGGACTCGTTGCATCTGGTTGCCATCCTACGGTATGGGAGATTACAAACAGAATGCACAAACCATCATTTGCATCCCAACCAGTACTCCATTATTTTGCAGGGACCAATCATCCCGCGATCAAAATAAGATCGCCGATCCTGGATATGCATTTGCATCCGCGATTCGGTCTAACATGGAACCTTGTAGCAGACTATGGCATATTGGGATCAACTATCTTAGTAGTCGTTACCCATGGTACCACTGATGTGCAACATGGTCACACAATCTACCACGATCAGACCGTCACCTTCTACCCAGGTATTCCATTTTTTAACCCTCTCGCCTTCTCTTTCATTGTTGTACTTGTACTCTACTTACATACTAGTAGGAGTACTTTTTGCCTTGGAGGAAGCATATAGCTAGCTAGGACCTTGAAGACTTGAACCCACTAGCTGCCACCATTTTTGTTTTTCCATGTCTTACTATCTCATACATGTAGCCAAGAGTGGCTATATATAATAAGCCGATTATTTTACTTCCTCTATACCGGAGTAGAACTATTTGCTGCACAGTATTATTGACCGCCATATTTGAGCACAACATTATTATGCATGGACCTTGACTATGTACGTCACCATGTGTCTAGATCTGAGATGCTGTGTGTACCAGATGAACGGCGCCGAGTTCGACTCCCGTGATGCTACGTGGGTGCCGAGGAACACTCTTGGAGAGTACTCGCTTTTCATTGGGGACAGCTACACCATTGTGAAGCGGATGCCACCTTCCGTGTCGTCCTGCCGTTCATGAAGCATGGTTGTGTCTTCAATGCGCACAGCCGGATGAACGACATGCTGGGACACGCTATCCCTGATTTATGTCGCTTCAGCTTGTATGAGTCTCCATCGTGTGGAACCGGACTAGAAAGCTGCGACAATGATTCCCGTTGCCCACCGCTATGGATCGCACCATCCATGAAGAACACCTGGGACTCGAACCGGGAGGAGGACATGTGGCCCATCTATAACGTGTAAGTGGAGTACGGTAAACTGTGAACGGTAGCGCTGTGAATATATGTAGACTAGTCGTGCACAAATTTATCACATGAATTGGAGATGAACTTGTATGGCATACTGGCATTTTTCATTTAGAATTTGTTACTAGTAAATGTGTTATGTGGACGTGCAGCTTGTGTGGTTGTTGCACAGGCTCCTACGCGCTCTTTGAGAAAAAAACTGGCACATCTTTGGATATACGTGACGTGGCGGCATCATACAGTAGCATCATTCGCTATAGTTGTACTCCATGTAGTACGCTCCTACTAGGACAACAACTCCGATAAAACCTTGCGCTTGGCTCTCTGCCTCTTCGGGAGGTTCAAGAATTCGTACTCGTCTGAACCTTGCACTTGGCTCTTCGCCTCTTCGGAAGGTCCAACAATGATGATACTATAGTACACATTATGCTTCTGGCAATCTGACACCGATTGAACTGTTGCACATCCACCGCGAGGGCGAGGGCGAGGGAGAGGGCGCTGTAGTCAAAACCCTCTCCTCGTCCTGCGAACCACCGCGCACGTAGGCGAGGGAGAGGCGTAGTAAGCAAGCTTCTCTTCGTTCGGCGAGTTGACGGGACACATCAAAGCAGTACTAGTACTAGTCCATACTGCGTCCTTTCCGGTTAATATGCCTTAATTTGAAACGAGAAAAATACACTGACGGTCAACGTATGTAATAATACGCTCTTTACGGTCACTATATATAGTTTTGCGGTGATTATACGATCACTAGCTCATCGTAGAGCACCGTACTGCACCCTACAGACCGACCACATAGTCGATGTGGCACTCTGTTGACTGGTTAAATTGTCACCTGGTTTTTGGGTCCCACCTGTCAGTTGGCAGAGCAAAGAAATCAGCTAAAAAACAAAGACTGTAGTACATCTACACTTCCAATGCATTTAGCCTTTAATCTAAATCGATATTGATTGACTAATGCACCAACTTGTGCTCTAGGTATAGGCTACATGTCTATCCTTAATTACAGCATGCAACGACTTTCATTTAATCTTCTTCTCTCAATGGTCGCATGCACACATAAGTTTGCTACTTTCGGGCGTTAATTATGCCCTGGTCAATGTGTAAATCTCTAAATGTACAGTCTTTCACGCACGTAGGGAGTAGGTTGAGCACTTGAGCGTGAGCGTGTGTGTTGCGTCATGTGCTGTGTGCCGCATGGGTACGTGAGTATTGCATGCGTCCATGTGTACGTGTGAGTGTTGCATGTTGCATGCATGCATGCATGCATCAGGCTTACTCCCTCCCATTGACATGTTCATATTTCAAGCTTCCTCTGTTCCCTCCATATGGTGATACTCCCTCTGTTCCCAAATACGGAGGAAAATCCTCCCTCTGTTCCCAAATATGGAGTATTTGTCTTTCTAGAGGTTTCAACAAGTGACTGCGTAGGGAGCAAAATGAGTGAAGTGAGCATAGAGGCATAGGGATAATGTAGAAAGGAAGTCTTCCCGGTCCATTATTCCCCATCTCGGTCAGAGAGAACTATTCAACTAGTCTTCAGAGTGAAGTGACAATACCTGTTGTAGCAGATGGGTCACTTAATTAATAAGCTAAACCAGCGTGTTGGCATTACTAAATCAGTCTTTCCCAGTACTGCCATCATGTTTGCCAGTAGAGCACGCTTCTGTCCTCCATTAACTGACATATGGGTCGTCTTGTGGTAGACACATATGTCATCGGTGTAACTATTTACACTCCGAAGGACGGTATATCCTGGTAGTAGTAGTAGAATTGGGATTTAATGCACTTTCTTCCCCGTCTTCCACTCTTCTTCCTCCTCTCTTCTTCCTCCTCTCTTCCCCATCGTCGGCCGCACACCATTTCCCCCCGCTTTCTGCTCGCCCGCCCGCGCTATCTTTCTTGGTAGCTCGCGGGTACCATATCCCCCCACTCACTGCTCGGCCACACGAGGAGAAGCTTCTTCGCTCGCCGGCCCGAATCCACTTCCCTGTTGTCTCGCAGGCACCGAAAACACCAATGGCAGAACCGACTGACACGCAGAGCCGCGATTGGAATTCCCTCCCCGATGTTCTCTTGGAGCAGATCTGTAATCGTACGGACCTACTCAGCACCGTCCGTCTGTGTGATGCCCCAAGACCGATGCTCCAGAAGACTTCCAGCCGCTCCGGGCTTCATCGTGTGTTTCATTTGTGCTTGCTATTTTGTTTTTGCATTGCATCATGTCATCATGCCACCATGTCATAAATCTTTTGCATCTCAACCAAATAATTTGCATAGATCTTCGATCCATATAACCCGAGGGAATTCACTTGTGATTTCTCTTTATAACATATCCTCCTAATAATGACGGAGCTATTATAAATATTCCATTAGCTTGGAAACAACCTCAACACATGTGCAAATTATATCCCTTTTGATTCCATATTTCTAAATCCATGCACAACTTCCCCGGGAGCCAACTTCATTTCCAATTTCCCCTTTATTTAGAGTTTGGAGTTTCAACTTGCCATTTTATCTTCCCGGGAGAATGTTACCTATGTGCCCATGGGTCATATTAATTATGTCGAGCCACATCCTCAAATTCGAGCCCTTTTAGATTCCATCTAAAGGGATTTCTAAAGTCAAACAATTTGGCTTTTATTCAAACGTGTTTGAATTTTCATCTTCCAAAAATCTTCAAACAAATTTATTTATATTCCTCACATTTTTGCGAGTCCGGGAAAATTATCCCCATGCCTAGATTCCACCCCTACCTCCTCTTTCTTTTCTTCCTTTTTTCTGTCTTGTTTAAAAATGGAAAGCAGAGGAGAGGCAGACAGCCGCAGCAGGCCAGAGGCCCACAGCCGGCCTCCCTATGGCATCTGCAGCCGGCCCAAGGCCCACTCGGACCTCCTAACCCTAGGCCCGACCCCGACCTCTTCCTCTCTCTCCCTCGCTTGTTACCCAGCGCCGTCACTTCCCGCAGCCCGATCCCCCAGCGCTGTCTCTACCTTCGATCTCTCCCTCACCCCCTCGATCTCCCTCTCAATCACCACCTCGCCCGCGACCTTGCTCGTCCCGAGCATCGCCGGTGCCTCCGCGCCCGACCCCGTGCCGAGCACCGGCCTCCCCTGCGCCGTCTCCACACCGCGTCCCCGTCGCGCCTCGCCATGGCAGGGCCGGCCTTGCCGCGTCCGTCGCTGGCGACCAAGGCTCAGAGCCGCGGCACAACTCCTATGCCGCCCCGCCTCACTGTCTCTCGTGCTTGAGGGCCAACACTGCTGCCGCGCCTGTCCCCATGTCGCCTCGGCTTGACCACCCTTGCTCCGCCTCCTCCGCCATCAGCCACCATGGGAGGCCCGAGCTTCGCCGCCATTCCCCCAAGCTCCGTTTCCGGTCACTTCCTCACCACCATCGCACATGGGTCCGGCCAGATCGAGCCGTCCCGTCGTCATCCGCATCCTCGACCTCTGCGTCGTCCCTCGGCGGCCGTTGTCGTCACATCCTTGCTGATGCTCTGCCTTTGCAACCGGCCCCACCTGCCCGTGTGCTCGCATGGGTACCATCGGAACCTCTACCACCAGTGCAAGCTGCCATCCTTCATGGATGGCCACCACACTGACCACTTTGGCATGTCGGCATTGTTCATTGTTGTTATCGCTCTGGTCATCGTCATCTTGGATAACCACGACTTTGTCCACCGCCAAGTTTGACTACACGGCTACAAACGACATGTACAACTACTCGCGCCGAAGACCCATGTACAACTACGTTGCCGAGACCGAGACCGGCAAGTCCAGTAGACGCCCGAACCACTACCGGATGCGCCAAGTACCTCTTCTTGTGACCCGAACGTCTACGGAAACATCAGCGACTACAAAACGAGTACCACTACCGTCGCCGAAGACCGCGTGTGCATCTCCGAACGTGAACGACTACTTCCACGACGTCCGTGAACGACTACTTCCTTTTGACAACGTGAACGACAACTTCGACGACAACTGCCTCGAGAACGTCTACTTCCTCTACGTTGGTCCGAACTCGAACACCTCCAAACGCACGCTCCGAAGGTATACCGCGAGACGACACCCGAGAACGTTTGCTTGCGATGTATGAGATTCATCTCTTGTGTGCACCATGTCCGTTGTGCCCCTCTTTTGTCGCCGACCCGTGGGAACCCGGTTACCGGGAGCGCCCCATCATCTTGTTCGACACGTTCACGCCACCTTTTCTTTTGCATTGGCATCTTGACGGTTGTTGGATCATCGGAACGTTGCCGTGGCACCGTTTCCATTCTCGCCGCCATGAAACCCCTTTCCTTTCCGTCGTGGCGACCAAATGCTTCATATCTTGTTAATTGTCAACTTTTAACTAAAATTGCATAAAACTTGCAAATGTCATCTGCATCATGATAACAACATTAATATGATTAAAATGTTGTTTGCTTTAAGAATTGCTAAATATGCACATGGGGAGTTTCCGGAATTGTTGTTGTTATTTCTGGCCTCATTTAATATGTCTTGATAGTGTAGTTTTGCTCATGCTTCACCTCTTGCCATGTTTAATAAAACATTTAATCTTGTCTTGTAAATAAACGAGAGTCAACTAACTAAATATAATGTGGTGTTTCGTCAATATGCAACCCATTGCATATTGAGCTGCACTTAACTTGTAGTATTGCTTGTGCACCTTGCCACGCCATGCTTATTTAAACCGGACATGCATCATATTTGTTTGGGCATCATGCCATGGTTATGATATGTGTGTTTACCTTGTTGTTTGCTTCTTTCTGGTATGCTTCTATCTTTAGCTTCAGTTTCGCTCCAGAGTTGTGAGGTTTTGTTCGACTACTTCATGGACTCGTTCTTCTTCCTTGCGGAATCCCAGGCAAGATGACCTTACCCAAATATCACTACTATTTTTGCCTATGCTAGATGTCTCGCTCTTTAGCTTATTGCCTCGATGCCTATGTCTGTTTGTCAGCCTCCTATTGTTGCCATGAAACTCTCTAACCACCCACCTAGCAAACCATTGATTGGCTACGTAAGCATCGCTCAGCCCCTCTTATAGCGTTCTTAGTTGCACGTGAAGATTTTAAGATTCTTGCTTCATGTTGAAGTTATTGTTGGGATATCACAATATATACAATGTTAAGCTAAATCATCTACCCCCTCCGTCCCAAAATTCTTGTCTTACATTTGTCCAAATACGAATGTATCTAGTTACACTTTAGTGTTAGATACATCCATATCTGGAAAAATTTAAGACAAGAATTTTGGGACGAAGGGAGTATATATTTGGCAATGGGTGGAAGGCTAAGCCTCTGCCTGGTGTTTTGTTCCACTCATGCCACCCTAGGAACCATTTAAACTGGTGTTATGTTCCTTGATTTCGCGTCCCTAACACGGTTGGGGTTTATGGGCCCCCCTTGATAACCCGCTTAGCACTAAAGCTTTTCCAGCAAGGCCCAACTTTGGTTCTACATTTGCCTAACAACTAAAACTTATCGAGGGAGTAATTAACCCGAGGATTTATTAATCAACAACCCGGGCCAGTGCTCCTCAGGAGTGTTGGTCCAAACTGGGGGTCCTACGGGGCCACCTTGGGGAAACCCGAGGGCTGGTTTTACCTATAGCATCGCCCATCCGGTCGTGGCCTGAGACGAGATACACGCGGCTACCATCAGGGTGTCGGCACGCCGGGAGGTCTTGCTGGATTAGTTTTACCTTTGTCAGAATATCTTGAGCACGAGATTCTGAGAATACTCGGGTCTTCCCACTTTGGAGTTGCGACTCCGCAGATCGTGAGCTTGTGATGGGCTAAGTTGGGACACCCCCGCAGGGTTTTGAACTTTCAAAAACCATGCTCGCGGTTATGTGGCAGATGGGAATTTGTTAATATTCGGTTGTAGAAAACTTGACACTATGATCGTAATACACTACCAGCGTGAGTAACCGTGACGGTCGCTTTCCGAAGGGGTTCGGGAAGTGAACACGGTGGGGTTATGTTTGACGTGCTTAGTTAGGATCACTTCGTGATCACTTTGTCGATCGTTGGCACTTTCTCTTCTCGCTCTAAACACGTAAGCTAGTGCTAGTGCTGCTGCAACCTTGTTTTCAGTCTTGTTCCACACCCAAGGCTTTGATAGTATTGCTACCCGAGAACGGGATTGCTGAGTCCTCCGTGGCTCACAGATTCTACACAACACCAGATGCACGTACCACTGAGAACAATGCAGGCGATGGATCAGAACTTCAATGGGAGTTCGATGAAGAGCTGGGCTGTATGTATGTGACGTTTTCGACGATCGGTAGTGGTTCCTACTAGGGGCGATCGAGACCTTGTGTTGCTTTATTTATGGTATCTTTCATTTGGATCTTCGTTCATAGTCGGACTGTTATGTTATTTGGATGATGAATGTTTATGTAATGCATTGTGTGACGTGGTGAGTGTAAGCCAACTACTCTTTTACAATTTCATCCCTCTTTTACATGAGTTGTGCAAAGATACCATACTTGAGATCATTCTAGTATGAGATCATGCCTTTAAGTCGTGCCTCGACATGTGGGAGGTATAGTATCATACTGGGCATTACAAGTTGGTATTCAGAGCCTTCTCCGACCTAGGAGCCCCCCTGATTGATCGAATCGTTGACGGTTAAGTCTAGGCACACACATAAAATGTTTTGAGTCCTATATATATATCGGAGAGTAGGATTTCTATTTACTCCTCATCCCTTCATCGCTCTGGAGAGGATTCCTGACGATGTTCTATCTCTTCTACTCTCAAAAATTCATTAATTTTTTGTAGGATCACGCGAGTATTGTTTGGATTGTTCCGATATCTTTGTGACGAGAACATTGTTCTCGATGCCTCCTGTCATTTAGGGGTTCTGGCAGTGTCCTGGGGAGTTGAGCTTCGATGTGTTGTCATCACAAATGTATCCTAGCGGTTCTAGAATACTTAAGACGGCCGACATCAAAAACTCTTCTATGCGGTTAGTGGTAAGATAACCCCGACATCACCCAGTACTGGGGAGGTAGTTCGGGAGTATTGCCACAGCTTGTATAGCAGATGCGTTTCGAAGGTCCAAGGTAAACGATTTTCGAAAATGACTGCTTATGTGTTGAAGGATGGATACAGCTGGATGTAGGATTAGAGTTGAGTGTGCGGTGCTTCCCCTGTATCCCCGACACCCTATTTCATAATCGGAAACCTTCAAAAATTAATAGGTGGGTTCTTCTAGTAGCTCGTAGGCATTCTTCCAACGAGTGCATGATATGAAGTTTGGGGTTCAACTTTGAGTGAAGAGGTTTTATGGACGTTGTTCCAATCGGGAGTTGCATCTTAAAGGGTCCTTGGCTATGCTGATCCGGGGATTGCAAAACCCTTTTGTAACATGTTCCATGAGCTTTCAGCACGAATATGTGGAACGAAACTTCTATCTTGTATTTGTTCTATCTGCTCCTTGTTGTTTTTTATTTACCTTTTGTTCTCCCAAGTGGCTTCTCGACAAGTGTTGTACCATTAAGCTATGGGATTCATTCGTTCAATTCTCTGTTCGGATGATATTGTGAAGATTTTGTTGCAACATATCTATCCGTTGTTTCCGTTTTGATTCTGGTATTCGAGTTGCTTCGATGTCAAATGTTGATTCCATACCTTTCTTAATCGGTGTTCTCATATTTCTATGGGAGTGCTAATCCTTCTGATCATAGAAATTGTCATGTAGATTCTTTTCAACCGGCGTGCTTCTCTTCAAGTTAATCCGATCTCTTCATCATCTACAAGATCAACTCTTAGTCTTTTCTCAATGGTGTCTATTTCATTCATCCCAAGTTGTCTTGTTTTTTCCCACCCTCCCACCATTTTCTTATGGAGCCAGAATTCTTAATCAAGTATCCATTTTATTCATGTGATGTTTCTTCATTCATTTCCTTCAATGTTCTTATCCGGTGATTTATCGTGAAGATGCTTAATAGTTTCAAGTTCATGATTCTTAATTCTAATATTCTTCTCCGGTGGACTAAATCCAAGCTTCCGTATTGATCATATATGTGCCTCTTGTTTCACATGTTTTCCAATGTGGGAATTTCCTATCCAAAGTCTCTCTTGATTATTCAACTCTCCGTAATTTTTATGCGGAGTGTATCAGAGATCTCAGAGGACTCGTGTTTCCATTTTCAACCTGTTCATTATATTTTCATATTGTTATCTCATCCAAGCCATTTAATTCAACCGGTGCAATATCTCTCAAGTAATCATTCCAACGGTGTTTCTTTTGAGTGGGCCCTAATCACATGTCTTTTCCCAGGATCTTACCTGACTCTTTTAATTTTCCGGAGTTATTCTGAAATTCTTTTCAAAGTGTGACATAAGAATGATTTCCATCAGTCACATGCCTTCTCCAAGTTCGTTTCCAATTATTTTCATCTTTAGCCCCACCTTTCCCCTTTTCATTCTTCCGGAGTATTGCACATATTCTTCACGGTGGTTCTCGTTGTCATTCTCAGCATTTGGAGACCGAAGAAGAGTTTCTCTTAAATCTTGGCCCATTCTCTTGAAGATTCATGGTTCTAGCTTAATGCCATCCTCATTATTGTTCTGATTGTGAGGAATTCTTTTTATACCCATCCGAAGCATTTCATGAATTCTTCCCATTGTGATCCTCCGAAGGCCATCATTTCAGAATATTTCTTCGTTCTCAGTTTTCAACTTCGCCCTCCAACTATTCTTTATTGATGCCTCTTTGTTAGTCTCCATATTCTTCTGGTGCTTTGTTCAAGTATTCTTTAATCAGTCCGCGATCTCATCGTTTCTTGTATCTAAATTTCCTCAAGTGCTTTATTCTTCCCGGTGGATTATTCTTTTTCATCACCCAGTTTCAATTCTTACGGTGGCTCATTCAAGATTTCTCTTCCTTTGTTATCATACTAATTCATTTGTTCTTTTCATAATCCTACCAGTGCTTCGTTGAATACTTTCCCAAGTTTGTGCGAGATCTCTCTTTAATTCTTTGCAATGGGAATAAGTACTATGTTAATCCATTGGTAGTCATGAGTTTAAATTGGTGAAGGATACTCATAACATAATTCTTATTCTTGTTCCTTCCAAGTGTTTAATTCCTTCGTCTGGATCTCGTTCGATATCAAATAATTGGTTGTTCATCTTTTCTTTCCGGAGTTCCAAACTCTTTCAATTATCTTGTCACGAAGCTCTATCTAAATCATTGCAAGGCTTCAATCTTATTCTTTTCATCCTTCACTTTTCATCCTTCTGTTACCGGAGTTCTTCTTGGTGGTTCATCGTGATTTAGTTCATCCTCGAAGTCTTCATCAAGATTCTTGATCAATGAGCTCAAGTATTCTTCTTCTTGCATTCCGAAGTGCAATTCTTTCTACTTTATCGTTTGAGATGGTGGTATGTAATTTTTGACAATTTCCCTTCATGTTTCATGATTCACAAGTTGTCAGGAATGGGATATTTAAACCCATCATTTTCTTTGTTCAGGAGATCTTTCCAATCCTTCAATTTATTCGTTGGAGTTATCTTGGTATAGATTTCACCTAAAGCCTTCCATTAGGATTTGCTATTTATGGTGCTTATAAATGACACAAATTCTTCATTATCCTCGCAGTGAAAGAGTTTTCATCTCTTCATTGATCTCTAGCAACAATTGGTTTCCGCTAGTGGCCGGTTATCACCTCATAATTTTGAGATGTTTTCCATAAGCCCACAACAAGCTTATTCTTTTGTTGTTGATTAATTTCAACAAATTCGTTCAACCCTTCTTCGTAACGATGTTTTTCTAATTCATTTGTGGTAGAAGTTATCATATTCTTCTAGTATCTTTCTTCCTAACGTTCTAGCTTCTATTCCAGAGGTATTGTAATATTGATATGTTCGTTCCATCATCTCTTTTTGCCAAGATCATGTTCTTTTCCTTTCTGGTCCATTTAACGAGAGTGTCGTGTCCTCCATTCAAGTTCTCTCATCTGATCAAGTTTTAACTCTCTTTTAACCGGAGTGCTATCTGAAATCTTTCTTACCCCTTGTGTCATTCTTTCAATTGTTTCGGAGGCAATATGATGTTGATTTCATCAAGTTCATCCAATCTTCTCAAGTTCATGTTAATTCCTTCCATTTTCAGTCGGAGTGTTGTCCAAATTATGTCACTCTTATACCTTGGCTATACCGTTGCAGTTTCATATTCTTTTGGTTTGTAAGCTCTTGTTCCATGTCTTTCAACCTACAAGGTTCTCATAATGTTCCGTGTTCCTCTTTTCTAACGGAGTGCTTTCATCTTCGTTCATCTCCATTGTATTTTTTATTCAACTTGCTTAACCTCTCAAGGTTCGTGGTTTCACTCGTTTGTCAAAGAAGCAACTTTGTTTTACCTCTTCTTTTCCTCTTCTATCCGGTGCGATCTCCAGGATCTCGGGTCGAGATCCTCTGTTAGTGTGGGAGAGTTGTGATGCCCCAAGACTGATGCTCCAGAAGACTTCCAGCCGCTCCGGGTTTCACCGTGTGTTTCATTTGTGCCTGCTCCTTTGTTTTTGCATTGCATCATGTCATCATGCCAGCATGTCATAAATCTTTTGCATCTCAACCAAATAAATTTCATGGATCTTCGATCCATTTATCCCCGAGGGAATTCACTTGTGATTTCTATTTATAACATATCCTCCTAATAATTATGGAGCTATTATAAATATTCCATTAGCTTGGAAGCAACCTCAACACATGTGCAAATTATATCCCTTTTGATTCCATATTTCTAAATCCATGCACAACATCCCCGGGAGCCAACTTCACTTCCAATTTCCCCTTTATTTAGAGTTTGGAGTTTCAACTTGCCATTTTATCTTCCCGGGAGAATGTTACCTATGCGCCCATGGGTCATATTAATTATGTCGAGCCACATCCTCAAATTCGAGCCCTTTTAGATTCCATCTAAAGGGATTTCTAAAGTCAAACAATTTGGCTTTTATTCAAATGTGTTTGAATTTTCATCTTCCAAAAATCTTCAAACAATTATATTTATATTCCTCACATTTTTGCGAGTCCAGGAAAATTATCCCCATGCCCAGATTCCACCCCTACCTCCTCTTTCTTTTCTTCCTTTTTTCTGTCTTGTTTAAAAATGGAAAGCAGAGGAGAGGCAGACAGCCGCAGCAGGCCAGAGGCCCACAGCCGGCCTCCCTAAGGCCATCTGCAGCCGGCCCAAGGCCCACTCGGACCTCCTAACCCTGGGCCCGACCCGACCTATTCCTCTCTCCCTCGCTCGTTCCGCAGCGCCGTCACTTCCCGCATCCCGATCCCCCAGCGCTGTCTCTACCTTCGATCTCTCCCTCACCCCCTCGATCTCCCTCTCAATCACCACCTCACCCGCGACCTTGCTCGTCCTGAGCGCCGCCGGTGCCTCCGCGCCCGACCCCCCTGCCGAGCACCGGCCTTCCCTGCGCCGTCTCCACACCGCGTCCCCGTCGTGCCTCGCCATGGCGCCCCGCGGGCCGGCCTTGCCGCGTCCGTCGCCGGCGACCAAGGCTCAGAGCCGCGCCGGACCTCCTACGCCGCCCCGCCTCCCTGTCCCTCGTGCTTGAGGGCCAGCACTGCTGCCGCGCCTGTCCCCATGTCGCCTCGGCTTGACCGCCCTTGCTCCGCCTCCTCCACCATCAGCCACCATGGGAGGCCCGAGCTTCGCTGCCATTGCCCCAAGCTCCGTCTCCGGTCACTTCCTCAGCAAAGTCGCACATGGGTCCGGCCAGATCGAGCCATCCCATCATCATCTGCATCCTCGACCTCTGCATCATCCCAAAATCCCTCGCCGGCCGCTGTCTTCATATCCTTGCTGATGCTCTGCCTTTGAAACCGGTCCCACCTGTCCTTGTGCTCGTCATGGGTACCATCGGAACGTCTACCACCGGTGCGAGCTGCCATCCTTCATGGATGGCCACCACACTGACCACTTTGGCCTGTCGTCATTTTTCATTGTTGTTATCGCTCTAGTCATTGTTGTCTTGGATAACCACGACTCTGTTCACCGCCAAGTTCGACTACACGGCTACAAACGCCATGTACAACTACTCGCGTCGAAGACCCATGTACAACTACGTTGCCGAGACCGAGACCTGCAAGTCCCGTAGACGCCCGAACTAGTACCGGATGCTCCAAGTACCTCTTCTTGTGACCTAAACGTCTACGGAAACGTGAACGACTACAAAACGAGTACCACTACCGAAGCCGAAGATCGCGTGTGCATCTCCGAATATGAACGACTACTTCCACGACGTCCGTGAGCGACTACTTCCTTTTGACAACGTGAACGACAACTTCGACGACGACCGCCTCCAGAACGTCTACTTCCTCTACGCCGCTCCGAACTCGAACCGCTCCAAACGCACGCTCCGAAGGTATACCGCGATACGACACCCGAGAACGTTTGCTTGCGATGTATGAGATGCATCCCTTGTGTGCACCATGTCCATTGTGCCCCTCTTTTGTCACCGACCCGTGGGAACCCGGTTACCGGGAGTGCCCCATCATCTTGTTCGACATGTTCACGCCACCTTTTCTTTTGCATCGGCATCTCGACGAGTTGTTGGATCATCGGAACGTTGTTGTGGCACCGTTTCCATTCTCGCCGCCATGAAACCCCTTTCCTTTCCGTCGTGGCGACCAAATGCTTCATATCTTGGTAATTTTCAACTTTTAAATAAAATTGCATAAAACTTGCAAATGTCATCCGCATCATGATAACAACATTAATATGATTAAAATGTTGTTTGCTTTAAGAATTGCTAAATATGCACATGGGGAGTTTCCAGAATTGTTGTTGTTATTTCCGGCCTCATTTAATATGTCTTGATAGTGTAGTTTTGCTCATGCTTCACCTCTTGCCATGTTTAATAAAACATTTAATCTTGTCTTGTAAATAAACGAGAGTCAACTAACTAAATATAATGTGGTGTTTCATCAATATGCAACTCGTTGCATATTGAGCTCCACTTAACTTGTGGTATTGCTTGTGCACCTTGCCATGCCATGCTTATTTAAACAGGATATGCATCATATTTGTTTGGGCATCATGCCATGGTTATGATATGTGTGTTTACCGTGTTGTTTGCTTCTTTCCGGTATGCTTCTATCTTTAGCTTCAGTATCGCTCCGGAGTTGTGAGGTTTTGTTCGACTACTTCATGGACTCGTTCTTCTTCCTTGCGGAATCCCAGGCAAGATGACCTTACCCAGATATCACTACTATCTTTGCCTATGCTAGATGTCTTGCTCTTTAGCTTATTGCCTCGATGCCTATGTCTATTTGTCAGCCTCCTATTGTTGCCATGAAACTCTCTAACCACCCACCTAGCAAACCATTAATTGGCTACGTAAGCATCGCTCAGCCCCTCTTATAGTGTTGTTAGTTGCAGGTGAAGATTCCAAGATTCTTGCTTCATGTTGAAGTTATTGTTGGGATATCACAATATATACAATGTTAAGCTAAATCATCTACTCCCTCCGTCCCAAAATTCTTGTCTTACATTTGTCCAAATACGAATGTATCTAGTTACACTAGTGTTAGATACATCCATATCTAGAAAAATTTAAGACAAGAATTTTGGGATGGAGGGAGTATATATTTGGCAATGGGTGGAAGGCTAAGCCTCTGCTTGGTGTTTTGTTCCACTCATGCCACCCTAGGAACTGTTTAAATCAGTGTTATGTTCCTTGATTTTGCGCCCCTAACACGGTTGGAGTTTATGGGCCCCCCTTGATAACCCGCTTAGCGCTAAAGCTTTTCCAGCAAGGCCCAACTTTGGTTCTACATTTGCCTAACAACTAAAACTTACCGAGGGAGTAATTAACCCAAGGATTTATTAATCAACAACCCGGGCCAGTGCTCCTCGGGAGTGTTGGTCCAAACTGGGGGTCCTGCGGAGCCACCTTGGGGAAACCCGAGGGCTGGTTTTACCTGTAGCATCGCCCATCCGGTCGTGGCCTGAGATGAGATACGCGCGGCTACTATCGGGGTATGGGCACGCCGGGAGGTCTTGCTGGATTAGTTTTACCTTTGTCAGAATATCTTGAGCACGGGATTCCGAGAATACTCGGGTCTTCCCACTTTGGAGTTGCGACTCCACAGATCGTGAGCTTGTGATGGGATAAGTTGGGACACCCCTGCAGGGTTTTGAACTTTCAAAAACCGTGCCCGCGGTTATGTGGCAGATGGGAATTTGTTAATATCCGGTTGTAGAAAACTTGACACGATGATCATAATACACTACCAGCGTGAGTAACCGTGACAGTCGCTTTCCAAAGGGGTTCGGGAAGTGAACACGGTGGGGTTATGTTTGACGTGCTTAGTTAGGATCACTTCGTGATCACTTTGTCGATCGTTGGCACTTTCTCTTCTCGCTCTAAACACGTAAGCTAGTGCTAGTGCTGCTGCAACCTTATTTTCAGCCTTGTTCCACACCCAAGGCTTTGATAGTATTGCTACCCGAGAACGGGATTGGTGAGTCCTCCGTGGCTCACAGATTCTACACAACACCAGATGCAGGTACCGCTGAGAACAATGCAGGAGATGGATAAGAACTTCAATGGGAGTTCGATGAAGAGCTAGGCTGTATGTATGTGACGTTTTCGACGATCGGTAGTGGTTCTTACTAGGGGCGATCGGGACCTTGTGTTGCTTTATTTATGGTATCTTTCATTTGGATCTTCGTCCGTAGTCACACTGTGATGTTATTTGGATGATGAATGTTTATGTAATGCATTGTGTGATGTGGTAAGTGTAAGCCAACTACTCTTTTACAATTTCATCCCTCTTTTACATGAGTTGTGCAAAGATACCATACTTGAGATCATTCTAGTGTGAGATTATGCCTTTAAGTCGTGCCTCGACACGTGGGAGGTATAGTATCATACTGGGCATTAGAGTCTGGCCGCATGCCCTATCCTCGCAGGTGGCCCAGACACCGACTTGACGATCCTACAGAGGTTGCCGTGGTGCCCCTCGACATGCTACCACTACCCGTCCACATGTCCTTTATGCGCGGCCACTACTGGGCGGGCATGAAGGCCAACTGGATCGTCCTCATCCACCAATCCGGTAGTCCGTGGCGTCTCGTGGATATCTACACCTAGCGAGAGATCACCCTTCCATCTTTGGACACCGCCGCCATCGAGCCCCGCGGCCCGCCGGACAATCCTGCCTACTACGCATGAGACGCATCAAGCTTTTGGCTCGACCTCTGTTTGCCGAAGGTTGTAATCTGTGAAGTGCCCACACCATCAGAAGACTACATGGATTACAAGCTCATTGACGTGTTCACATTTGGATTAGTCTATCTGGATTCCGGTCACCATACATGGTTATTGCTCATCATCGATCCTCTTTACCTAACACTTCTGTCTGATGCTATAGTGCACGATGGCATCGTTTATGCGGTCGACGCACAGATTGGCTGCCTATACTGGTGGAATATATCGTTGTGTAATTGTTCTATCTCATCTCATCTTTACCTTAGGAATATGACTGCTTGTTCATTGTTACAAATTTAGAATATATAGTATGTCTATAACCACATCATTGCTATATGTTCCTTTCATTTCCTAGATTTTTATGACCACACATGTTATTGTTACAGTTGATATGAGAACAATTGATATCTAATGATTGTTAGAATAGATATTATGAGTATAACCTCATGATTGCTAAATCTTACTCTCATTTCCAAGATTTTTATAACAACGCATGTTATTGCTTAGAGTTGATATGATAACTGTAGTAAGTGCTATGGTAGAATATGAGTAGGCCCTGTCATATCTATTTTCCTCTCATTGTTACATGATGTTTGAACCATGATATATTGCTAGAATATGAAAGCCATTGGCTTATTTTTTAACTTGGGGTATGATTAGGACCACGGCATTGCAATTCTTTGTCTATGATATGTGTCGTTGCTATAATAATCTTAATTCCACACATACTCTGAACATGATTGTTTATTTTGTCCTTTTGGTGTCCAATTTTTATTGTTGCAGCAGACACAAATGCGTTGGCCTTCATGATTCCAGGACCTGGAATCATACCAGCCGATGGCTAGTGGTTTATCGCTCGTTTAGCTGATGGTGGTCATTTGATGCTCATTTGCGCGTACCAAATTGACCAACCCATTTCATCAAACCGCATGCAATACAATGCCTGGGGCGTTCGTGACATTGATGGCTATGGCTGCTTGTGTTCGAGAAAGATCCCAACTCTGTTGGGCCCGGCGTATTCAACTGGAGGTGGGTTTACAACCTCGGCAACCACTCCAGGTTCCTCGGGCTCAATTATCCGATCATCCAACCAATCATCGATCATATCACCGGCGATGATTACCGTGATATGCAACATCCATTCGCCAGGGGGGGCTGTGTTTACACATCATACCATGGGTTTCATGAATCACCATATCCAGAGATTCGTCGACACAGCTTGTTGCCAGATAATCTTCAGTGTGTGAATGGCATCAAGCTTCCATGCAATGGATGGCTTTTGCAAACCCGACATGCGGCGATGTGGTTCATGCCAACAGCAAATATGCACAATTTGATTCGTAATGATATGTAGACTGAGCCATGTATTCTGTTGTTGTAGCACGACCCTCTTTTGTTGGATATTATGTAATGTTGTAAGTTTGAAGCACTCCTCTGGTTTGAAGGATAGATACCTTTCTGGGATCAAGTGTATCCTAACTCACCGACGTAGGATGTACTGATAATGATGATGGAGATATTATGTAGTATATATATATATATATATATATATATATATATATATATATATATATATATATATAGGAGAGAGATTTTCTATCATAGCTTACTAGGGAAGTAGCTATCAGAACCGTTGGTGCATGCATCAAGATTTGGACCCTCGTTCCTTTTCCATTACATTCACTGAATTATTGGAGATGGACTGCTGACAACGTGCTGGCAGCCTTTGACCTAGGCGCTGACAAAAGCCTGCATCAGGTGGCCCTGGTCCATGAGTTTTGTTTGGATTCATCATCACGAGCGTGTATGGACAAGTTCCACACATTCATAAAAGCATGCGTGCAGGTTCTAACTTGTACAGGGCTGTTACGGGCCCATTTTCCGTCCAACGATCAGCAAATAAAGTTCTAGTCAAACCTCTAGAACCTGATCCACTAGGAACTCCTCCTATTAATATTTTCCTTATTTTTTGCCTGATGATGCATGCCGGGACCCCGGGCCGTGCCCTACGCGGGACACCCTGTGTACCCCCTACTCACAAAGGCTACACAAGCTTGCCTAAAAAGGCTACACAGGTTGCACATGTGTTCATCTCGTGCAATTGCGCATGCGCGAGCGATCATGCCTATTTAACTATATTTGTCTCAAAAGAAGAACTTATTTATAACCATATAAACTCTACACCCATTTTTTCCATAGTGCATGCCAGCTTACAAAATTTTTGTCTGGAAATACAAACTGTAAAACCGGTCTTAATTACTCAAAGTACAAATTAATTATGGTTTATCGGACGTGCGAGTAGGTTGATCCCTCGTGCGAGTTGGCCGGACAACGGTTCCGTGAAGGTGGGACGCCGGTCCTTGGCATATACTATCTCGGTTTTGAGGTTACCTTTGTCAGTTCTTCAAGGGGATCCCACGTGCGAGTAGGTCGGCTGGCGGTTCCATGAAGGTGGGACATCGGTCCTTGGCACATACTATCCTGGTTCTAATGTTATGTTTGTTAGCTCTTCAAGGCGATCCCCCGTCCGAGTAGGTCGGACGACGGTTCCCTGAAGGTGGGACATCGGTCCTTGGCACATACTATCTCGGTTCTAAGGTTATGTTTGTCAGTTCTTCAAGGTGATCGCACGTGCGAGTTGGTCAGATGACGGTTCCATGGAGGTTGGACGTTGGTCCTTCGCACATACTATCTCGGTTCTCAGGTTATATTTGTCAGTTCTTCAAGGTGATCCCTCATGTGAGTAGGTCGGACAACGGTTCCGTGAAGGTGGGAAGTCAGTCCTTCGCACATACTATCTCAATTCTAAGGTTATGTTTGACAGTTCTTCAAGGTGATCCCCCATGCGAGTAGGTCAGCCAACGGTTTTGTGAAGATATGACGCCGGTCTTTCTGATATATTATCTCGGTTCCGAGGTTATATTTGTCGGTTCTTCTAGGCGACCCCCCATGAGTAGGTCGAATGATGGGTCTATGTAAGTGGATTGTCCAGTTCTTCACATACACTATCTCAGTTCCAAGAGTATATTTGGCGATTCTTTGGGATGAACCCCGGTGTCATATTGTACTGGTTTGACCATGGAGATGAAAAACACTAGAGCACTTTTGCATACGTACTCGTACTAATCAAGAGTAGAAAGAAGGCAATGTGCTTGGAGGGCCTTGTTAGTTGATTCCCATTTTTTTCATTGAAAAGTTTGGCCATGGTCACGCATGACCCTAAGTTAGCTGGTTAAGTATGATGTCCATAAATTGAAAATTTAATATGTAGTCGACAGACATCGCTCCTTATCTACGATCGGTCCCATCACCTGATTTGCATGTTCTTCATAATATAGCCCCTCGGTTCCATCTCCAATTTGGCCAGTTCTTCAATCTGTGGTCAGTCCCACCACCCCATTTGCATGTTCTTCATAATATAGTCCCTCGGTTCCATCTCCGATTTGGCGAGTTCTTCACGTACTACCAACCAAAAGTATGATGTCCATTTTTAGTGTATTATTTCCCTCATGCAAAAGTCCGTCGGAGACAACCGCGGGTGCTTTCCAAAAAAAAAACGGATCTGCTATTCTGCTGTTGACACCTTTTTTTTAGATTAGGAGCAGTTGACACCTGATTTTAGCTATATGCATCCGAACTGTATAGACCATGAGGTTCTCACGTAATCCGCTTCTGGCGCACGTAAGCATAGCGCAACTTTTTTGCTTTATGGGTTTTAAGTGGAAGCAAAGCTATCTCCGTTCTCCGTTTCTTCTACAGGTTCCATCAGCCTGCCGTGTTTACCATATGGGTAGCTGTCCCAAACTCCAGCCTGCACGCGTCAGATGGACCACATGGTGGGTGCAGCCCAGGCGCAGCCTTTCCCTGCCAAAGAGGCCACAAAAACTACACAAAGTGCCTCCTCAATTTCTCCTCCTTTCGGCCTGCACGAATCACTGAACGTTGACGTGTGGCCCAGATAGCTATTTCTGCAGTAAGCTATGATAGACACAATTTTGCCTATATATATATATATATATATATATATATACACTTAGGCTTCAAGTGCGTACTTGTTAGTTAAAACTATGGTTAAAATGTGCCACTAAATACGACTAGTAAGTAGTACAGTAGCGGTACTAGTATACGTCGGTCAAATTATTCATCATGTCCACACATTGAATTGACGTGACAACACGCCGCGCGTGAGGTGACACAAGAATCCCGACGGCATGTTTGGGTATTCTGGACTTCAGATTTGGAGTACCACTTATCTGTCAAAATCTTTCATCATTCACTTAAAATAGTCGATTGATCATACATTGAGTACCATATAACTGGAATTAACCCATGCAAGTCGAAGAAGGATTGGCCGGTGCTGCCGGCTGGCGTCAAGTTCGATCCCATGGATTAGGAGCTGATCGAGCACCTTGAGGCCACAGTGAGTGCTAACAGCGTGATATCTCACCCTCTCATCGATTTGTTCATACCATCCATCGACAGCGAGGACGACATATGCTACACCCATCCTGAGAAACTTCCAGGTAAGACACCGATCGGCCGTCTACTTGCACAAACATATTCCTTTGTTTATAGCTCCATTTTTCTTTTTAGACGCAGACCTGGTGAAGCAATTACAATTTGAAAGGTAATAAAAAGTGAAACAAGTGACTGCAACATGCCAAAGATATTATGCAAATGCCAACTACGTACACTAAAACCTATATTCGACAATACTGCAGGTATCACACTGAGTGGCCTAAGCAAGCACTTCTTCCAGGGCAATTCCAGGGCGTTCAAAAGTGGCACGTGGACGCATGGCAAGATACAGTCAGAGTGCGGCATGCACGCGATGTGGCACAACACCGGCAATACCTTGGCTGTGATGGTCAACGGCCGGCAGACGGGCAGCAAAATGGTTCTGGTGCTGCACACCAACAAGAACTTCGACCAGCAGAGGACCAACTGGGTGACGCACCAGTACCATCTCGGGGACCTGGAGCAAGAGAAGGAGCGGGAGCTGGTCCTCTGCAAGATTTTCTACCAGACGAACACTAGGGCCAGGAGTAAAAAGATTATAAGTTAGTTTGGTATTGGTACTTGTACTACCTTGTCGTTCGGAAGTTGGTATTGTTGTTAACGATATTTTGGTACGAGCTTGGCATTTGCTTCCAACCATCATGCCGAGGGTCGACGTGGATATAAAGCTGAATCACTTGTTTCGAAACGAATTTTCAGGCACCCGATTTTTATTTGATGGATAGCATAAGCACCTGCCGTTCAAATTCCCAGTTCTCCAATTTTTTTGAAACAAGTGCATGCTCTTATTATCACGATGAAAAAACAATATCCCTGCTGCATCCCAGTTATCAGTCTGTACTTGCAAAATTCTCTCATTTATTGAGCACGTATATTGTTTTTTCAGGTCGAGCAAGTTTCAACTGGGCTGTAGACTGCCCAGGCTTGGTTTTGTTTTTAACAGGCCTAGCCCATGACGACAACGGGGCACAAAGATCCAGCAGGTAGCTACTGGCCTCTAGCCTACCAGCATTAGTTATATTTTGTCTTACAACATCTGCAGGCACTTTTTTTACTGAATCAAACACACAACCCAGTTCTATTTTCCTCCTGAAACGCATGTCCTCCATCCGTTTTCTAATCTCTACCTATAGTTTTACTAGTTCATATACATGTACCGTTATATTGAAAATACATAAAATTCAGTTTTCATATTTACATCCTTATTTTTGTTGTTATTTTCCCTCCCAGCGCTGATTTTTTTTTACCACTGGTTTTCCCTTAAACCAACTCAATTGTCCCACGTCTTATTTGCTTACAAAAACAAAACGATTTTTTTGGCAAATCAATAAGTTCTTAAAAAATGTTTATCATTTCGGGATTACAAAAGTTCGGACTCCACCGAAATATGCAAAATAAGGTTGAACTTTTTGACCGTGGTCCTGGGCAGAAGATGGGCTGTAATAAATTACTTGAGAATTAGCAAATGGGCTGCAAATTATTAAAAAATAGCAAATGGGCTCTATGTTGTCTGCCACAGATTTGGAGGCTGACTTGTGGGCCTACTAAGTTCATGTGTACACAAGGTTTATCAAAAAAGAAACTTAGTCAACAATCGACTCTACCAGCGTCGGACCGTTAGATGTCAATCTAACGGCAATCGTGCTTCCTCAGTCTCTGATCTTCCTGCCCCAGCCACCCAAACCAGCGCCGTCGGAACCGCCTGCTCCCGCCTCCTAAGGCCGGCTGTGCTGCTGGGTAGGCCTCGCGGGCCCATCATATACTCGCATCCCTGGCCTGTCTAACCCTCTACTCACCACACCTCCTGTTATTTTCCAGCGAGGGCAGCCGAACCAGTCAACCCTCGTACTCTCCACCGCGTGGGCAGCCATTGTCGTGTCTTCCCCGGCTCCGTGTTGTTCCGTTCGTAGGCCTCGCCGTCATCCACCGCCCTGGTGCTCTCGGCGTGGCGTGGTCAACGTGGTCAATGAACGACATCCATCGGAAGTGGACTGTACGTGGAGAGGCTGACAGCTGGGTCCACGGCCGCACACAAGGAAATGCCTCCTTATTATGCGCAAAATAATGATTCCTCCACCTGACATATGGGACCCGCCGGAAAGGCCTCTGTATTTCGCGAAAAAAATGTTCCCTCCGCTGACAGGTCGGACCCACCAACTATATATTCGCACGCAAGGAAGTGCCTCCTTATTACGCACAAAAAAATGAAAACCCCCTGCCAGCTGGGACCCACCGCGGTGGGAGGCTGACTTGTGGGCCTACTAAGTTGACTGGGACGGAGGGCTTTGTCAACTTAGTCAATATGAATGATTCTAGCTCCAGTGACCGTACGATGTCCATTTAACGGCCTTAGTGCTTCTTTAACCTCTGGTCTTCTTGCTCCAGCCGCCCAAAGCATCGCCGGCCATGCCGCCTGCTCCTGCCTCCCGTGGTCGGCTGTGCTGCTACGGAGGCCTCACGGCCCCCATACTACTCCCACCACTGGCCAGGCCATCCCTCCACTCACCCCCACCCCCAGTTATTCTGCGGCGACGGCAGCCTCACACCGCAGCCGAACCAGTGAACCCTCGTACTCCTCTCCGTGTGGGCATCCAATACTGTGTCTACCCCGGCTCCACGTCATCCCCTTCCTAAGCCTCGCCGTCGTCCACCGCCTTGGTGCTCTTGGCACGGCATGGTCAATGTGGTCAACAACCGACTTCCATCGGAAGAGTACTGTATGTGGAGAGGCTGACAGCTGGGTTACAGGCACATCCCAGTTTTTTTGGGATTTGCCAAGTTAGTTGCTTTGTCACGTCTGTTGGGCTGAAAATCTTTCAAGACGAGGAGAGCTTCATTCAGCTGGCCGAGAAAATGGCCTATCAGTAATGAGAAACGGCATGTACATTTTTAAAACACATCAAACCGGCAATTAGTTTCAAACTTCTTTTTCTCATTTCGAGATTTTAAATTGCATTGATTTTTATGCGTGGACAAATTTTTGGATTTTATATTCATATAAATTTATTTTTAAATCAATTTGAATGTGACTCGAAATTTCGGGATTAAAAACAGTTCGGACCGCACCGATATATGCAAAATTTCGTATAATTTTTTAACCGTGGCCACAATATGGGCTGTAATGCTAACGAAAAGAATATGGGCTCCAAAAAAACCTTAAGAATTAGCAAATGGGCTATAAATTATTAGAAATAATGGAAGATGGGCTATATGATGTTTTCCATGGATTTGAGGCTTTCCTAAAAAAAGGTTGACGCACAAGCAGTGACTGTTGGATGTCCATCCAACGGCCGTCGTGCTTCTTCAATAACTGCTCTTCCTACTCCAGCCGCTCAAACAAGCGCCGACAGGACTGCCTGCTCCCTCCTCCCCCCGGCCGGCTGTGCTGCCGCGCAGGCATCACCGCCCCATCGTACTTCCATCGCTGGCCTAGCCATCCCTCTACTCACCCACACCTGTTGTTATTCTCCGGCGACGGCAGACGAACCAGTGAACCCTCGTACAATCGTACTCCCCTCCGCGTGGGAAACAACTGCCGAGTCTTCCCTGCCACCGTGTCGTTCCCTTCCTAGGCCTCGTCGTCATCCACCGCCCTGGTGCTCTCGGCGTGGCCTGGTCAACGTGGTCAACGACTGACATGCATCTGAAGTGGACTATACATGGAGAGGCTGACAGCTGGGTCCACGGCCACACGCAAGGAAATGCCTCCTTATTACGCGCAAAATAATGATTCCTCCACCTGACATCTGGGACCCACAGAAAGGGCCACTGTATTTCGCGAAAAAAATGTTACCGCCGCTGACAGCTTGGACCCACCAGCTATATCTTCGCACGCAAGGAAGTGCCTCCTTATTACGCACAAAAAATTGAATACTCCCCCTGCTAGCTGGGACCCAGTATAGTGGCAGGCTAACTTGTGGGCCTACTAAGTTGACGAGGACAGTGGGCTTTGTCAACTTAGTCAGTATGCACGACTCTAACTCCAGTGACCGTACGTTGTCCATCCAACGGCCGTAGTGCTTCTTCAACCTCTGGTCTTCTTGCTCCAGCTGCCCAAACCAGTGCCGGTCGTGCCTCGTGCTCCTGCCTCCCGTGGTCGGCTATGATGCGGCGGAGGCCTCACTGCCCCCTACTACTCCCACCGCTAGCCAGGCCATCCCTCTACTCACCCACACCCCCTATTATTCTGCGGCGACGGCAGCTTTACACCCGCAGTGAACCAGTGAACCCTCATACTCCTCTATGCATGGGCATCCACTACCGCATCTTCCCCGGCTCCGCGTCGTCCCCTTCCTAGGCCTCGCTGTCGTCCACCGCCCTGGTGCTCTCGGCGCGGCGTGGTCAACGTGGTCAAGGAACGACTTCCATTGGAAGAGTACTGTACGTGGAGAGGCTGACAACTGGGTCCACGACAGCCGCAAGGAAGTGCCTCCTTATTACGCAGAAAATAATTATTCCTCCACCTGACAGCAGGGACCCACCGGATGGGCCACTGTATTTGGTGAAAAAAATGTTTCCCCCTGACTGCTGGGACCCACCGAACGGGCCACTGTATTTCACGAAAAGAACGTTCCACCCGCTGTCAGCTCGGACCAACCGGAAGTGCCGCCTTATTACGCAAAAAAAATGAATACTCCCCCTGCTAGTTGGGACCCACCTTGGTGGGTGGCTGAATTGTGGGCCTACTAAGTTGACGGGGATGGAGTGCTTTATCAACTTACTCAATATGAACGATTCTAGCTCCAATGACCGTACGATGTCCATCCAACGGTCGTAGTGCTTCTTCAACCTCTGGTCTTCTTGTTCCAGCCGCCCAAAGCAGGGCCGGTCGTGCCGCAGGCTCCTGCCTCCCGTGGCCGGCTATGCTACCGCGGAGGCCTCACTGCCCCCTACTATTCCCACCGCTGGCTAGGCCCTGCGGCGATGGCAGCCTCACACCGTAGCCGAACCAGTGAACCCTCGTAACCCTCTCCGCGCAGGCTTCCACTGCCGCGTCTTCCCCGTCTCCGTGTCGTCGCCTTCCTAGGCCTCGCCATCGTCCACCGCCCTGGTGCTCTCGGCGCGGCGTGGTCAACATGGTCAAGGAACGACTTCCATCGGAAGAGTACTGTACGTGGAGATGCTGACAGCTGGGTCCACGGCCACAGCAAGGAAGTGCCTCCTTATTACACGCAAAATAATTATTCCTCCACCTGACATCGGGGACCCACCGGATGGACCACCATATTTCACAAGAAAAACGTTTCCCCCTGACTGCTAGGACCCACCAGCTACATCTTCGCAGGCAAGGAAGTGTGTCCGGGCAAAAAAAAACAATTCGCCCCCTGACTGCTGGGACCCACCAGCTACATCATCAGACGCAAGGAAGTGCCTGACAGTCGGGACCCACCTGGTCGAAGGGTACGTAGCGTTGTCATTCTGGTCACAAACGTGTACGTACATACTGGTCGATGTAGAGACTCGCATGTCTTGTAGCAGCGGCACGCACGTAGCATGTACAAGTACGTATAGCGGCCAGTGTGCAAGAACGAAAATATGGCCACGTACGTACATACGGGCAGGGTCTCGAACGCCTACTCATGCATACGTACGGCCAGGGCTCGTGTACATGGCTGGGTCAAAACGGAGAAACTGCGTTGTCATTGTGTTCATGGGGAGGCAACGGAATGCATCGTGTTCATCAAGAGGCAATGGAACGCATGGGAGCAAACCGGCTTGGACGGAACAGCCAATGGAAACGAGGCCTGCGTACCGCAGAACGAAGGAAACGTCATGTTCATCATGAAGGGTCTGGCATACCGTAAAATGGAGAAAACGGACTTCCTACGGTCGAAACGGGGATCCTGTTGATCGGGAGGGGTGTGGCGTACCGCAAAACGGAGGAAACGGACTTGTGTTGGAGAGGTACGGTCGAAACAGGGGTCCTGTTCATTGGGGGTGTGTGTACTGCAAAACGGGACTCCACGGGATACTGTTCATCACCACCGTCGACCCCCTCCAGCCTCCACGGGCAACTGTTCATCCACCATCGACCTCCTCCAGCCTCCACCTGTGATTGTTCAGCCTCCACCGCGCGCTACTCCACCGGCTACTGTTCAACCAACCCTCTCCACGGGCTCCTGTTCAACCACCCCTCCAAGGGCTGCTGTTCAACCACCCCTCCACGGGCTACTGTTCAACCACCCCTCCACGGGCTCCTGTTCAACCACCCCTCTACCGTCAACTGTTCATACAGCCCTCCACGGGGTGGTCCTGTTCATCCAGCCCTCCACGGGGTCCTGTTCATGCAGCCCCAACCGGCTCGATTGATCGGGGTCCTATTCAACACCATGGGGTCCTGTTCAGCCACCCCTATCGGGAACTGTTCATCCAAACCCCCCTAGCAACGCTCACTGTTCATGCAGAGGCAGCATCGATCAGCTTCAGTTAGCAGCAGTAGCAAAGGAATCGCTCGATCGGGTTCAGTTAACAGCCATCGATCGAACGCTCGGGTTCAGTAATGCGTAGCCTCCAGTGCAATCACTCGGGTTGTGTTAGAGCCCAACGCCTCGCTCGGGTTCAGTTAGAGCCCAACGCCTCGCACCCACGCGTGTGCGTGTACGAGAGAAACGCGCATGGCTCGGCCTCGACCACCCACCGTAACCGGGAACACCCCGATATTTTCTTCGCCCTCGCTTCTACCACGGTTTTTTCCGTTATGGACGGCATAAAGATTGTCATGCAGTTGCGTCTCCGGCCCGCCCAGGACGAAAAGCCCATTTTTTGTCATGATTTTTTGTCACAGAAGTAGGACCCCACCACATCTATGATGATACCGTATTTTGTCACAATTATTGTTATAGAAGTGTCATAAGTATGACAGAAAAAAGTTTCGTTCGGCCCAAAATGTCACGGATGTGTCTTTTTTTATAGTGATGTTTTAGATTATGAAGATCTAGCTAGAGCCTGAAATGTACTATTATTTGAAATCATTATAAAGTGGATTCAAAATATTGAATTCAAGTTTAATGGTACAAGTAGTTGATATCTAACCTGACCATAACCATGTTGTGTGTTGCCACAATAATATACAAATGATGGATTAACTTGACAAAAACCGAAATTGTAGAATATTATTCAAATAGAGACATGAATTTAAATTTAGTTCATATTGCAGCCAGTAGTATACATTTGGAATACCCTAAAATGTTCATTCGAGTAGGTTACATGCATTATACAAACATAACATGGATTCAAAGCATTAAAGGTCATTTGTAGTAATTCATACAGCAAAACGGGACAAGACACTCTCTTGTGTTGTGCGAATTGATTTGGTAGCGTATTGTTCTCCTGAAAATTAACACGCGCCTTGTTCTCCCAAAATTTGAAGCTATCTCTTTGTCTCGTTGTGCTCGAAAAACTCCCTCCATCTCAAGCCGCGCGTTGCCATCCCAAAATTACAACGCGCGTGAAAACTCCCACCTCCTACAAAATCCCGACAAGCGAAATCCTCGTGATACCCCCTGAACCGAAAGAACCACCTAGTTCAAATTAGTGGGGGTATTATCGTAACTTGCCCCACATTTCGGAAAAGCGTGTCCCTAAGCCAAGGTTCCGCCCTCCCACCCCCTCCGCCGCCCCCATTCGAACACCGAGGCCGCGAAGCCCCACACCTTCCTCCGTCCGCCACCTAGCCGGAGCCTCTTCCCCGACGACGTCGTCCACCGCAACACCTCGACCTCCCTCATCCACCACACCAGATGAGGATCCATCATTGATCTCATCATCCCGCCGGTTCAGCCACCCCATCCTCCAGCGCCAAGGAGTTGCCCCGACGTTCTCCTTCGTGCCACCTCCATTTCCACATAGCCGTCTTCACCTGCACCACCGGAAGAGCAGCATCATCACCGATTCCTCGGATGAAGCTGAGGCCTAATCGGCGCCACCAAAAAGGTTCTATAGTAATCGCTACATTTTCTTCTTGCTTCGATCTCAAGGTCCTGTCGGCGCTCGGTCGCGAGCTGTCATGGCGCAGCTCCATCTACGGCAGCGTCGCCGGCCACTTCCTTTACGGCGTTGCTCTGTCGGCGGCGACGTCCAGATCAGTCGAAGCTACTACTGCTTTGGCTATCCCGAGCGCTACTGCTCTGCTCTTGCTCTTCGGAGCTCTTCCTGGTCTGCTCTTGCTCTTGCTCGCGCTGCTTCTCTAGTCTTCCTGGCGCTACTGTTGCACAAGCAGCAGACCCTGCTCTCGCTCGAGCCCCTGCAGCTGCTACCCGAGATGCTGCTACACGACCAGCTGCCTCGGCTCTCGCAGGCGCTACTGCTCCGGGTGCTGAGGGAGTCCTGGATAGAGGGGTCCTCATGTGGCCGGACAAACTCCTGGTGGGCCGGAATGGTGGACCGTGAAGATTACAATAGAAGATCATCTCTCGTACCCGGATAGGACTCATGAATTCCTGTAATGGCAAGTTTAGGCAATGGTGTAGATTTTCCTTCCTCTGCAAGATAATGTGTACAATCCCTAGGCCCCTTCGGTGTGTATATAATCTGGAGGGTTTAGTCCATAGAGGCTAATAGAGAATCCTTCAATCCTCATAGGCTGAAACTTAGGGTTTTAGCCTTTACGATCTCGAGGTAGATCAACTCTTGTACAAATATTCATCCATATTATATAGCAGGAAGTAGGGTTTTACCTCGATCGAGAGGGCCTGAACCTGGGTAAACATCGTGTCCTCTGCCTCCAGTTAACATCAATCCTCAGACGCATAGTTCGGGACCCCCTACCCGAGATCTGCCGGTTTTGACACCGACATTGGTGCTTTCATTGAGAGTTCCACTATGCCGTCGACGGAAGGTTTGATGTATCATGTCGTCAACTTCAACGACGACGTCGAGGGGATCTTCCCTCCCGGCCAACTCTTCATGTTCGTCAGCTTCGCGCTTCGCGCCAACACTGAAGGCCACCTTGAGCAGATCGAGAGCTACGCCCCTGGCCATCATGTCAGATTCGGTAGCCTGAACTACGTTGTCGACATCCGCGGAGACTTGATCGTCGCCGGATTCGAGCCAGCGGCGACCCTTCTCTGCCACCACGATGATCATGACTTAGCTCTGTCATCGGATCATGAAATAGCACCTGCAATAGTTGTGGCCCTAGATCCAGAACGCATCGCACTACCGGAAGATGGGAAGCTCAACCCCACCATGGGAGCTGCAGAGTCTACGGTGATGGAGCCGCACACAAACCCAACTGATGGGGTATGTGTTACCGGAACCCCGGACTTAGCTCCGCTATCTGATTCCGAACTGCGGGTATCTGCGCCCCTCAAGTCTAATCCGGCGCCTATCGCCGAATTCTGTGCTGCAGATATTTTCCAGCACTCACCACTTGGCGACATGTTAAGGTCGTTGAGACCACTCTCCTTGGACGAGAATACACAGGCGCACTATATCCGGTTCGAACTGGAGGCCGATGAACAACCGCGCTATACCCAAGGGGATGAAGAATTTCGTTCCCCACCCACCACCCACTTGGTAGCCACGGTTGAAGATCTAATCGATCTACTAGACTACGCTTCAGAAGACTTCAACGGGATGGACCTCGAAGCTAAAGTAGATACAGATCAAAGCAGGCCCATAACAGGGCGGTGGAAAGCTATGTCTTCATACGACGTATATATGGTGGACACACCCAAAGAGGGAGAAGGCAACGATGAAAACAATCCCGTAGAGGATAAACCTGCCGAAGAACCTCCCAAGCGTCGGCGCCCAAAACGCCACAAAACGCCACAAACTATGAAAACAATCCCGTAGAGGAAATGACAGCAACGCCGCAACTAATGACGGTGATATTCCGGAACAAGCCGAAGACCCCGCAGACCCAGCGTTAGAGCAGGAGGAGCGAGAGGACGGCAAACAGATTCTGAAGCCGTAGTCCGATGACAGCGATGCCGAAGACGGTGGCTATGAACCGATCTCCAAAGAAGAGGTTAGCCTGGATGACGACGAAGATACCGTCCCAGAAGAACCCTTCGAACAAAAATGCTTCCATCGGCGGCTTATAGCCACTGCACGGAGCTTAAAAAAGCAGCAGAGACAACTTTGAGCTGCACAAGACACGCTCAATGAAAGATGGAATGAGGTGCTAGACGCCGAATAGATACATGGCTTTAATGGCCAAACCAAGGGCTATCCCAAGCGCAAGATGCTGCACGAATTCGACGACGCGGCCATTGCGCCCGTCCCACCGAAATATAACACCGCCGACAAGCCGGACCGACCACCTCGCGGACGGGACGGGGTCGCTAGCACTGGCGTAAACAAGCCCCCGCTCCATAAAGGAAAGGAGGATGCAGCCCAAGTCCGAAAGCATGATCTGCGTGAGGACCTAAACAAAAAAAAGCTAGCAAGACCAGGTCTATATTCGGACCCAGAGATCGAGCCCCCGCACGGGACGGCGGCTATCAAGACAATCGTGTCGGTGATATACCAGTTTGGGGTTAATACCGAACACCACAACCATCAGACATACGCCATGATATAGCGAGATAGAGAGGAGCTTCACACCCTCTATGCTTTACGGATGAGGTACTGGGTCATGATTTCCCAGAAGGTTTTAAACCCGTGAACATCGAAGCATACGATGGAACGACAGATCCTGCCGTCTGGATAGAAGATTTTATTCTTCACATTCACATGGCTCGAGGAGATGATCTCCACGCCATCAAATATTTACCCCTCAAGCTGAAAGGACCAGCTCAGCACTGGCTAAACAGTCTTCCTGAAAACTCCATTGGGAGTTGGGAAGAACTTGAGGATGCTTTTTGGGCCAATTTTCAAGGGACTTATGTCTGCCCCCCCGGACGCTGACGATTTAAGTCACATCATACAACAACCCGGGGAGTCAGCCTGCAAGCTTTGGAACCGGTTTCTCAATAAGAAGAACCAGATCGTCGACAGTCCGGACGCCGAGCCTTAGCGCCATTCAAGCATAGTATCCGGGACGAGTGGCTAGCCAGACACCTTGGACAGGAAAAGCCGAGGACAATGGCAGCCCTAACTACACTCATGACTCGCTTTTGCGCGGGAGAGGATAGCTGGTTATCTCGTAGCAGCACCAGCGACCCTGGAACATCTGAAGTCAGGGACGGCAATGGAAAGCCACGACGCAATAAAAACAAGCGTCGAAACAATCCTGGAAGCCCAGATGATACAGCAGTAAACGCCGGATTTAACGGCTCCAGACCGGGTTAACGGAAGAAGCCATTTAAAGGCAACAAAGATGGTCCATCGAGTTTGGACAAAATATTAGACAGACCATGCCAAATCCATGGCACCCCAGAAAAACCTGCCAATCACACCAACCGTAACAGTTGGGTTTTCAAGCAGGCCGGCAAGTTAAACGTTGAACACAAGGGAAAGGAGCCTCAGAGCGAAGACGAGGATGAACCTCGCCAGCCGAATATATGGGGACAGAAGAAATTTCCACCAGAGGTCAAAACGGTGAACATGATATATGCCACTCATATCCCAAAAAGGGAGCGCAAACGCGCACTCCGCGACGTCTATGCCGTTGAGCCTGTCGCCCCAAAATTCACCAATGGTTAGCCTATCCGATCACTTTCAATCGCAGAGATCATCCGACTAGTATTCGGCACGGGGGTTCGGCTGCCTTAGTGCTCGACCCAATAATAGATGGATACCATCTAACCCGAGTCCTTATGGACGGTGGCAGTAGTCTCAATCTGATATATCAGGACACTGTCCTCAAGATGGGGATCGACCCATCAAGAATCAAGCCAAGTTGCACGACCTTTAAAGGAGTGATACCGGGCGTTGAAGCTCGCTGCACAGGCTCCTTAACATTGGAGGTTGTATTCGGTTCTCCCGACAATTTTTGAAGCGAAGAGCTGATCTTTGACATAGCTCCACTCCGAAGTGGCTATAACGCCCTACTCGGAAGAACGGCCTTCGCCCACTTTAATGCAGTGCCGCATTATGCCTATTTAAAGCTCAAGATGCCTGGCCCACGCGGTGTTATCACGGTCAACGGAAATATGGAGTGCTCTCTCCGTACGGAGGAATATACTGCGGCCTTAGCAGAGCAGTACAATGTGGCCTATTCAAGCCAGATAATGTAGCAATAGCGGACACATCTAAACGTGTCCGGCACACGCCTCAGTGCGGCAGCTCACATGAACCTGAGCAAGATTGACTGCTATGCCCCCGTCGACCGCCACACAAGGTGATAGCATATGTACCTCGAGTACATAATTATGCCCTAAAAATTCCTTGGCGGCGACGAGGGGCACCCGCATACAGTCCGTAGTTTGGCTAGACCCTATTCGGACCTTAAACTTATCTTCTCTTGGTTCATTAAAATGAACCAGACTTACTTTGGCCACACTGGATTGACTTCTTGGTTTCCAGGTTTTATTTCCTTTTTCTACAGATGGCCATCATACTCATACCTTCAAGGACACATTACAGAGGAGAAAACGGCGCAGACGTGCAACAGGGAAATAAAACCTGGAAACCAAGAAGTCTCCGAATCATGACTTCGGTCAATAGTTGGGTCGCCTGGCTCCTGTGCTTACCCCTACATTCCCTATTGTTCGGCTAGGGTGTAAAGGGAGAACTACTGCGATCGTACTTCTGGCTAGTCCGGTCAAGTACCTAAGTAGAGAAAGCCGAAAACTGACTGTCATGATAAGCGAGAACCTGGTCCGCAATCGGGTGACTTAGTGTTATACTACGATCGATAGAGATCTACCATGTGTTATACGAAGGGTTGGTTTTTTCGCCCAGCCAAGTGCAACTGGATACTTAATCCGCACTAGGGGCTAGTACCTAGCCTCACTTGTCAAACTCCTAAGACTAAGTGAAAGAAATAACACTGCATAGTCTGATTGCCTGGTTCGCTCCGCATACACCTCCTATACGGACCAAGACGTTGGATAAAGTGTGTATTTGCATATGACCGAACACCCCAGTACTATGTACCTGGGGGCTGAAGCCGACGAGTGGAAACTTTCTGATTTAGGAAAAATGGTCACAAGGGAGGAAAAAAAGATGCTGATATGATAAATAGCGCAAAAGTTATATACACTGGATTCACAAGCATAGTCTTTATATCCGGATACAATTAATCGGAAAAAACATCTTTCGAACACTAGCCTTCTACAAGGCGGGCACCCTCAATGACGTCCTCGAAGTACTTATCCGGCTTGCGTTGCTCCTTGCCTGCGAGCGGGCCGGCAGTTGCTATATGCACTACGTTCATCTTCGCCCAGTGCACTTTGATGCGCGCGAATGCCATCCGAGCCCCTTCTATGCAAGCCGACCGCGTTAAAGTGTCGACCCGCGGACTCGCCTCGACGAGCCGCTTCACCAACCCAAAGTAACTACTTGGGATTGGCTCAGCGGTCCATAGCCGGACTATCAAGTCCTTCATGGCCGAACTTGCTATATTGTGCAGCTCGACCAGCTGCTTCATCTGGTCACTGAGGGGCATCGGATGTTTTGGCGCCTCGAACTCCGACCAAAACAGCTTCTCTGTGTTTTTCCCCTCCAGGGCACAGAAATAATGGGCGGCGTATGCGCTGCACCTTGGAATCTCAGCAAACACGCCTGGGGAACTCCACAATCGTGTCAGCCCAATATACTTCCGCCCTCCGAAGATGCTCTGTAAGAGAAATATCTTACCAGATGCTATTTGTCGTGCCTGCTCGATCTCTGACAAGCATTGCGCGCCTCGCCTCCCACATCCTGGGCAGACTTTACTGCCGCAGACAGCTCAGTCGCCTGTTCCGAAGCCGTCTTCTCCGATGCCTCACACTTACGAATGACATCTTGAAGCTTGACCTCGACTTCGGACACCCGAGACTTGTGCTTCTCGCACTCCGCCTTTTCGGCCTCTAAATCAGCAACCGCTTTATCTGCGGCCGCCTTGTTTGCCTTGGCCCCCTCCTTGGCCCTGGCAACCTCGTCCTTGAGGGCCTCGAGCTGAACGGCGCCAACTGTGTAATACAGAATACAATGCTAGAGTTCGTACTCATACTTAATAACTTAAGTCGTATTGACATTTAAATAAAAATGTGCATACCTTGCATTTCATCAAAACGCCGGTTGATGCGGTCGAGGTCCGCATTGGCCACCTCGAGCTTCCGATTTAGTTCGGTGACCTGTGCATCTCGCGCAGTCGCCGTAACTAAAGAAGCATGCACAACAGTTCAGCTCTGTAACTATGCTACTCTATGGATACTTCGTCCAATTCTTTTCAGAAGCACACAAAGCATCATGGGCTACTGGCTATATATGTGCACTTAAAACAAATAAAATTTCTTAAAAAGCATTACATGGCTTACCTCAAAGCCTATTAAAAGGTTGTTGAAGGCTTCATTCAGTCCGCCCTTGACGGAGTAAATCTTCTTCATCACTTCACCCATCACGGTGCGGTGTTCTTCAATGGCGAGAGCACCTTGCAGTGCTCCCTCCATAGAATCTGGCGCCCCCAGATTAACTCCGGGCGCCGCCGTATCCTCCTCCGCTTGAGGAGCGGGATCTTCAACCCGCGGAGCCGCGCTAGGTTCCGAAACGGTGTTCGGTGGGACCCCAGACTGTTCGGACCCCACATCTTCGGTCTCCATGGGGGCCGTTTCCCCATGGTCAGCGGCCGTCGAGGTATTACCCTTGGCCGCCCTATCTCCTGCCCCACCCTCATCTCCTTGGGTGGAGAGAATCTGCAGGGACGACACTTTGGTGTCCCCGCCGATTACGGGCGATGGAGCCCGGACTGGCGGGTCACTCTCCATTTCCCCAGGCGCCAGAGAGTTCCCCTCCGATGATGTAACATCAGGGTCTCCACCGGGAGGGCGGTAGGTCAGCAGGAGAAAAATGTTAAGTAAGTATCATAAATACTGAATAAACAAAGGTGAAATAGTCAATCCGGACAGACATACGATTTGGGCAGGGGTTTTACCCTGGGCTTCACCACGAAGCTGTGTTCGGATGAATCCGAACTGTCTCCGAGCTTTAGCTTCTTCTTCCATCGGGGCACAGCCGTGCTCACGTCAGCAACGGCCCCCCTCTTCGTCCCCCTGCCTTCCGCGGGAGGTACATCTTTTTCCTCCTCTTTCTCCTCATCATCTTCCTCTGCCTCGTCGGAGGAAAGAATAAGGAGGTCCTCAGGCTGCTTGCCTGCAGTAGGGGCCTGTTTCCAGCCCCCTTGCCCTTCGTCTTCTTGGGCTTCTTGGTCGGCGCCTTGTACGGTGCCGGAACCAGCATTGCCGTCAGTAGAGGTAATGCTGGGTTTTCGGGCAGAGGTGTCGGACACTTGATCCGGGTTGCCTTCTTCGTCCAAGCCTGTATATCACATAAAAGTTCCAACTCCTATTATCATTAAGTAATAGGAAAGGACATGTGTTTGGCAGAGATCATTATTACCTCAGTGGCAGAAACTTCAGTACTGAAGCCCGCATCCTCATTCTCTTCAGGCCATTCCTCCTGGCTCTTGAAGAGGTGCTTCCAGATCTCTCTGTGCGTGGAGCCAAAGAGATGCTTTAGTGGCTTGTCTCCTGCCGGATTGAACTCCCATAGGGAGGAATCCCGGCTTTGGCAAGGGAGAACAAGCCGGGTCAGCTTCACCTGGACCACGGAGGAGAGTAGGTGCCCCTTGGAGATCACGTCGGACACACGGCCCACAAGAGTCCTCACCTCAGTGGGTGACCCCCAGTTCAGACCCTTTTTGGTCCAGGAGGTTAGCCTCTCTGGGGGTCCGGATCTGAAAGCAGGCTCCGCCGCCCAGCTGGTGTCGTGGGGCTCGGTGACATAGAACCACTCCTGCTACCAGACTTTGTTCGTCTCCAAGAACGAGCCTTTGCTCCAAGTTGCGTTCGGAGCTTACTAATCATAGCGCCCCCGCACTCTGCGTGTTCCCTGTTCACCACCTTCGGCTTCACGTTGAAGGTCTTAAGCCACAGGCCGAAGTATGGGGGACGCAGAGGAAAGCTTCACACATCACTATGAATGCGGATCTGTGAAGGATTGAGTTTGGAGCTAGATCGTGGAAATCTAGCCCATAGAAAAACAAAAGTCCCCGAACGAATGGGTGGAGTGGAAACCCTAGCTCCCTAACAAAATGAGAGGTGAATACTACCCTCTCGCCCGCCTTTGGGACGGGAGTCACTGGGCCCTTAGGGGGGACTCGGTGTGCGATGTCGTCGGCGAGATACCCCGCACTCCGTAGATCCTTCACCGTCTTTTCGGTGACCGTAGAAGCCTCCCACTTGCCTCTGGCACCGGATCCAGCCATTTCTGGGAAGGGGAGTAGTGGTTGAGGAACGAGGAGTTGCGGGCACAGGAGATGAGAGTACGAGGGCAAAGGAGATTGGAGAGCTCGATCTTGAGGAAGGCGTGGGGTTGGTGAAAGGGATTGGTGTCCTTTTATAAAGCTGCGAATACATAGCGTCCCCCCACCTTAGCCATAAAACTCGTCGGTTCCCAAAGCAGTCATGCGCAATGTGTGGCATGGGTGCTCACATCACATAATGATAATCCCACAATAAGTAGGCACGATCTCTATTCTGACGGGATGTGTCAATGAGCATATGCCTCGAAACGCGAAGCTAGGGCCAAATAAAATGGTTCGATGTGTTAGTGGGTTGGAGGTGACGTTTCACCCAAAAAGTTGTCAGTAAAGACACATTATTCATTTTCTTTAAAAGCCTTGCCTTCGAGGATAAGGGTTGTACTAATCTTCCAGAGCCGAACACAATCCATCAATTTGCAGAAGATATATTCAGGAGGAGGAACCCGCCTTGCAATGCCGAAGACAATACGGAAGCCGAACTCATCGTCGTCGAAGACAGGTTCAGGGGCTACTGAGGGAGTCCTGGATAGAGGGGTCCTCATGTGGCCGGACAAACTCCTGGTGGGCCGGACTGGTGGGCCGTGAAGATTACTATAGAAGATCGCCTCTCGTATCCGTATAGGACTCCTGAATTAATGTAATGGCAAGTTTAGGCTCGGGTGTAGATTTTCCTTCCTCTGCAAGATAATATGTACAAACCCTAGGCCCCTCCGGTGTGTATATAAACCGGAGGGTTTAGTCTGTAGAGGCTAATATAGAATCATTCAATCCTCATAGGCTGAAACTTAGGGTTTTAGCCTTTACGATCTCGTTGTAGATCAACTCTTGTACACATATTCATCCATATTAACATAGCAGGAAGTAGGGGTTTACCTCGATCGAGAGGGCCTGAACCTGGGTAAACATCGTGTCCCCTACCTCATGTTAACATCAATCCTCAGACGCATAGTTCGGGACCCCCTACCCGAGATCCGCCGGTTTTGACACCGATAGGCGCTGCTACTGCTTTTTTGCTACTAGTGCGTTCAGTTTCCACATTAAAATTCAGTTTTGACATTAAAATTCAGTTTCGACAGTTAAATTCAGTTTCGATGGTTTAGTTCAGAGATGAGCGGCTGATGTATTTTACATCTAGCACTTTTTGGTGATGTATTTTGCATCATCTATTGGAGATGCTATTAGAATTCCACTTAAGGTTAATGTTGTCTCTCTTGTCCTGCTTCAGCATCACCGTCGTACACTTAACCGGAGCTGCTTCAACGACGAAGCCGTCCATCACAGTGGAGCAATACCCTCGGTGCCATCTTTAGATGCCTAAGAACTCCTTCCCTGCCTTGGACACCCACATGAATCAGTGCATCGTCAGCGACCCACCCGATGATGCTCAGGTCGACATGGCTTCGCCTAAGAGGTTGTCCACTCATTGCGTAACTTTTTTACTCTACATGTAATATATATTGTCCACTGAGCACACGTAGTAATTGGAAATACAAATAGTTTCTCCTATATGACAAGAAGTGAGCTACTAGGAAGTTAGCTATATGTGTTGGACTCTCTCGAAAGCCATCATTATTGATTTCTGGGCATTGCAGTTGTGCATGTGAAGATGGGCCTAGGAGTTGAGCTAGTAGGGCAGTGGCCTGGGTCCAAAGAAGTAGTAGTACAAAAAGATTTCTACATGCTATTGCCTGATCAAGCCTGCCTACTAGAATTGCCACTTGTTGAAAGGAAAAGTGAAGGCAAAACATAGGAATTTTAAAGTTACCTATTGTAGAACTATTCTCATGCATTTGGTTTAAAGGAATGGATGAAAGAAAAACTGTAGGAATTTTTCCTTTAGTGTCTCTTTCAAAGAATAACCGTAGGAATTTTAATATCCACTTGGCCCTCCTTTTCAAATTCCTATTCATGAAGAACAAGAATGAGTGATAGTAGCATAATAGCATTATAATTGTACATTTTCTTGCTGTCTGACTTTATTTGACCATGCTTCTTTGCATTCCTGTGATCTTCCAATTCATGTGAACAAAACACCGAGATTGACAGAAATCATGTGTTTGCAAATGCTCTGCTTTGCATGTGCATTCCTACCCTCTTCATGTATTTCATATCCTTGTGTTGTTACAATCCTCCAACTGGAAGGAGACCTTATAGATTTACTTCTGTTACATATAGGTGTCAAAGAAAACCTTGTGTGGTTTTTCCCGCTCATGTCGTGCCATCGTCCACCCCAGCTCACCTACTCCAACGAAGGAAGGGTCCACCACAGCAGGGATCCGCCCTTCAGATTGTCTTTTGTTGCCTCAGATCTTCTTCCTCGCCGCCGTCAGCCACCACAACAGCATTACCATCATCAACTCAGCAGAGGACCTTGAGGACTACACGGGTCTGCAAGAGAGGTCGCACTCTTTCGTGTTTGCTTACGTTATGAATCGCTTAATATAACCTGCTACTTTATCATCATGTTCACCCCTTAAACTCCGAGTCTGGTCCAAACTAATGCTCAAACTCGAGTTTTAAATGGTTGTGGGGTACATATAGGGGCAGCAACTATTAGTATCTGTCTACTATCTGGTCAATCTCGGTTGTCTACTATGTGTTTCATGTTGGGTGCGAAACAAACAGTAAAGGAGCCAGTAACTGTATTTTCTAACTAAAGCTATTATAGGCCTGCTATCATTGGTTTTGGGTCTATCAATAAGTAGCTACCATCAGTTTGGATTTCTGCATGCACTCCTTACATAATCTCACTATGTCTTATTCCTATGCATGTCAGTTATTGTACACAATTAGGGGTGGGCATAAATACCGAGTAACCGAATGCCAAGCCGATACCGATACCAAAAAACCTGAATTTTCGGTTTTTGCTGTTGGTATAGTGAAAATCGGTTTTTACTTGTGAAAACTGAAATCAAATCACTCGTTTCGGTGGTAAGCGTATAACCGAAAGAAAAAGGCAAACTACGAAGTAGTCATTAGCAGGAATCTCCGCACGTCACGCATCCCTCCAAAGCCGCTAGCGGCTCGCCAGTCCACGTCTCTTGTGTACCACGCACGAATGGCCACGCGCGCCTATTCGCATCTCGTCACAGCGTACTAGTACATAGGCCCACGTGGAAGCTAAGACAACCAAGGGCATGGATGGGCCTTATACGTAATTTGCATGGCCCAAACACATTAACTAATGCCTCTGAAGGCTGGTGGAGTGTGCATCTGCTTGTTTAGTCCCACGTCGAGTAGTTAAGCTCCAGGGGACAAGGCGCTCGAGTATATAAGAGAGCAGGGAGCACTAAGGGGATGGACTCACAGTTTTATAACCAACATTCGGTATAAACTGGAAACCGAACTGAACTATCGGTTAACCAAACTTTCAGTTAGTTGTTTTGGGTGGTTATTTTCGGTTATTAATGTAGTAATCCGAAATCGCATAAAACCGAGCAGTATAAACTGAATTTTCGATTTCTACTGAAGCTCACCCCTATACACAATGGTACTGAACATGTAGAACAAAAGAGATAAGGCTTTGTGTGGTAATAAATTGTCATGCATGCAGACGTCGCTCAATGGTGGGTGCAAAGACAGGCCCCACTCCCAACATTACATATTGTAATCAAGAGGAAGATAACTGTTTAGAGGGGGATTCAGAGGGAGCAAACCACTCCTATTTACCCCCTGAGGTCTTTTCCCTAACTTGGCCTGCTGATGTTGGTCATATCATGTATATGGCGCCTTGCATTGCTTACTTTACACATCAAATGTGTCATCTGCTTAGTTTAGACATGCTTTGTGTGAATGCCATCTGTTTAGTTCTATATCATATATGTGAATCATGCAATGCCATCTTTTTTAGCCATGAATCATATATGTGAATTTTTCAATGCCATCCTGGTTAGCCAGTCATCTGATATGTAAATTATATCATGACATCCTTATTTTATTAGGTATTAAATTTGTCAAAAATGTTAGTACATTGAATTACTCTTCCTGTGCATCAGCCATTCCACACGGTAAGGGAAAAATCTCGAGTGAAAACAAGGTGTTCATAGCAGACCATGCTATCTAATGAAGCGCATGTCTTGCTGGTTACGGATAGCTCCTCAGAGGAGGATTCAGAGATAGATGCCCGGTCCTATTTCTCTCCCGAGGTTATATTGCTCATATAGTGAGTATGGTGTCTTGCATTGCTATGTCATTTCCTTAGTTTAGACATGCTTTGTGTGAATGCCACCTGTTTAGTGTGTAATTACCATATATGTGAATTATGCAAGGCCCTCTTGTTGTGGGACATTATATATGTGAATTATGCAATGCTATCTTGTTGCAAGGCATTATATATGTGGATTGTGCAATGCCATGCTATTTACCCAAGTATCATATATGTGAATTATATCATGCCATCCTTTTTTTGTATTATGCATTCCATTTGTCGATAATGTTTCTATGTTCAACTAATCTTCCTATGCATCAGCCATTTGAATTGGTGAGTGGAAAATCTGGAGTGAAAACAAGTTCTTCAGAGCAGACAATGCTACCTACTGAAGTAGATATATTGCTGGTTACAGATAGCTCCACAGAGGAGGATTTCACGACAGATGACTAGTCCTATTTCTCCCCTGAGGTGTATGCTCAAACTTGGCAGGGTTATATTACTCATATCATGCATATGTTGTCTTGCAATGCTTAGTTTTTATATCATATACACAATATTGAGTGCCATCTCCTTAGCTTACACATCATATATGCGATTGCCCTCTGCTCACTTGCTTAGTATATAAATCATATATTTGCATTATATCATGCCATGATGTTTACATAGATAGCATGTATCTGAATTATGGCATACCAACCCATTTTCTAAAGACATGATATAGTTATATCATCTCATCCTATTTACATAGTCATCATATTTTGAATTATGGCATTCTATCCGTGAATTATATCATGCCAGCATGTTTCCATCTACGACATGTATGTGAATTATGGCATGCCAACCAATTTAATAGACACTTCATATAGTTATATCATGTCACCATGTTTACATAGTCATCATATTTTGAAGTATATCATTCTATCTGGTTTAGTTAGCCATCATATATGTGAAATTGTGTGATGCTATCCTGTTTAGTTAGCCATCATATATGTGAAATTGTGTCATGCTATCCTGTTTGGTTAGACAACATAAATGTGAATTATTTTGTGGCATGTTTTCTTCCCTACTATCCATTGCACTTGTCTATCATACAATGTCTATACATTTAATTACTTTTCTTGTTTATCAGCCATTTGAATTGGAGGGGGTGATGGCAGTATCTATGGGAGTAAAAACACGGTCTTCAGAAAAGATATTGCTACCTGTTGATGCAGATAGAACCATGGTTGTACTTGCTCAAGAACCAGCCCCACCACACATAATCCAGACTCACGCAGATTGTACCCCTACCTAGTTGGACAGAGAACCAGCTACACCCCTTCTAACCCCAACCCCAGCAGATAGTAACCCAGTTCCAGTTGATACAACACCGTCTCCACCACAGAGCACCCAAACACGAGCAGTTAGTAAGGAAAGTGCAGTGCCCAAAGCACGAGGACCACCACTCTGAACCCCAAGTCAACACTTAAAGCAGAAGAAGAATTGTTCTCAGGTCAGGTTCTATAGCTATGGTTCATACTCCTTTGCTCTTGCATCACTGTATTTACTCATACCAACTAATTTCAAATTTGAAGGATGCAACTGAAACTCCAATGGCGCGACACGTATGTTTTAAACCTCTTTCTTTAACTGGTTTGTTGTTGTAACTTGCTCTATAATGGTTTCAGTTTCAATTGAATAAATAGTTATGTTCTCATGTCATGCACATTACAAGTGTTGTTAGTGTTGTGTAGTCTTCCACACTTATATTCTGTCTATGCTGCTTTGTCTTAAACATATATGATTTGAACTGTCTCTATCTTGATTTGGCAACATAAACTAGAATGATATAGACCATAGAGTGACCATAGTACATGGATATATGTTTGTTTCATGATGTTATCTTGTCCACCTTACTACTGAACTGGTTTACCAAAATGAGTTTCATATACATGCTAAACATGCGATGTATCTACTTGTTTCTCTTTTAGAATGCAGACAAAATATTGGAGAAGAGTACCCCCGTAATGCAATGGTAAAGGAAGTAATCCAGATAAGGTTCAAGATAGGAGAGACATCCCTGTTAGTCTCCAAGAAAGCTGATAAAACAGCTAAGGAAAACTATCTTGAAGACAGTGAGACAACCCCAAAGTCTTGTATTGGCGTAGTGTTCGAGTTACTCGCCACTACCGCTGGCACAAGCTACTCGAACTCATTATCTGACCAGTTGGGTTTCTTGAGTCTCGACTACAAGCTGAAAGACATCGAGCAACTGTGTTGCGACAGGAAGCTGAAGGACTGCAGAAGTCCCTGGAGAATTCAGATGCATACTTTCTGTTTCAACAACAACAAGCGCTGGAGGATTTAAGCGCCAAATAAGAGAAATCTAATAAGCTTTCTAAGTGTCTTGCCATCATGGTGGATACCGAGGATATTGTTTCTTGAGCTCTTGTAAAGTGGTGTCAGTCCTAGACTTGTTTTGTTGCGGCATTTATTTCCACTGGTCGCCAACTTTGACAACCAGTGTATGTAATATGTTGCTTTGTTCCCCATATTTGCACTGGTGGCGAACTTTGATGCCCAGTGGTTGTAATATGTGTAATAGCAGTAATAGCCTAGCATATGTTGCTTGCTTATTTATTTCCTTGTTGTCTTATTTATTTATTTTGCTTGTAGTCAGTGCGGTTCTTTTTCTGTGGTGTGCTAGTGGCTGCAATAACCTATTATTTAAAACTAGGCCACAATAATCGTGGGCAACATACGGTGCGTTGTCACCATGGTCTAATTACGGGCCATAGAATCAATGGGCCTTCTAGGGGTCGTATGACCAATTGGCCAAACATGGGCCAATAATGGACTGTATTATGGCCCGTAAATAGGCTAGAGTGGCAGTCGTCCGTTCATGGGCCGAGCATAACAGGCCTTTAAGAGGCCGACGAGTATAACGGGCTTAATTCTATCGACATGCATAAAGGGTCGTTAATGGGCCGTATTTGATGACACTATGAAAATGGCCCAACGGATTAATGGGTCATAAACGGGCCAATTTTAACCACGGGCTTAATTTGGCACAAAAGCGGAAAAGCCTGGTAATGGACCGTAAGCTACCGAATGCTACAAAATAGCCCAAGAATAAATGGGCCTTTAATAGGCCAAAATATAACACGGACTGGGAACGACCCAATGGAGTAATGGGCCGTAAATGGGTATGAAGCGATATACTATTCATTATGGGCCAGTTTCACTATGGGTCGTTAATGGGCCAAGAGTTACAGAGGGCCTCATATGGGCCGAAAGACGACATGGGCCGTGCATGGGCCAGAAGTTACAACGGACTGGAATCATATTGGACGGCCCAGATGAAGCTAGTGGGCCGAATTCAGAAAGGCCATAGTGGGCTATATGCGAGCAGGCCGTTAGCACGCTTTCGATGGGCCGGCCCGTTATCCTTTGACCAAGTCAAATGGGCCGGCCTTTTGACCTGAATGGGCCCCTGTTGGGCCGTGCCATGGGTCGATGTATCATTGGCGCCTCCTGTCCATTGGTTGGTTGACATCTATCCGCACGTGGAGCGGACACGTGGTTCCGTCGGCCAATGAGAATTTTGCACGTGGAAAATTCCCATTGGTCCTCGCTGTTAGCGGGTTATCGGATCCAAAACCGGACTCAATAGCTTAACGACGACCCGTTACTGGGGATGCCACATGTCGTTTACCCTTGACGAAAGCACTTCCATGACACGCCATTTATCGTCATGGAAGTGAACACTTCCGTGATGATAATTTTGGTATTGTCATGGAACACTTCTACGACAGCATAGGCATGACTATCTTGATTCTATCATAAAATCGTCATGGATGTATACATGCATGATAGAAAATGTGACCTACTGTGACAAACACATATTATCACGGAAGTATTTTTTTTGTAGTGCTAAGAAGTCATTTATTAAATATAACATTCCAAGGTGTGTTTCCTTTTACCTTGAGCCTGCTCGAAGTGCTTGTTCGCTAGATCGAGGTCCTTTTCAGACCTCTCGAGCTTCCGATTGATCTCCGCAATCTCCTCAGAGATAGAGCTCGGAACCAAGGATGAAACATGCACATAAAAGCACTTCAGTTAGCCCCATAATCAATGTATTACCACTTCGGACGGACTCCCTACAACAATGGGCAGGGTCCTGGGGGCTACTCATTACGCTCCTATTTTATTCGACTCCAATGCCGGTTTCTTGGAACAAGCTTTGGGCTCGGGGGCTACTCACTAACTATGCCGTTTAGAAGGCTATAGGAAGATGTCCTCGCACGGAAAGGTGGGTCTGCAAAGTAAAATGCAAAATTATTTTTGCACAGGAATAAATGAGTACATCAAAGCTTGTGACGAGGCCTTTTAACACCTCTTGCAATCTAGACCTCGTAGACCGGAGGCCCTGTAGTGCCGCGCCTATCAAGGCACATTGCTATTCCTTAAGGGAGGAGCCCTTCAAGGTCTCCTCCATCTCTTTGGTCCACCCTGCGCTAGCCCGCTCTTGGGCAGGAGGCGGAGGTGGCAACACCTCGGACCCAAGCACCGGGATGTTGGGTGGAGGAGTCTCTGGCTGCAGTGTTGGAGCTAGAGAGGATGTTGGCTGGGCCGCCGACTAGCCCAGCCCCTCTTCGATGACTTCGGGGTCTTTCCCCTTGGCCTTATGGGGTGAGGTTTCAACCTCGGCCATAATCGCCGAATCCCCAGCCCCCGTCGTACCGATCTGGGTTGCTTCCCCCGGACCATTTTGAGCCGGGGGAGGATGTGCAGGGTCTAGTGACCCACTGGGAGGAGGCAACCCACTGGATGAGTCACTTGGGTGCACCTTTGGTGAGATGTATAAAGGACACTTTTATAAGCTTACTTCTGTTGAACGAGCCTAATGGAGTATAAATGTAAAGATGGATAACATACCGTTGAGGCGCTGTTTTCTTCCTCTCGATGGTGAGGCGACCATGCTCTGAATCGTCGGAGAGCACAATCTTCTCCGATGACTTGCCGGCGGCCTCGGCCGAGGTCCTTCACGACCACTTTCGGCCCTAGGGTCGCATCCCAGCTTCTGCATTCTCCGACGCGGACCTCTTTCATTTATGGGGAGGGATCTCCTCCTCCTCCCCCGCATCGTCTTCGCGGGTGGCGGAGGTGTGGGTGTTCTCAAACCGAGTGACCGAGGTCTCCCGAGTCCATAGACCCGCCCGGACCTTCCGGACCTTCGGCCCCTTGGGCACCACCATGTGCGGCTCCTCGACAAGGAGCTTCATGAGTAGGGGAGTCCTTGAATCCTCTGGCAGTGGGGCTGGACACCGTATTTGCTGCATCATGGTGGTCCTCTTCTGCAATTGTAAAACGAGACGATTTCTTAAAGATCTATCTCACCTTTAAGGAAAAAGAGAATATACACATATATAATAAAGCACTTACCGGTGGGGCTCCGTAGCCGATCTCGAAGCCGAGGCTCGCCCACTCCTTGGGGATCTTGTCCTTGGGCAGCTTGAGGAGTCGCATCCACATGTTGGCCAGGGTGGAGTGGAAGAAGCGCGGAACGGGCCCCACATCCCCCAATTTGTGCTCCTACATCGAGCTGGTCCAGAGTTGGAGCGGGAGGATGCGATGGCGAAGCATGACATTGACCACGTTGCTGAGCTCGAGGTCCTTCTCAATGCACCACCACCTGATCTTCTTGATCAGTTCCTCCACCTCATCTAGATTCCCCCACATGACACCCTTCTCTTCTAGGACTTGAGCTTCTTTGGAGGCCCAGCCGAAAAGGAAGGGACCTCAGCCTGGCCAGGTGCGAGTAGCTCAGTGATGTAAAACCACTCTCTCTGCCACTCCTTGATAGTCTCGATGAATGTGCCGTTGAACCATTCAGCGTTCTGGTTTTTGCTGATCATGGCCCCTCCGCACTATGCCAGATCGGAGCCACTGGACTTCGGCTTGACACCGAAAGTCTTGAGCCACATGCCAAAGTGTCATCCGTAGCGGAGAAAGGACTCACATACGGTGATGAAGGATGAGAGGTGGAGGATAGAGTTCTGGGTCATGTGGTGGAAGTCCAGCCCGTAGTAAAACATTATCCCGCGCATGAATGGGTGCAGCGGGAACCCCAAGCCTCGGATGAGGTGGGGTAGAAGACTACCCGCTCCCCTTGGTTGGGAGCGGGCACTTGCTCATTCTCGCCCGGAGCGCAGGCAGCGATGTTGGCAGAGAGGTACCCCACGTTGCGTAGCTCTTGGATGGTGCCACCAGTCACGATGGAACCACCCTAATGCCCCTTGAGGGTACCGTCCATGGCTGGATGGGGCGGTTTGGGAAGTGGAGTGCTAGATTGGATCTGGGCGCGGGAGCTAGACGACGCAGTAGG
>LR738710.1:546063517-546089378 GCA_902687465.1 Secale cereale | reverse complement strand
GGATGTGAGCGTGGTCGCTTGCACAGTTCTCTTTTTTGCTCTTACAGACTGACGAAAGGCCAAGAGTCCCCATTGTCGCGCCGATAAAAACGCCACTCCCCCGCAAAAGATATCGTTGTGTGCATATGGAGAAACGAAATCTTGATGATATCCCTGAAGAAACGAGCATGATCTCCACATTGATGGGACGCGCCAGTAGAAAACCGCCCCTGGCCGCGATTGTGGGTGAGCGGTAACTGGCCGACCCGTCGTGGAGTGTGTCGTTTCGATAAAGTTGGCAGACTAGGTGGCACTATTCACACCTACGTGGTCGACCTTTGGGGCTAAGGTACCCTGCTTCCTCGGGCAAGGATTGAGATTGGCTAGGTTTTATTTTTTAGAAGACGTCACTCCTCTAAAGGAACAGTTCGGAGGCTATGAAGCCACACACGGGAACTCTTCTGTCAAGCCAAGGACTTTGGATCCAGGGTCATCTTCGTAAGGAAATTGTCCTCGGCATAGAACACTAGTTCGGGGGCTACTGGCGGTGTCATGGACCAAGGGGTGCTCACACAATCAGCCCAGGCTCCTCAGATGTGCTGGTGGGCCCTCCTTCTCCGCAAGATGGACTCCGGAAGTTGTACGAGGGGAGATTCACTAGGTCTGCATCTACCGAAGGCTTGCCGTATACTCCAAGACTTCTCTTGCCGCCTCCGGGCCAAGATACCGACCTTGTAACTCTAGATACCCTGCCTGGAGTGTATATAAGGCAGATGATTTGCCCGTAGAGGGGACATCAACACAATTTCATTCACCTAGCCCTAGAGTTAGAACACATCTCCAGATCTCGAGGTAGATCAACTCTGCACTTGATACGTTTTCATCAATATAAACAAGAGCATGACGTAGGGTTTTACCTCCATCAAGAGGACCCGAACCAGTGTAAAACACTGCCCCTTTGTTCTTGTTATCATATGTCCGAGATCCACAGCTCGGGGCCCCTTACCCCAAGGTCTGACGGTTTTTACACTAACACCTACCCCGGTTCAGAACTCTTCACCCTTTGATCGCGCCCTTGAAGTTGAGACGTGCTCCACCTCCCGGTCCATTTTCTGTTGGATGCTCATGATCATGATCATTTCTGCTTCTTTGCCTGAATCCGAAGAATCGAAGAACTCATTTTGAATCATTTCATCAAGCTCTGTTGGTACATACTCCTCGGCCGAGACTTGCCTGCTCCCCGCGCGTGTGCCCATTCGTGTTCCCGCGTACGTGACTTGATTTGATTAGAACAAAATAAGACCTGGTCCCACATCCTTAAAATCAAGAGGGAAGATGATTAGATTAGAAGTGAAAAAGAAAAAAAGACAGCCGTAGGATGAAGTGGGAGTATGGATGAGAGCATGGGGAGGGAGCGGGCAAGCCGGATCCTAATCATTTAGGACCGATACGAGAAACCCGTCCGAGTCATTTCTTTTTGGCTGATTAGTGGGCTAGTGGCCGGGGCGTCTGTTCCGGCGTATAATTTGGTTTGAGCTGTCCGGTGGGTTTGAGCTGTTTTTTTTTTCTATGCTTAGAAGATGCCACGCATTAAAAGGCCATTGGATACTGCAAGATAACACGAGACGCAAGAAATCCGAAGCGTGCATGCGCGCCCGTTGAGAGCTTCACATCCTCTAGGGCAGAACACGTGTGCGCGCATGGCTCCTAACATTAGGATTTCCCAGATATCCGATCACTGACAAGCCTGCATATGGTGATGTCATCTCCTCCCCAAAAGCGGGCATGCAGCTTTAGGCCTTTACCCCATCCTATGCATGCAGATTGCAGACGCGCGCGATGATCTCATGCGGTGGCGCAGTCCGGCCGTTAGCTAGTGATTCTTTCGGCCGGGGTCACCTCACGTAGTCCCCATCTTTTTCTCGCCACTATGGTATGTTTCTCTAGGAGAACGCAAGGCCGGCGCGCATAGATCCCCAGGAAACATCAAAATCACGCATCTTTTTTTTGCTGCGCCTGTGCAGCTCTGTCCTGCGAGGGGTCAAATGTTTCCCCTTCCATCGATGGAAAACTAGCTGAGTGTGAGTGAGTGAGTGACTTAACAGCTTGAGGCAATGTAATCTCTACCAGTTTGGGTAACGACATACTACATTACTACCATATGCCTCCTAGAAATACCTCAATTTTCAATCTGAAATGCTTCAGGAGCACCAACTTAATGGAAAGGGTTAACATGAAAATTCATGTGTTTGCGTCCCAAAGGTACCTCTTTATTTTTTATTATCCTCCCCCAATTTCATATAAAGAAACCAATGTGCATTACCAGGGGCGTCTTCAGAAATTTGTGGGCCAGGATAAAATAATCAAATTAGGGCCCTAGTTTTTTAAAACCATATATAGCTGAAGAACTAATGTAACTAAATCGTACTCTTGATGCCCCTTCGCTCCTGCCTCCTGCAACCTCTCAGTTAGGGTTTCCCTACCTCTCGCCAACGCCGCCGCGTGCCCGCCTCGTCTCCTATGGTCTTTGGATCATGGAGGCGCGGTGGATCCCGAGCCTTGCCGGCGGGAGGGCTCTGTTTTTAGCTATTTTTGGAGTTTTGTTAGGGTTTGTGTCTTGCCCAGGAAAACGAGGCGGAGATAGCTTCTTGAAGATGGAATAAGGTCCTCTCAGCCTAGCCCCGGTCCCGGGGATGTTTCTAGTATCGTCGGAGGGCATGTGGAGGTGTATCTCTAGCGGATCTCGTGGGATCCGGTCGGCGTTTGTCTTTGATGGATCCGTTTAGATCCAGTCTTCGTTCGTCTATGTGTTTATAGGTTGGATCCTTCCGATCTAGACTTTCTTCATCGGCATCGGTTGACTCTCTGCTGCGCTGGTCCCAGGGGGGCTAAGCACGACGACTTCCCGGATGTCTACTACAACAATGTTTGCCCGGCTCCGATGAGGGAGGGGCGATGACGGCGGCGCGCCTTCTGCTCACTTCAGTGCTTGTAGTAGTCGCTAGCTGGTCTATAGACCTGGATACAGTTCTTACTTCTGGTGTTCTTTCTTCTACCTTGAAAGTTGATGAATAGGTTGGAAGTTTTCCGGCAAAGAAGGTAAAGCATACTCACTTAATTATTTAACTTTGAATATGTCTGATTTGGCACAATATTCAAGAAACATATCAAATACTAATGGTAAAATAGTAAACAAGGCACTAAAGCAATAAACTTCTAAACTGACCTCATTTTATACCAAAAAGCAACATTCTTCTAGTATTTCTTGAAATGAAATCTTCGATCAAATCTTCATAATTAATCTTCTCATAGCCAACATTTTCAAGTGCCACCGTTGCCAATACATAGAGTGTTTCTTGTGTGATAGTAGAACGCAAGTAAGATATCAACAACTTGATTTTAGAAAACCTCCTTTCCGCAGATGCAACCCTCACATGAATGGTTAACAAAACTTTGTTTGCAATAACAACATTAGAGTACATTAGGAGCACTTCTTCAAAAAAATCAGAATATCAAGTGGGCCCATAGATTTCTGAAGTGAGTCCTGGAGAAAAAGTAGCTCGCAACACAATTCAAGTCAATCAATATCTTTATGTTCTCCACTCTTAAGTGCGTCTTCAAGATTAACACAAGCAGCCAACAAACTCTTGTCATCCAAGGATCGCAGCCTATCTGAAGTAAACAAGAAACCAAATATATTTTTCATACCCTTCATACTGTTCAAATCTCGTGTTAAGTGAAACTATAACTTGATCAACAATGTGCAGAAAATAATTGACCCTAAATGACTCCTCTGCTGATTGTGAAACGATAGATGGATCATCTGCACCCTCATCAAATTACCTTTTCCTCTTGATTTTACGGTTGGTGCAGAACTCTAGATTAATATCCATCTACATTGTAATTTGTTGGACCTTCTGATGCTTTTGGAAAGCCAGTATCTCTATACTTGGTGAAGAAGGAAATCAAGCCCTTTACACACTCAGTTGCAATATCAATAAGCATATCCTTTGACTGCAACTCTGTGCTGATCAAATTAACAACTGGTAATATTTCATACCATATGATTATTGACACTAAGAATTCAAAGTCACAAAGATCATTTTCTGCCAATGATTGAGCCTCACTACTTGTCGATGGATCTTTATCATTTTCGGCCACTTGTAGTAAAACCTCCCTTACTTTTGGTAGTTGAATCCTTATAGCCTGAACAATATCAACACCACTCTCCCAATGAGTAGATGACAATGACTTGAGAGTCACTCCGGTTATATTACTTTTGATAATTTGCCATCTTTTAGTAGAGTAGATGCGTTGGACAATGCCCAAAATATTGGATGCTTTACGACAAGACTTTGCCATATCACATGGTGTCAAATTCGGAATATGAGAGCAACAAGCTGAATAAAAAGCTCTCCGATTAGTTTTCAAAACTTTACTTTGTACCCCTTGATGCATTACTTTCATATTTAACACATTATCATATCCCTTCAAGACTATTCAATTCATTTTTAGAACATCAAACAATCCTTGCCCGGTAGTATCATTCACATCCAAAAACCTAAGAAGGATTCTTCAATGCAAAAAGAACCTGAAATGCATCAACGTACCTAATTACCAAAAACATCTCCTCCTGGTGGCTTGCATCGGGAGTATAGTCAAGTAAATCGGAGAAGTACTTTGCTTCTTTTACCTTTCTACTGATTCTGACCTGATTGCAACAACAAGCAAATATAATAGTTCATTCTGGATGGAAGGACCAAGACAATGATCACATATTTTATCATCTGTGATGTAGTCAATAGTTCTTTTATAACTGGGTCAAATTGAGCCAACATTTGAACCAATCCTAAGAAATTACCATTGCTATCTTGGTACACTTTGCTATTGCCGCCACAAAATGCTATATTATTTTCACAATAAAAAGATGAGCAGAACTTTTCTCCAATGCTCCCTCTCATTTTCATGTTCTTGATGAGAAACTTTATCAATTGTTTGATTCTTCTCCAACCTGAGACGCAAGTCATACCAAGTACTCATATATTTGACATGTTCTCTACCAATTTCATGATCTCTGAGTCTACTGATAAGATGGTGCCAAACACTGAAACCATCATTTCCTAATTGACCTCTCACATGTCCCTTCTAAAATAATTTATGGCAAAAACAAAATACTTTGTCAAGATATTTGTTGTACACACAAGCCACTCTCCATCACACTTTTCTCCATTCAAGAGAAATCTAGTGTACGATAATGCTGAAAACCTTCTACCAAATTTGTCTGTATGACCATGCTCAACAGACATGTCTCTTTTAGGACCCTTTTGCACCGAAATATCAATCATTGTAAGATCAAGTGCATCCCAAGTTCTTGGATCAAATACATGTGGTTGAAAAAATTTCTTTATGTTATCAGGAACATTAACATCATCACCTTCAGCGACAATCACTACAAAATTTGCTCTATTAAGTGACAAAAACCCCGGTGATGAAACAGGAATGTCGCCCAAAATCATTTCCTGTGACGGTCCACTGTCATGAGGTATTTTCCACCTAGGGCGGCGTGAAGGAAATATGCCCTAGAGGAAATAATAAAGTTATTGTTTATTTCCTTATGTCATGATAAATGTTTATTATTCATGCTAGAATTATATTAACCGGAAACTTAGTACATGTGTGAATACATAGACAAAATAGAATGTCCCTAGTAAGCCTTTACTAGACTAGCTCATTGATCAAAGATGGTTATGTTTCCTAGCCATAGACATGAGTTATCATTTGATCAACGGGATCACACCATTAGGAGAATGATGTGATGGACAAGACCCATTCGTTATCTTAGCAACTTGATCGTTTAGTTTTACTGCTATTGCTTTCTTCATAACTTATACATGTTCCTATGACTATGAGATTGTGCAACTCCCGAATACTAGAGGAACACCTTGTGTGCTATCAAATGTCACAATGTAACTGGGTGATTATAAAGATGCTCTATAGGTGTCTCCGAAGGTGTTCGTGGTGTTGGCATAGATCAAAAATAGGATTTGTCACTCCGAGTGTCGGAGAGGTATCTCTGGGCCCTCTCGGTAATACACATCATAATAAGCCTTGCAAGCAAATGACTAATGAGTTAGTCACGAGATGATGTATTATGGAACGAGTAAAGAGACTTGCCGGTAACGAGATTAACTAGGTATAGTGATACCGACGATCGAATCTCGGGCAAGTAACATACCGATGACAAAGGGAACGACGTATGTTGTTATGAGGTTTGACCGATAAAGATCTTCGTAGAATATGTAGGAGCCAATATGAGCATCAAGGTTCCGCTATTGGTTATTGACCGGAGATGAGTCTCGGTCATGTCTACATAGTTCTCGAACCTGTAGGGTCCGCACGCTTAACATTCAATGACGATCGGTATTATGATTTTATGAGTTTTGATGTACTGAAGGTAGTTCGGAGTCCCGGATGTGAGCACGCACATAACGAGGAGTCTAGGAATGTCCAAGACATAAATATTGATATATTGGATGACTATATTCGGACACCAGAAGTGTTCTAGGTGTTATCGGATAAAACCGGAGTGCCGGAGGGGTTACCGGAACCCCCTTGGGGGAGTATGGGCCATTGTGGGCCATGAGGGAGAAGAGAGACGTAGCCCACTAGGGCTGTCCGCACCCCCCCCCCTCCTAGGGAATCCTAGTTGGACTAGGAGTGGGGGGGAGGTGCCCCTCTCCTTCCTTCTTATCTTCTTCTTCCTTTCCTACTCCTAGGAGGAATAGGAAAGGGGGATTCCTACTCCTACTAGGAGTATGAAACATACTCCTGACGCTCCCTATAGGGCCGGCCGGCCCTCCCCACTTTCTCCTTTATATACGGGGGCAGGGGCACCCAAGGACACACAAGCAACATCATTTTAGCCATGTGCGGTGCCCCCTCCATAGAAACGCACCTCGATCATATCGTTGCAGTGCTTAGGCGAAGCCCTGCATCGGTAGCTTCATCATCTCCGTCACCACGCCGTCGTGCTGACGAAACTCCCCCGTGAAGCTCAACTGGATCAAGAGCTCGTGGGACGTCATTGAGCTGAATGTGTGTTGAACGCGGAGGTGATGTACGTTCGGTGCTTGGATCGGTTGGATCGCGAAGACATTCGACTACATCAACAGTGTCACTAGACGCTTCCGCTTTTGGTCTACGAGGGTACGTAGACACACTCTCCCCTCTCGTTGCTATGCATCTAGTAGATAGGTCTTGCGTGATCGTAGGATTTTTTTTGAAATACTACGTTCCCCAACAGTGGCATCATGTGCCAGGTCTATGAGTAGATGATATGCACGAGTAGAACACAATGAGTTGTGGGCGATAATAGTCATACTGCTTACCAGCATGTCATACTTTGATTCGGTGGTATTGTGAGATGAAGCGGCCCAGACCGACATTACGCGTATGCTTACGAGAGACTGGTTTCAACGTTACGAGCACTAGTTGCTTAAAGGTGACTGGCGGGTGTCTGTCTCTCTCACTTTAATTGAATCGAGTGTTGCTACTCCCGGTCCTTGTGAAGGTTAAAACAGCTTATACTTGACGAAAAATCATTGTGGTTTTTGTATGCGTAGGTAAGAACGGTTCTTGCTAAGCCCGTAGCAGCCACGTAAAACTTGCAACAACGAAGTAGAGGACGTCTAACTTGTTTTTGCAGGGCATGTTGTGATTTGATATGGTCAAGACGTGATGAGTTATACGTTATTGTATGAGATGATCATGTTTTGTAAAGTTATCGGCAACCGGCAGGAGCCTTTTGGCTATCTCTTTATTGTATGAATTGCGAAGGCCATGTAATTGCTTTACTTCATCACTATGAGTTAGCGATAGTAGTAGTAGCCATAGTTGGCGAGACGACAACGAAACTACGATGAAGATCATGGTGTCTAGCCGGTGACGATGGAGATCATGACGATGCTTTGGAGATTGAGATCAAAAGCACAAGATGATGGTGACCATATCATCTCACATATTTTGATTGCATGTGATGTTTATCTTTTTATGCTTCTTACTTTGCTTAGTACGGCGGTAGGATTATAAGATGAACCCTTACAAAATTTCAAGGTACAAGTGTTCTCCGTGAGTATGCACCGTTGTGAAACTCCGTCGTGCCGAGACACCACGTGATGATCGGGTGTGATAAGCTCTACGTTCAAATACAACGGGTGTAAGACAGTTTTGCACATGTAGAATACTCGGGTTAAAATTGACGAGTCTAGCATGTACAGACATGGCCTCGGAACACTGGAGACCGAAAGGTCGAGCGTGAATCATATAGTAGATATGATTAACATAAGATGTTCACCATTGAAAACTAATCCATCTCACGTGATGATCGGACATGGTTTAGTTGATTTGGATCACGTGATCATTTAGATGACTAGAGGGATGTCTATCTAAGTGGGAATTATTTAGTACTACGATTAATTGAACTTTAGTTTATCATGAACTTAGTCCTGGTAGTATTAGCATATCTATGTTGTAGATCAATAGCTCGTGATGTAGCTCCCCGTTTATTTTTATATGTTCCTACAGAAATATAAGTTGAAAGATGATAGTAGCAATGATGCAGACTTGTTCTGTGATCTAAGGATTTTCCTCATTGATGCACAGAAGTATTATGTCCTTGATGCACCACTAGGTGACAGATCTATTGTAGGAGCAGATACAAACATTATGAACGTTTAGCAAAGCTCAGTATGATGTCTACTTAATAGTTTACGGCACCATGCTTTACGGCTTAGAACCGGGACTTCTAAAACGTTTTGAAAGCCACAGAGCATATAAGATGTTACAAGAGTTGAAATTAGTATTTCATACTCATGCCCGTGTCAAGAGGTATGAGACATCTGACAGTACTTTTCCTACAAGATGGAGGAAAATAGCCCAAACAGTGGGCATGTGCTCAGATTGTTTGGGTACTACAATTACTTGAATCAAGTGGGAGTTAATTTTCGAGATAAGATAGTAATTGACAAAGTTCTCTAGTCACTATCACCGACTTACTAGAACTTCGTGATGAACTATAATATGCAAGGGATGACAAAAGTAATTCCCGAGCTCTTCGCGATACTGAAATCAGCGAAGGTAGAAATCAAGAAAGAGCATCAAGTGTTGATGGTTAACAAGACCACTAGTTTCAAGAAAAGGGCAAAGGGATAGAAGGGGAACTTCAAGAAGAATGACAAGCAAGTAGTCACTACCGTGAAGAAACCCAAAGCTAAACTCAAGCTTGAAACTAAGTGCTTCTACTGCAAAGGAAATGGTCACTGGAAGTGGAACTACCCTAGATACTTGGCAGATAAGAAGGATGGAAAAGTGAACAAAGTTATATTTTATATACAGATTATTAATGTGTACTTTACTAGTGTTCATAGCAACCCCTGGGTATTTGATACCGGTTCAGTTACTAAAATTAGTAACTCGAAACGAGAATTGCAGAATGAATAGAGACTAGTTAAAGATGAAGTGGCGATGTGTGTTGGAAGTGGTTCCAAGATTGATATGATCATCATCGCACACTCCCTATACTTTCGGGATTAGTGTAGAACCTAAATAAATGTTGTTTGGTGTTTGCGTTGAGCATGAATATGATTTGATCATGTTTATTTCAATACGTTTATTCTTTTAAAATCACAGAATAATTGTTGTTCTGTTTACATGAATAAAACCTTCGACGGTCATACACCCAATAAAAATAGTTTGTTGCATCTCGATCGTAGTGATACACATATTCATAATATTGAAGCCAAAAGATGCAAAGTTAATAATGATAGTGCAACTTATTTGTGGCACTGCCGTTTAGGTCATATTGGTGTAAAGCGCATGAAGAAACTCCATGCTGATGGGCTTTTGTAATCACTTGATTATGAATCATTTGATGCTTGCGAACCATACCTCATGGTCAAGATGACTAAGACTCCGTTATCCGGAACAATGGAGCGAGCAACTGACTTATTTGTAATAATACATACTGATATATGCGGTCCGATGAGTGTTGAGGCTCGCCGCGGGTATCGTTATTTTTTGACCTTCACAGATGATTTGAGCAGATATGGGTATATCTACTTGATGAAACATAAGTCTGAAACATTTGAGAAGTTCAAAGAATTTCAGAGTGAAGTGGAAAATCATCGTAACAAGAAAATAAAAGTTTCTACGATCAGATCGCGGAGGCGAATATTTGAAGTTAGGAGCTTGGCCTTCATTTAAAACAATGTGAAATAGTTTCACAGCTCACGCCACCCGGAACACCACAGCGTAATAGTGTGTCCGAACATCGTAACCGTACTTTATTAGATATGGTGCAATCTATGATGTCTCTTACCGATTTACCACTATTGTTTTGGGTTATGCATTAGAGATAGCTGCATTCACGTTAAATAAGGGCACCATCTAAAATCCGTTGAGACGACGCCTTATGAAATGTGGTTTGGCAAGAAACCAAAGTTGTTATTTGTTAACGTTTGGGGCTGCGATGCTTATGTGAAAAAGCTTCAACCTAATAAGCTCGAACCCAAATCGGAGAAATGTGTCTTCATAGGATACCCAACGGAAACTGTTGGGTACACCTTCTATCACATATCCAAAGGCAAGATATCCGTTGCTAAAAATGGATACTTTCTAGAGAAGGAGTTTCTCTCGAAAGAAGTGAGTGGGAGGAAAGTGGAACTTAATGAGGTAATTGTACCTTCTCCCGAATTGGAAAGTAGTACATCACAGAAACTGGTTCTAGTGATTCCTACACCAATCAGCGAGGAAGCTAATGATGATGATCATGAAACTTCAGATTAAGTTACTACTAAACCTCGTAGGTCAACCAGAGTGCGTTCCGCGCCAGAGTGGTACGGTAACCCGGTTCTGGAAGTCATGTTACTAGACCACGATGAACCTACGAACTATGAGGAAGCGATGATGAGCCCAGATTCCACAAAATGGCTTGATGCCATGAAATCTGAGATGGGATCCATGTATGAGAACAAAGTGTGTACTTTGGTTGACTTGCCCGATGATCGGCAAGCTATTTAAAATAAATTGATTTTTAAGAGGAAGACTGCCGCCGATGGTAATGTTACTGTCTACAAAGCTCTACTTGTTGCGAAAGGTTTTCGACAAGTTCAAGGAGTTGACTACGATGAGATTTTCTCACCCGTAGCGATGCTTAAGTCTGTCCGAATCATGTTAGCAATTGCCGCATTTTATGATTATGAAATCTGGCAAATGGATGTCAAAACTGCATTCCTTAATGGATATCTTGAAGAAGAGTTGTATATGATGCAACCAGAAGGTTTTTGTCGATTCTAAAGGAGCTAACAAAATGTGCAAGCTCCAGCGATCCATCTATGGACTGGTGCAAGCATCTCGGAGTTGGAATATACGCTTTGATAAGTTGATCAATGCATATAGTTTTATACAGACTTGCGGTGAAGCTTGTATTTACAAGAAAGTGAGTGGGAGCACTACAGCCTTTCTGATAAGTATATGTAAATGACATATTGTCGATCAGAAATAATGTAGAATTTTCTGGAAAGCATAAAGGAGTGTTTGAAAGGAGTTTTTCAAAGAAAGACCTCGGTGAAGCTGCTTACATATCGAGCATCAAGATTTATAGAGATAGATCAAGACGCTTGATAAGTTTTTTCAATGAGTAGATACCTTGACAAGTTTTTGAAGTATTTCAAAATGGAACAATCAAAGAAAGAGTTCTTGCCTGTGTTGCAAGGTATGAAGTTGAGTGATGACTCAAAACCTGACCATGGCAGAAGATAGAGAAAGAATGAAAGCTATTCCCTGTGCATCAGCCATAGGTTCTATAAAGTATGCCATGCTGTGTACCAAACCTATTGTGTACCTTGCCATGGGGTTGGCAAGGAGGTACAACAGTGATCCAGGAGTAGATCACTGGACTGCGGTTAAAATTATCCTTAGTTACTGGATGACTAAGGAAATGTTTCTCAGGCTATGGAGGTGATAAAGAGTTCGTCGTAAAGAGTTACGTCGATGCAAGCTTTTACACTGATCTGGATGACTCTGTATGTTGATCCAGATACATATTGAAAGTGGGAGCATTTAGCTAGAGTAGCTCCGTGCAAAGCATTGTAGACATAGAAACTTGCAAAATACATACGGATCTGATTGCGGCAGACCCATTGACTAAACCTCTCTCACAAGCAAAACATGATCACACCTTAGTACGCTTTGGGTATTAATCACATGGTGATGTGAACTAGATTATTGACTCTAGTAAACCTTTTGGGTATTGGTCACATGGCGATGTGAACTATAAAGTGATAAATCACATGCGGATTTGAACTATCGGTGTTAAATCACATGATGATGTGAACTAGATTATTGACTCTAGTGCAAGTGGGAGACTGAAGGAAATATGCCCTAGAGGCAATAATAAAGTTATTATTTATTTCCTTATATCATGATAAATGTTTATTATTCATGCTAGAATTGTATTAACCGAAAACTTAGTACATGTGTGAATGCATAGACAAAACAGAATGTCCCTAGTATGCCTTTACTAGACTAGCTCATTGATCAAAGATGGTTATGTTTCCTAGCCATAGACATGAGTTTTCATTAGATCAACGGGATCACATCATTAGGAGAATGATGTGATGGACAAGACCCATTCGTTAGCTTAGCAACTTGATCGTTTAATTTTACTGCTATTGCTTTCTTCATAACTTATACATGTTCCTATGACTATGAGAATGTGCAACTCTCAAATACCAGAAGAACACCTTGTGTGCTATCAAACGTCACAACGTAACTGGGTGATTATAAAGATGCTCTACATGTGTCTCTGAAGGTGTTCGTGGTGTTGGCATAGATCAAGAATAGGATTTGTCACTCCGAGTGTCGGAGAGGTATCTCTCGGCCCTCTCGGTAATACACATCATAATAAGCCTTGCAAGCAAATGACTAATGAGTTAGTCATGAGATGATGTATTACGGAACGAGTAAAGAGACTTGCCGGTGAAGATATTAACTAGGTATAGTGATACGAACGATCGAATCTCGGGCAACTAACATACCAATGTCAAAGGGAACGACGTATGTTATTATGCGGTTTGACCGATAAAGATCTTCGTAGAATATGTAGGATACAATATGAGCATCCAGGTTCCGCTATTGGTTGTTGACCGGAGATGAGTCTTGGTCATGTCTACATAGTTCTCGAACCCGTAGGGTCCGCACACTTAACGTTCGATGACGATTGGTATTATGAGTTTATGAGTTTTGATGTACCAAAGGTAGTTCGAAGTCCCGGATGTCATCACAGACATGATGAGGAGTCTCGGAATGTCCGAGACATAAATATTGATATATTGGACGACTATATTCGGACACCGGAAGTGTTCCGGGTGTTATCGGATAAAACCGGAGTGCCGGAGGGGTTACCGGAAACCCGCCCCCCCCCCCCGGGGGGGGGAGTATGAGCCATAGTGGGCCATGAGGGAAAAGAGAGAGGAAGCCCACTAAGTCTGGCCGCACCCCCCTAGGGAATCCTTATTGGACTAGGAGTGGGGGCGCCCCTCTCCTTCCTTCTTCTCTTCTTCTTCCTTTCCTACTCCTAGTAGGAATAGAAAAGGGGGATTCCTACTCCTACTAGGAGTAGGAAACCTACTCCTGGCGCACCCTATAGGGTCAACCCCCCTCCCCGTTACTCCTTTATATACGGGGGCAGGGGCACCCAAGGACACACAAGTGATACGTCTCCAACGTATCTATGATTTTTGATTGTTCCATGATATTATTTATGATGTTTTGGATGTTTAATGGGCTTTGTTATACACTTTTATATTATTTTTGGGACTAACCTACTAACCCAAAGGCCCAGTCCAGATTGCTGTTTTTGCTTATTTCCAGGTTTTACAGAAAATGAATATCAAACGGAGTCCAAACGGAATGAAACCTTCGGGAGAGATATTTTTGGAGAAAATCACGCACAGGAGACTTGAGAACCACAGAGTAGGGCACACGTGGCGCCCACGATGGTGGGGGGCGCGCGCCCCCCTATAGGGCGTGCCCCTTGCTTCGTGGGCCCCACGTTTGGCCCCTGGTGCCCTCCTTCCTCCTATATATACCTACGTACCCCGAAACCATCAGAAGAGGAGAGAAAACCCTAGTTCCACCGCCGTAACCTTCTGTTCCCGTGAGATCCCATCTTGGGGCCTGTTCCGGAGCTCCGCCAGAGGGGGGATCTTCCACGGAGTTCTTCTACATCATCATCATCGCCTCATCATGAGTTGTGAGTAGTTTACCACAGACCTTCTGGTCCATAGCTAGTATCTAGATGGCTTCTTCTCTCTCTTTGGATCTCAATACAAAGTTCTCCTCGGTCTTCGAGGAGATCTATTCGATGTAATCTCTTTTTGCGGTGTGTTTGTCGAGATCCAATGAATTGTGGGTTTATGATCAAGATTATCTATGAGAAATATTTGGTTCTTCTCTGAACTCTTTATGTATGATTATAATATCCTTGCAAGTCTTTTCGAATTATTGGTTTGGTTTGGCCTACTAGATCTATAGTTCTTGCAATGGGAGAAGTGCTTGGCTTTGGGTTCAATCTTGCGGTGTCCTTTCCCAGTGACAGTAGGGGCAGCAAGGCACGTATTGTATTGTTGCCATCGAGGATAAAAAGATGGGGTTTATATCACTAAGTTTGAGTTTATCCCTCTACATCATGTCATCTTGCTTAAGGCGTTACTCCGTTCTTATGAGCTTAATACACTAGATGCATGCTGGATATCGGTCGATGTGTGGAGTAATAGTAGTAGATGCAGAATCGTTTCAGTCTACTTGCCTCGGACCTGATGCCTATATATAATGATAATGCCTAGATAGTCTCATAATTATCCGCTTTTCTATCAATTGCTCGACAGTAATTTGTTTACCCGCTGTAGAATATCGCTATCATGAGAGAAGCCACTAGAGAAAACTATGGCCCCCGGGTCTATTCTCAACATATCAATCTACTATCTACTTTACTTTTCTGCTTTTACTTTTTGTTCTTATATCCAAAAATATCAAACTATCATCTCTATCAGATCTCACTTCGTAAGTGACAGTAAAGGGATTGACAACCCCTTATCGCGTTGGCTGCCAAGTTCTTATTTGTTTGTGCATGTGCGAGGGACTCGCGCGTGGTCTCCTACTCGATTGATACCTTGGTTCTCAAAAACTGAGGGAAATAATTACGCTACTGTGATGCATCTCCCTTTCCTCTTCGAGGGAATACAACGCAAGCTCGAGAAGTAGCAAGAAGAATTTCTGGCGCCGTTGCCGGGGAGTCTTACGCAAAAGTCATATACCAAGTACCTATCACAAACCCTTATCCTTCGCATTACGTTTATTTGCCTCTCATTTTCCTCTCCCCCACTTCACCCTTGCCATTTTATTTGCCCTTCTTCTGCCGTGTGTTTATCGTTCGCTTGCTTCTTGTCTGCTTGTGTGTTGGATTGCTTGCTTGTCACTATGGCTCAGAACAATACCAAATTGTGTGACTTCTCCAATACCAACAATAATGATTTTATTAGCACTCCGATTGATCCTATTACCGATGCTGAATCTTGTGAGATCAATGCTCCTCTGTTGAATCTTGTCATGAAAGATCAATTTTCCGGCCTTCCTAGTGAAGATGCTGCTACCCATCTAAACAACTTTGTTGATTTGTGTGATATGCAAAAGAAAAGGGATACGGATAACGATATCGTTAAATTGAAGTTATTTCCATTTTCACTTAGAGATTGTGCTAAAACTTGGTTCTCCTATTTGCCTAGAAATAGTATTGATTCGTGGAATAAGTGCAGAGATGTTTTTATCTCTAAGTATTTCCCTCCTGCTAAGATCATCTCTCTTAGAAATGATATTATGAATTATAAGCAACTAGATCATGAGCATGTTGCACAAGCTTGGGAGAGAATGAAATTAATGATCCGTAATTGCCCTACACATGGTTTGAACTTATGGATGATTATTCAGAACTTTTATGCTGGCTTGAATTTTGCTTCTAGAAATATTTTAGATTCGGCCGCAGGAGGCACTTTTATGGAAACTACCTTAGGAGAAGCTACCAAACTCCTAGATAATATTATGGTTAATTATTCTCAATGGCACACCGAAAGATCTACTAGTAAAAAAGTGCATGCTATTGAAGAGATTAGTGTTTTGAGTGGAAAGATGGATGAACTTATGAAATTATTTGCTGCTAAGAGTGCTTCTTCTGATCCTAATGATATGCCTTTGTCCACTTTGATTGAAAATAACAATGAATCTTTGGATGTGAATTTTGTTGGTAGGAATAATTTCGGTAGCAATGCTTATAGAAGGAACTTTAATCCTAGGCCTTTTCCTAGTAATTCCTCTAATAATTATGGTAATTCCTACAACAACTCTTATGGAAAGATGCCTTCTGAATTTGAAACTAGTGGTAAGGAGTTTATGATCTCGCAAAAGAATTTCAATGCTATGCTTGACGGAAAATTGCTTAAGATTGATGAATTGGCTAGAAGTGTGGATAGAATTACTCTTGATGTTGATTCTTTGAAATTTAGATCTATCCCACCTAAGCATGATATCAATGAGTCTCTCAAAGCCATGAGAATTTCCATTGATTAATGCAAAGAAAGAACCGCTAGGGTGTCAAGCCCAAGATGCGATTCTATCCCGATCACGTGACGCTTACATGATTGGGGCACAACCGCATCTCAGGCGCTTAACAAGATGGATATCATTACATCGTACCAATACATACATACATGGGGGATACAACAATACATACAAGTCACATGAATACAACAACATCAATACAAGACATCCGACTACGGATGCAAACATGAAAAGCACAATGACATCCATCTGCTATCCCAGGCTGCCGACCCGGAGCCTAACCCAAGACTGAAGAAGAAGAAGAAGAAAGAACTCGAACACAACGAACATCGCTCTCATGTCAAGTCATCGGAAACCTGCACCTGCAACTGTTGTTGTACTATCTGTGAGCCACGAGGACTCAGCAATCCCATAACCATGGGTAACAAGACTATCAAAGCTTAATGGGTAGGAAGAGGTAAAGTGGTGAGATTGCAGCTGCGGCTAAGCAATATATATGGTGGCTAACTTACGAGTACACGAATAAGAAGAGCATCTACGCAAACGGTTGCAAACTAGTAGTTATCGCTAAAGATCCTGAACTACCTACGAGTCAAACATAACCCCACCGTGTTCTCTTCTCAAAGTGAAAAGAGACAGTCATGGTTACTCATATAGTTGTGTGTTTTAACTCGGATCCTCTGTCAAGTTTTCTACAACTGGACATTAACAAATTCCAATATGCCAGATAACCGCGGGCACGGCTTTCGAAAGATCATAACCCTGCAGGGGTGTCCCAACTTAGCCCATCACAAGCTCTCACGATCAACAGAAGTAATAATAATATTACCCCTTATCTTAGGGACAATCCAATCAGGCTCGGAATCCCGGTGCACAAGACATTTCGACAATGGTAAAACAAGTCCAGCAAGACCTCCCAGCGTGCCGACACCCTGATAGTAGCCACGCGTATCTCGTCTCAGGCCACAACCGGATGGGACAAGCTACGAGTAAAACCAGCCCTCAGGTTTCCCCGAGGTGGCCCCGCAGGTTGCCCGTTTGGGACCAACACCATCAGCACTGGCCCCCTGCTATGTAGAAAAGAATCCTCGAGGGCGCGACCCCCTATGCAAATTAATTAATTAATTAAGTTGTTATTATGAGGCAAATTAAAACCAATGTTGGGCCTTGCTGGAGGAGTTTTATGTAAAGACGAACTGTCAAGGGGTCCCCATATACCCAACCGTGTAAGGAACGCAAAATCAAGGAACATAACGCCGGTTTATCGGCTCCTAAGATGGCATGAGTGGAAAAAACACCGAGCAAAAGGCCAAGCCTTCCACCCATTGCCAAGTATATAGGTGTGTTAATAATAATAGTAGATATTGTGATATTCCAACAACAAGTTCCAACATGGAACGATCTTCGCCTTCACCTACAACTAACAACGCTATAAGAGGGGCTGAGCAAGCGGGTAACATAGCCAAACAACGGTTTGCTGGGAAGGTGTCAAAGGTCAGAGGTTTCATGGCAACAAGGAGAGGGTCTGACAATAAAGATGGGTAGCGCGACATATAAAGATAGCATCGATACATCTAACATAGCAATGATAGTAAAGGTATCCAAGGTGATGGTCATCTTGCATGAGATCCCGCAAGGAAGAAGAATGTGTTCATGAAGAAGACGAAGAAGAAGCCTCGAAGACGAACCACGTGTAGCCGAACAAATCCTCACGATCGCAACGGAAAAGAACTAGCGAGAAGAAAGCACACAACAAGGTAAACACACCACTCAAGAACATGACAAGATGCTCAACCAAGCATGATGCAAGACAAGATCTATATGATGCAATCCATGGCAAGGGATGAAGCACACAAGAACAACACCAACCAACAAGTTTAAATGAGGCCGGAATCAACATATAACAAATCCAGTAAGTCCTCATATGCATATTTTGAATTTGGTCCAGATCTGAACAAACCTTAAGTTGAAGTTGTTAAACAGCAATTTAACATGCACCAAGATGATCTACTCGAAATTCTAGTCAATTTACATATAATGTTTATTTAATTCGGAGCTACGGCCTAGAAGATATGAACAAAACAAGACAAGCATGGCAACGATGCAAGGTGCACCCAAACATCAAGCAAACACACTCCAAAGATGTAAACAACATGATATTATGCTTCTACATTCAAAATCACACAAGTTTCATATAGGGCACGCTCAAAACGGAGCAAGGGGCTAGAAGTTAAGAGCAAAACAAGTTACAATGCAAAGCTGAAGTTAACAGCCACATAGCAAATTTGGAGCAAGGTTAATATATGCTACAACACCCAAACATGATAACAAGAGGCATGGATGTGAAGTAGACATGATACTTAACAAGCATGAACTTAGAACACACCCAAAAGCTTGCTGGAACACAATTAACCAAGCATGGCAACTTGCAATAAATTTATCCAGACTTGGTCAAAATCTGGGAAGGCAAAAACATCATCACGATGCTGCCTTCGGAGCATAAAACAACAAGCATATCAACTCAACTAAGTATATAAAGATCATGGACATGTAATAGACATAGCATACATCAAACAACTCCATTGGAGCAACTCCATAGGAGGCATGGATCAGTAGCAACAAGCTTCATCAAATTGATCATGCTGATAAACTGGCTGACAGGTAAATTTATAGCAACTTGAGAGCAAGAAATAAATAAGCTACAGCAGGACATATATGCAAGTAAGGGCATGGATGGATAGACAATAACATGGACAACAAGACATGATCATTGGCCACTCCAAAACAAGCATGGATTTGAGTGGGGCATCAAGCAAACATAGCATCAGGTTTAACACATTCCAGACTTAGCAGTTTTTTCACTAAGTATAAAACAGCAACATTGGCATGGCATGGCATGTTTACAAGCTTGTTTAAGTCACCTCAAGGCATATCATGGACAGTGGATGGCACCACAGCAAAGACCATATGATTGTGCTTCTAAAACATATAGACATGTCGCATGAAGACAAACACAACAATAGCAATGAGCAAGTCAAATCAGCATCTCACAACAAGTTTCAGCACTTAACAGCCAAGTGCACTTTTGCAAGAGAGATTAACATGGAAATAAGACTCCTAACATGAATGCTACAACAACCAACATGTAGAGCACTTCACAATGAACATTTTGACATATCATATGCTCCATTTGGATAAACATGCACAACGTTACAAGCATCACAAGTATGCAACAAAATTATAGTCAACAACAGTTTTAAACATATAGCACTCTTGCAACGAGGATTAGAGCATCAAGATAAACTCAAACAAGCATGACACAGTGGAACAAATTGAAGAGCATATCACCAAGATCATTTTGACATATCATACACTCAATTTGGACATACACACGAAAAGTTACAGCCATGCAAAGATGCAACAAAATAACAGATTTCTGGGACTTAGCAGTTTTTGGATAAAAGCTAAATTCGCAGAACTTAAAAAAACAGCGGCTGGGCCGAAATGTCACACTTGGCTGGGAAGAAGGGTCTCACCACTATGGGCCGAGGCCCAGGACGGTGGAGGTCGACCAGGCCGGCGGTTGGGCCGGCGCTAGGTCCCACGAGGCGGCAGCGTTGGGGCCTCGTCGTCCTCCTCCGCCTGATCCCGCCTGGATTGGGGGAGGCAGGTGCGGTGGCCGCCGGCAACGTGAAGAGGGACGGCAAGGCGGGGAGCCGCCGGAGGAGACACGGACGGTGGGGACGGACGGATCCGGGCGGTGGCTCGCCGGATCCGGGCGCAACGGCGGAGGACGGAGCACCGAGGCACGACGGCGGGGTCGACGTGCAACGGCGGCGGAGGTGCAGCGGCAGAGCTGCTCGGGGACGGCGGCGAAGCGCTGCTGCACGAGGAGCGAGGCGAGCAGAGCGGGCGGCGGCGTGTCGGGCTCGCGCGGGCCCGCGATGGGCCTGGCGGGCCGCGGCGATGTGGGCGCAGTGGAAGGACATGTGGCGCGCAGGGACTGGCAGCAAGTGGCGGGGCTGCTGAGGTGGCATGCTCTGATTAGCCCGGCGACGTGGCTGGGGCGCTGGACATGTCCGGCGGCGGAACGGACATGTCCGGCGGAGCGAGGGGAGCGGGGCTAGGGTTTGCCAGCGAAATTTTGGACGGGGGAGACTAATATATAGGTAGAGGGAGCTAGGAGTGTCCGAATGAGGAGCGGTTCACGGCCACGCAATCGTGATCGAACAGCCTAGAGCATGGAGGGGGTTAGAATGGGCTAGCGGGCTGTTGGAAAGGGTGTGCTGGGCCAAAAGAGAAGGGGCTTTCGGCGGTTAACACGGTTAACCGTTGGGCTATCAAACAAACTTCGAACGCAACGAAACTAGACAGGCGGTCTACCTATGCTATAATAAGACCACACGCCAAGTTTCAACCCATTCCGAGAACATTTTCCGGCCACTCATAAAATAAATATTTGGAGACGCCGCGGGCGTGTGTGAGTGTGTCTGGGCTCAAAACGGACAACGGAAAGGACGGGCGGACTCGGACAAATGCAAGTTTTGAAAACATGATGATGCAATGCACACGATGACAAGGCAAAGATGCAACACGCAAGCAGATGACATGGCAATGACGACGAATAACTGGCTGACACCTCGCGCATCGGTCTCGGGGTGTCACATAGGATGCGTGCTAAAAGAGAGAATTATATAAAAGCATGTTCTTCTAGTTATCATGAAAATAAAGATGAACATCTGACAGTTATTGATGTGTCTCCTATTAGATCCTTGTTTTCTAGTATAAATCTTGATGAAGATAGGATTGGAGATGATTCTACTTTAAGGTGTCCCAATGATTCGGAGTTTTTAGATCTTGATGCTAAAATTGTTAAAAGTGGGAGTGAAGTGATTAAAACTTTACATAGTGATGGACCCACTACTTTGAATTTCAAGGGATTCAATTATGATAATTGCTATTTGATTGATTGTATTTCCTTATTGCAATCCGTACTAAACTCTCCGCATGCTTATAGTCAAAATAAAGCTTTTACCAAACACATAGTTGATGCTTTGATGCAATCTTATGAAGAAAAACTTAAGTTAGAAGTTTCTATTCCTAGAAAGCTTTATGATGAGTGGGAACCTACTATCAAAATAAAAATTAAAGATCATGAATGCTATGCTTTGTGTGATTTGGGTGCAAGTGTCTCCACTATCCCAAAAACTTTGTGTGATTTGCTAGGATTCCATGAGCTTGATGATTGTTCTTTAAATTTGCATATTGCGGATTCCACTATTAAGAAACCTATGGGAAGGATTAATGATGTTCTTATTGTTGCAAATAGGAATTATGTGCCCGTAGATTTCATTGTTCTCGATATAGATTGCAATCCTTCATGTCGTATTATTCTTGGTAGACCTTTCCTTAGAATGATTGGTGCAATTATTAATATGAAGGAAGGAAATATTAGATTCCAATTTCCGTTAAGGAAAGGCATGGAACACTTTCCTAGAAAGAAAAATCAAATTACCATATGAATCTATTATGAGAGCCACTTATGGATTGCCTTCCAAAGATGCCAATACCTAAATCTATCCATGTATCGTGCCTAGCTAGGGGCGTAAAACGATAGCGCTTGTTGGGAGGCAGCCCAATTTTATATTTTTTTTTGTTTTTGCTTCTGTTTTGTAATAAATATTGCATCTAGCTTCTTTTTAGATGTGGTTTTGTGTTTTTTTAGTGTTTGTGCCAAGTAGAACCTTTGGGAAGACTTGTGTGAAGTCTATATGATCTTGCTGTGAAAAACAGAATCGTTAGCGCTCGCTAGACTGGTCACCGGATTTTACTGGATCGTGCTATTTAGTTGATTATTTTTGCAGGTGATTAATAGACAAATTCCTCACGTTTACCAATTTAGTTTGAATTTTTTGGAGTTACAGAAGTATGCAAAAACTGCAGATTACTACATAATGTTCTGTTTTTGACAGATTCTGTTTTTCGTGTGTTGTTTGCTTATTTCAATGCATCTGTGAATAGTATTGGGAAGTATGAACCATAGATAAGTTGGAATACAGTAGGTTTAACACCAATATAAAGAAAGAATGAATTCATTGCAGTACCTTTGAGTAGTGGTTTGCTTTTTTATACTAACGGAGCTCACGAGATTTTTGTCTAAGTTTTGTGTTGTGAAGTTTTCAAGTTTTGAGTATTGCTTTCATGGACTATGGAACAAAGAGTGGCAAGAGCCTAAGATTGGGGATGCCCAAGGCACACCAAGGTAAAATCCAAGGACAACCAAAAGCCTAAGCTTGGGGATGCCCCGGGAAGGCATCCCCTCTTTCGTCTTCATCCATCGGTAACTATACTCGGAGCTATATTTTTATTCACCACATGATATGCGTTTTACTTGGAGCGTCAGGTATAATTTGAGTCTTTGCTTGTTAGTTTTCCACAATTATCCTTGCTGGACACACATATTTGAGAGAGTTAAATATGGCCATGGAATTGATAGAACACTCTATGTGCTTCACTGATATCTTTTGAGTTGAATAGTTTTTGCTCTAGTGCTTCACTTATATCTTTTAGAGCACGGTGGTGATTATATTGTTGAACTCTAATGCTTCACTTATATCCATTTTAGAGTCTATTAAAATAGCATGGTAATGTGCTTAGGCTATAAAACTAGGCTTCGCATGATAGACATCCAATATCAATGTAATAAAAACTTTCACACTAAGTGCATTGAATATGATGAGAAGTTGGATGCTTGATAATCATTTTGAGATACGAGGATAGTGATATTAGAGTCATGCTAATGGAGTTACTATGAAATTGAGAAATGCTTGTGCTAAGGTTAGTGATTCCCGTAGCATGCACGTATGGTGAACAGCTATGTGACGAAGTTAGAGCATGAGGTATTTGTAAATTGTCAACCTTTGTGTGGAGGTCGGGGGCGCGCGATGGTTAACTCCTACCAACCTCCCCCCTAGGAGCATGCATTGATTGCTTTGTTTTGATGACTCGTAGATTTTTGCAATAAGTATTTGAGTTCTTTATGACTAATGTTGATTCCATGGATTATACGCACTCTCACCCTTCCACCATTGCTAGCCTCTCTTGTATCGCGCAACTTTCGCCGGTACCATACACCCACTATATATCCTTCCTCAAAACAGCCACCATATATATTCCTCAAAACAGCCACCATACCTACCTATCATGGCATTTCCATAGCCATTCCGAGATATATTGCCATGCAACTTTCCACCGTTCCGTTCGTATGACACGCATCATATTGTCATATTGCCATGCATTATCATGTAGTTGACATCGTATTTGTGGCAAAGCCACCATGCATATACAGTCATACTTTGTTCTAGTATCGAGTTGTAATTCAATGAAAATGTGATGATCATCATTATTAGAGCATTGTCCCCTGTGAGGAAAGGCTAATTCAATAAAGCCCCTCCAAAAAACAAAGAAAGGTCAAAGAAAAAAAAGGCCCAAAAAAATAAAAATAAAGGAAAAGAAAAAAGGGACAATTGCTACTATCTTTTTCCACACTTGTGCTTCAAATAGCACCATGTTCTTCATGATAGAGAGTATCATGTTTAGTCACTTTCATATACTAGTGGGAATTTTCATTATAGAACTTCGATTGTATATTCAAACGATGGGCTTCCTCAAATGTCCTAGGTCTCCGTGAGCAAGCAAGTTGGATGCACACCCACTAGTTTCTTTTGTTGAGCTTTCATACATTTTTAGCTCTAGTGCATCTGTTGCATGGCAATCCCTACTCACTCACATTTATATCTATTTATGGGCATCTCCATAGCCCGTTGATACGCCTAGTCGATGTGAGACTATCTCCCTCCTTTTTGTCTTCTCCACAACCACCACTCTATTCTACCCATAGTGCTATATCCATGGCTCACGCTCATGTATTGCATGAAAGTTGAAAGGTTTGAAAGAATAGAGTATGAAAACAAGTGCTTCCTGAAATCGGGGTTGTGCATGATATGAATATTTTGTGTGATGAAGAGGAAGCATAGCCAGACTATATGATTTTGTAGGGATAATTTTCTTTAGCCATAGTATTTTGAGAAGACATGATTGCTTTGTTAGTATGCTTGAAGTATTATTATTTCTTATGTCAATATAGATTTTGTCTTGAATCTTTCAGATCTGAACATTCATGCCACAATTAAGAGAATTACATTGAAAACCTATGTTGGTTAGCATTCCACATCAAAAATTCTGTTTTATCACTTACCTACTCGAGGACGATCATGAATTAAGCTTGGGGATGCTTGATACATCTCCAATGTATCTATAATTTTGGATTGTTCCATGCTTTTATTTATGATGTTTTGGATGTTTAATAAGCTTTGTTATACGCTTTTATATTATTTTTGGGACTAACCTACTGTGACGCCCGAGACCGACGTCCCAGAAGATTCCAGAAGCTTCCCGAAGATTCCAGATGTTCCGGGTTGCCCGTGTGTTTCTTTTGTGCTTGTGTTTTTTTTATTTTTGCTTTGCATCATGTCATCATGCCATCATGTCATATTTTATTTTTTTGCATCTCAACCTAAATAAACCGTGTGGACCTTCGGTCCATTTTAATCGAGGGAAGGTGACTTCTCTTTATAACATATAAAAGCCTCTCAATATTTAGGGAGCTATATAAATAATATTCCATTGCTCCGGAATCACCATAACACACTTGCATAAATTCCCCATTGTCTTTTCACTTCGAGTTTCTCCTTCCAAACCTTGCAAATAATTCTTTTCCGTTGTTTCGAGGCTCCTCCAAAATTCCGGACATTTTGGACACTTCAATAATCTCGTCTTAGTTCAAACCTATTTGAATTATATTCAAATATGTTTGAATTATTTTCCGTTCATGCCTTTCTTATTTTTCTCGGATTTTGCTCATTTTATGATGCCCGAGAAAAATAGTCCTTTGTGCTATTTTTTTTCCCTAAGCCTCTCTCTCTTCTTTTCCCTCTTTCTTCTTTCTGTTAAATCGTTTTGTTAATAAAGAGAGCCCAGCAGCCTCATCACTCCTCCAGGCCACCTCCCTCTCCCTTCTTGGCCCAGCCGGCCCATCTCCTCCTGGGCCCAATGGCCCATCCTCCCTTTTTTCCCCGAACCCTAGCTTCCCTCGTTCCTCCCCTCGACACTCCCAGCCGCCGCCACTCCCGATCCCGTTTTCCCTCTCCCT
>LR738710.1:546043943-546063507 GCA_902687465.1 Secale cereale | reverse complement strand
TTTTTTTTGTTTTGTTGCTGTAATGTTAATCTCAGATAACTATGGAGATGCAAGTATTACTACTTTTGGGCCCGAACGTCTACCGTCGCCGAGACCCCCCCAAGTACCTCGACGAACCGAACACCTACGGAAAAACAAGCTCGTGAACACCTCCGGGAACAAGTACCGCGACCGACTCGTCAAGTACCTCTTCGGATGCGTCAAGTTCCACTACTTCCACTACCGTCGCAAACGGGAACCCCGAGTACCACGACGCCCCGAACGACTACCGATGACCGTGAACAACTACCGCCGTCGTGGAACCGTCAAGACGAACGGAACAACTACTTCCCACTACGATCGTGTACCACTACCGTCGCCCCGTGTACCACTACTTCCTCTACTACGGCTACTTCCTCGACGCTCTCGAACCGCTTCGAGAGAGAACGCTTCGAAGGTATACCGAGACGACCCCGTGGATGACCCGTGTGATGCATGCTTGTTGTGGTTGTATGAAATGTTTCCCGTGTGAGCACCGTGTCTGTTTCGTCCCTTTTGTTGTTCCTCGGTTGCCTCGTCACCGACTCGTGGGAACCCGGCAACGGGAACACCCCATCATCTTGTTCAACCCGTTCACTCCACCTTTTGTTTTGCACCGGACTCTCAACGAGTTGCCGGAACCGATATGATGCGTTGCATCATTTTCGGATCGTTGCCGTGGCACCCCTTTCTTCCACCACGGTGACAAATGCTTCTTATCTCTTAATGTCAACCCTTTTAAGAAAACTTGCATAAACTTGTTCATGTCATCCGCATCATGTTAACAACACTAAAATGTTAATTGTTGTTTGCTTATAATTTAAACATGCTCATGGGGATTTTCCGGATATGTTGTTGTTATTCTCCGGCCTCATTTAAATTGTCTAGATAGTGTAGTTTTAATTATGCTTCACCTCTTGCCATGTTAAAAACATTTAATCTTGTCTTGTAAATAATGAGAGGCAACTAAATAATTAAATGTGGTGTTTCGTCAATATGCAACTCGTTGCATATTGATCTCCACTTAACTTGTAGTGTTTGTGTGCACTTTGCCATGCCTTGCATATTTAAACCGGACATGCATCATGCTTGCTTGTGCATCGTATGCCATGTTTTGATATGTGTGTTTACCGTGTTGTTCTTTCTTTCCGGTTGCTTCTCTTGTTAGCTTCGGTTTCGTTCCGGAGTTGTGAGGATCCGCTCGACTATTGCTCCGTCTTCTTCTTGGATCCGTTCTTCTCCCTTGTGGAATTCCAGGCAAGATGACCGAACCCAGATACCATTATTATTTTTGCCTATTGCTAGAAGTCTCGATCTATAGTTTTGCCTCGATGCCCATGTTCTTCTTGTCAGCCTCCTACTTGTAACCATTGCCATGTTTAACCACCCTACCTACGCAAACCGTTGTTTGGCTAAGTACGCTTCGCTCAGCCCCTTTTATAGCATTGTTAGTTGCAGGTGAAGATTGAAGATGCTTGCTTCATGTTGAAGTTTGGTTGGGTTATATCACACTATATAAATGCTTAAAAATGAAATCATCTATATACTGGCAAGGGTGGAAGGCTAAGCCTTTTGCTTGGTGTTTTGTTCCACTCATGCCGTTAGGATCCGTATAAGCCGGTGTTATGTTCCTTGATTTTGCGTTCCTAACACGGTTGGGGTGTATGGGACCCCCTTGATAAACCGCTAAGTGCTAAGTCTTTTCCAGCAAGTCCCAACATTGGTACTATTTGCCTAATAACTAATAAAACATGCATAAGGGTCTTGCAAACCCTCTTTTATTCTTAATTCTACAACCCCGGGCCAGTGCTCCACATGAGTGTTGGTCCGAAACGGGGGTTACGCGGGGCCACCTCGAGGAAACTCAAGGTTTGGTAAAAACCTGTGGGATCACCCATCCGGTCGTGGCCTGAGACGAGATACGCGCGGCTACTATTAGGGTGTCGGCACGCCGGGAGGATTTGCTGGATTAGCCTTACCTTAGTTCGGTTTAACTCGAGCACGGGATTCCGAGAATACTCGGGTCTTCCCAACTATGGAGTTGCGACTCCGCGGATCGTGGGCTTGTGATGGGCCAAGTTGGAACACCCCTGCAGGGTTTGAACTTTCGAAAGCCGTGCCCGCGGTTATGTGGCAGATGGGAGCTTGTTAATTCCGGTTGTAGATAACTTGACACAATGATCCAATACACTACCAGCGTGTGTACCGTGACTGTCAATTTCCGAATAGGGATTCGGGAGTTGAACACGGTGGGGTTATGTTTGACCGGCTTTAGCTAGGATCACTTCGTGATCATCTTTCGACCGATGCTCTTCTCTTCTCGCTCTCTTTTGCGTAAGTTAGTGCTAGTTGCTGCTGCAGACTCTTGTTTCTTCCTTCACCTCTTATTCTTTCTTCAGCCTTGTCCTCACCCAAGGCTTAAATAGTCGTGTTACCCGGGAACGGGATTGCTGAGTCCTCTGTGGCTCACAGTTACTTCACCACACCAGATGCAGGTTCAGCCGAGTTTGATGCAGGAGTTGGTTCAGTTCTTCACCAGGAGTTCGTTGAAGAGTGTGGCCGTTTGCTTGTGACGCTTCGATGTTCAGTAGTGGTTTCTACTAGGATTCGATCCTGACCTGTGGCTTTATGTTGTTTTGGTATCTTTCTTTTGGATCTTACCCGTAGTCGGGCTGTGATGTTCTGAATGATGTTTTGTTTATGTAATGTATTGTGTGAAGTGGCGAGTGTAAGCCAACTATCTCCTTTTGCATTTTAATCCCTCTTTTACATGAGTTGTGCAAAGATACCAAACTTGAGATCATTCTAGGATGGATTTATGCCTTTAAGTCGTGCCTCGACACGTAGGAGGTATAACTCCATCCTGGGCATTACAAGTTGGTATTCAGAGCCTTCTCCGACCTAGAAGCCCCCACTGATTGATCGAATCGTTGATGGTTGAGTCTAGGCACACACTGAAAACTTTTTGAGTCCTATATTATATCGGAGAGTAGGATTTCTTTGCTTCTCATTCCCTTTCTCTCTGGTGAGGACTCCTGACGATTACTCTTTTCTCTTCTACTTTCAAAAATTGCACCAAATTTTTTTTAGGATCCCGCGAGTATTCTGGGATTGTCTCGATGTTCTTGTGACAAGGATATTGTTCTCGATGCCTCCTGTTACCGAGGAGTTGAGCTTCGGGGTATCATTGACACAAGCATATCGCGGCAGTACTAAATACTTAAGACGGCCGACATCGAAAATCTCTCCTATACGGCCAGTGGCAAGATAACCCCGACATCACCAAGTACTGGGGAGGTAGTTCGAGAGTATTGCCATAGCTTGTTATAGTGGATGCGTTTTCGAAGGTCCGAGGTAAACAGTTTCCGAGAAAGACTGGTTATGTGTTGAAGGATGGATACACCTGGATGTAGGTTTAGAGTTGATTGCGCGGTGCTTCCCGTGTATCCCCAACACCTGATTGCATAACTGGAAACTTTCGGAAATCTATAGGTGGGTTCATCTAGTAGTTCTAGGCATTCTTCCAACGGATGCTCGATATGAAGTTTGGGGTTCTACATTGAGTGAAGTGGTTTTATGGACTTGTTCTGATCGGGAGTTGCATCTTAAAGGGTCCTTGGCTATGCTGATCCGGGGATGACAAAACCCTTTTGTAACATGTTCCATGAGCTTTCAGCACGAAGATGTCGAACGAAGCTTCTATCTTGTATTTGTTCTATCTGATCCTTGTTCCTTTTTTTTATTTACTTTTGTTCTCCAAGTGGCTTCTCGACGAGTTGATGTACCTGCAGAATTCATTCGTTCAATCCTTTGTTCGGATGATATTGTGAAGATTAGGCTGCTACATATCTACCCTTTGTTTTTGTTGTGATTCTGGTATTCGAGTTGCTTCGATGTCAAATGTTGATTCCATACCTTTCGTAATCAGTGTTCTCATATTTCTATGGGAGTGCTAATTCTTCTTCACCATCGAGACCTTCATGTTTATCCTTTTCTACCGGTGTGCCTTCTCTTCAAGTTATTCCATACAGACGTCGTTGAGAAATCTGACGATTTGTCTGTTTCATTCATCCCAAGTTGTCTTTGTTTTCCCCGACCTCCCACCCTTCTTCTTCTCGGAGCAAGAATTCTCAAATGAAATATCCATTTTATTCATGCGATATTTCTTCATTATTTTCCTCCAATGTTCTTATCCGGTGTATTATCGTGAAGATGCTCAAGAGCTTCAAGTTCATCATTCTTTTGTTCTCATAATTCTGCCGGTGGATGTAATTCAAGATTTCGGTGTTGATCTTATCCTTTTCCTCATTTCATAATGCTTTCTTATTCCGGTGCACCAATTAATAATTCTCCTCTTGCTATTCATATCCGGAGTGCTGAAGATTCATAATCCCATTCTTAATCCGTTCAAGCTATTTTGAGGATTGTCTTCTTATTCAAGCTATTTAATTCAACCGGTGCAATATCTCTTAAGCAATCTTTTCCAACGGTGATTTCTTTGAGTGGGCCCTAACCCACAGGTCTTTTTCCAGGATCTTACCTGACTCTTCTTTTTCCGGAGAAGTCTTTTCAAAGTGTGACGTAAGAATGATCTCCATCAGTCACATCCCTTCTCCAAGATCGTTTTCAAATTCTTTCCATCGTTGGTTCAACCTTTTTAATTCTTCATTCCGGAGTGCTCAACAATTCTTATGGCATTTCTCGTCTCCATTCTCACCATTTGGAGACCGGAGAAGTGTTTCTCTTAAATCTTGGCCCGTTCTCTTGAAGATTTATGATTCTAGCTTCATGCCATCCTCATTATCGTTTTGATACCCGTCCGGAGCATTTCATAAATTCTTTCTTTGTGATCCTCCGAAGGCCATCATTTCAGAAGATTTTTTCGTTCTCAGTTTTCAACTTCAACCTCCACATATTCTTCATTGATGTCTCTTCGTTCGTCTCCATATTCTTACGGTGGTTCTTTCAAGTTTAACTTTCCGTTGTTATCGTTTCAATTCAATTGTTCTTTTCACAATCCTACCGGTGGTTCGTTGAAGATTTATCCAAGCTTGTGCTAGATCTCTCTTTAATTCTTTCCAACGAGAATAAGTAGTATGCCAAATCCTTGGTTGTCATCAATTTAAATTGGTGAAGGAGATGCATGACATAATTCTTATTCTTATTCCTTCAAGGTAATTTAATTCTTTTCCGGAGCTTGTTCATCATATCATATTCTCAGTTCTAAGTGGTCCATCTTGTTTTTCCGGAGCTCCAAGTTATTTCAATTATATCATTTCAAGCTCCACCTAATTCACCGCAGGCCTTGAATCTTATTCTTTTCATCTTTCACTTCTCTTGCTTTCATTACCGGAGTTCTCATGGTGGTTCATCATCATTTAATTCATCCTTGAAGTTTTCATCAAGATTTTTGTTGGAGCTCAAGCATTCTTCTTCTTGCATTTCCAAGTGCAATTCTTTCTACCTTATCTTTTCAGATGGTGTTATGTCATTCTTGATAATTTTCCTTCATGTCTCATGATTCACAAGTTGTCAGAATGAGATAATTAAAACCCATCATTTTCCTTGTTCAAGAGATCTTTCCACCCCTTCATTTATTCGTTGGAGTAATCTTGGGTTGTATTTCACCTAAAGCTTTCCCTAAGGATTGTTGATATTATGGTGCTTATTAATGACCCAAATTCTTCATTTATCATTCCGACGAAATAACTCTTTCATCTCCTTGTTGATCTCAATCAAATCAATTGTTTAAGTTAGTGGCTGGTTGTCACCTCATAATTTTGAGATGTTTTCCATAAGCCCACAACGAGCTTATTCTTTTCGTTGTCGATATTCCATCAACCCCACTCAACCCTTCTTCGTAAGGAGGATTTTCTAATTCATCCATGGGAGAAGTTGTCATTTTTCTTCTCCATTCATTTCTTTCATTGATCTATATGCTATTCTTTCGTTCCGGAGGCTTTGTCATGTTCCTCTCTTTAACCATCATCCCGTGTTGTCAAGATCATGTTCTTTTCCTTGCTTATCATTTAACCGGAGTGTGGTATTCTTAATTCTAGTTCCCTCATCTTTTAATGTTTTGCCTGTCTCTTAACCGGAGTGCTGTCTGAATCGTTCTTAACCCCTTGTGCCATTCTTTCAATTGTTTCGGAGGCAATATGTTGCTGTTTTCATCAAGTATCATTCCATCTCCTCAAGTTCTTGTTCAATTCCTTCCATTTTCAGACGGAGTGCTGTCCAAATTCTGTCATTCTTATTCCTTGGACATACCATTGCGATTTCATATTCTTTTGGTTCGTAAGCTCTCCTTTCATGTTTTTCAACCTTCAAGGTTCTTGTAATGCTCCTCCTGCTTACCGGAGTGCTCTTAACTTCGTTCATCTCCGTCGAATTCTTTCTTTCAAGATTGTTCAACCTCTCAAGGTTCTTTGGTTTCACTCGTTCGTCAAAGAAGCAACTTTGTTTTACCTCTTCCTCTTCCGTTTTTACCCGGTGATATCTCTAGGATCTCGGGTCGAGATCCTCTGTTAGTGTGGGAGAGTTGTGACGCCCGAGACCGACGTCCCAGAAGATTCCAGAAGCTTCCCGAAGATTCCAGATGTTCCGGGTTGCCCGTGTGTTTCTTTTGTGCTTGTGTTTTTTTTATTTTTGCTTTGCATCATGTCATCATGCCATCATGTCATATTTTATTTTTTTGCATCTCAACCTAAATAAACCGTGTGGACCTTCGGTCCATTTAAATCGAGGGAAGGTGACTTCTCTTTATAACATATAAAAGCCTCTCAATATTTAGGGAGCTATATAAATAATATTCCATTGCTCCGGAATCACCATAACACACTTGCATAAATTCCCCATTGTCTTTTCACTTCGAGTTTCTCCTTCCAAACCTTGCAAATAATTCTTTTCCGTTGTTTCGAGGCTCCTCCAAAATTCCGGACATTTTGGACACTTCAATAATCTCGTCTTAGTTCAAACCTATTTGAATTATATTCAAATATGTTTGAATTATTTTCCGTTCATGCCTTTCTTATTTTTCTCGGATTTTGCTCATTTTATGATGCCCGAGAAAAATAGTCCTTTGTGCTATTTTTTTTCCCTAAGCCTCTCTCTCTTCTTTTCCCTCTTTCTTCTTTCTGTTAAATCGTTTTGTTAATAAAGAGAGCCCAGCAGCCTCATCACTCCTCCAGGCCACCTCCCTCTCCCTTCTTGGCCCAGCCGGCCCATCTCCTCCTGGGCCCAATGGCCCATCCTCCCTTTTTTCCCCGAACCCTAGCTTCCCTCGTTCCTCCCCTCGACACTCCCAGCCGCCGCCACTCCCGATCCCGTTTTCCCTCTCCCTCTCCTCGCCCGACCGTAGTGCTCCCTCGATCCCTCTGTCTCGCTCTCTCTTCCCCCGCACTCGATCTCCTCCCGAGACCCAGCCCCTTCGAGCGCCCTTCCACTCCCGCCGCGCTCGCCTCCAGGCCAAGGCAGGCACGCCCGCCGCTCCCTCGACCAGGCCGGCCCTCTGCGCGTCCTCCCTTTCCCTTCCCGCGCAGGCCCCCTCGCCCTCTTCCTCGCCGCCCAGGAGCGCCGCTCCTCCCCAGCAGCGCCAGCGACGCCCCGGCCCGAGGCCGCGGCCTCCCTGCATCCCGTCGCTCCCTCACCACCAGGGGCCGTGCCCGGCCTCGATCCCCCCTGCTCCGCGGCCCCTCCGTCCTCAGGCGAGCCGGCCTCCACCTCGTCCTTCCGTGCGGCGCCTCGTCCCAGCTCGCCAAGACCGGAGGATGCGGCTCCCTTCTCCAGCGCCTTGGAGCTCTCCCGCGGCCAGGCCGCCTCCGGCCGTCCCGTCGGTTGCCTCGTCAGATCCCGAGCAGCCCGGCGGCCAGGAGCCCGTACGCGCGTGGCCCCTCCAGCACTTCAGCGCCGGCGACCTCCTTGCTGTCGCTGCCGCCCTGTTCTTGTTTTTTTTGTTTTGTTGCTGTAATGTTAATCTCAGATAACTATGGAGATGCAAGTATTACTACTTTTGGGCCCGAACGTCTACCGTCGCCGAGACCCCCCCAAGTACCTCGACGAACCGAACACCTACGGAAAAACAAGCTCGTGAACACCTCCGGGAACAAGTACCGCGACCGACTCGTCAAGTACCTCTTCGGATGCGTCAAGTTCCACTACTTCCACTACCGTCGCAAACGGGAACCCCGAGTACCACGACGCCCCGAACGACTACCGATGACCGTGAACAACTACCGCCGTCGTGGAACCGTCAAGACGAACGGAACAACTACTTCCCACTACGATCGTGTACCACTACCGTCGCCCCGTGTACCACTACTTCCTCTACTACGGCTACTTCCTCGACGCTCTCGAACCGCTTCGAGAGAGAACGCTTCGAAGGTATACCGAGACGACCCCGTGGATGACCCGTGTGATGCATGCTTGTTGTGGTTGTATGAAATGTTTCCCGTGTGAGCACCGTGTCTGTTTCGTCCCTTTTGTTGTTCCTCGGTTGCCTCGTCACCGACTCGTGGGAACCCGGCAACGGGAACACCCCATCATCTTGTTCAACCCGTTCACTCCACCTTTTGTTTTGCACCGGACTCTCAACGAGTTGCCGGAACCGATATGATGCGTTGCATCATTTTCGGATCGTTGCCGTGGCACCCCTTTCTTCCACCACGGTGACAAATGCTTCTTATCTCTTAATGTCAACCCTTTTAAGAAAACTTGCATAAACATGTTCATGTCATCCGCATCATGTTAACAACACTAAAAGGTTAATTGTTGTTTGCTTATAATTTAAACATGCTCATGGGGATTTTCCGGATATGTTGTTGTTATTCTCCGGCCTCATTTAAATTGCCTAGATAGTGTAGTTTTAATTATGCTTCACCTCTTGCCATGTTAAAAACATTTAATCTTGTCTTGTAAATAATGAGAGTCAACTAAATAATTAAATGTGGTGTTTCGTCAATATGCAACTCGTTGCATATTGATCTCCACTTAACTTGTAGTGTTTGTGTGCACTTTGCCATGCCTTGCATATTTAAACCGGACATGCATCATGCTTGCTTGTGCATCGTATGCCATGTTTTGATATGTGTGTTTACCGTGTTGTTCTTTCTTTCCGGTTGCTTCTCTTGTTAGCTTCGGTTTCGTTCCGAAGTTGTGAGGATCCGCTCGACTGTTGCTCCGTCTTCTTCTTGGATCCGTTCTTCTCCCTTGTGGAATTCCAGGCAAGATGACCGAACCCAGATACCATTATTATTTTTGCCTATTGCTAGAAGTCTCGATCTATAGTTTTGCCTCGATGCCCATGTTCTTCTTGTCAGCCTCCTACTTGTAACCATTGCCATGTTTAACCACCCTACCTACGCAAACCGTTGTTTGGCTAAGTACGCTTCGCTCAGCCCCTTTTATAGCATTGTTAGTTGCAGGTGAAGATTGAAGATGCTTGCTTCATGTTGAAGTTTGGTTGGGTTATATCACACTATATAAATGCTTAAAAATGAAATCATCTATATACTGGCAAGGGTGGAAGGCTAAGCCTTTTGCTTGGTGTTTTGTTCCACTCATGCCGTTAGGATCCGTATAAGCCGGTGTTATGTTCCTTGATTTTGCGTTCCTAACACGGTTGGGGTGTATGGGACCCCCTTGATAAACCGCTAAGTGCTAAGTCTTTTCCAGCAAGTCCCAACATTGGTACTATTTGCCTAATAACTAATAAAACATGCATAAGGGTCTTGCAAACCCTCTTTTATTCTTAATTCTACAACCCCGGGCCAGTGCTCCACATGAGTGTTGGTCCGAAACGGGGGTTACGCGGGGCCACCTTGAGGAAACTCAAGGTTTGGTAAAAACCTGTGGGATCACCCATCCGGTCGTGGCCTGAGACGAGATACGCGCGGCTACTATTAGGGTGTCGGCACGCCGGGAGGATTTGCTGGATTAGCCTTACCTTAGTTCGGTTTAACTCGAGCACGGGATTCCGAGAATACTCGGGTCTTCCCAACTATGGAGTTGCGACTCCGCGGATCGTGGGCTTGTGATGGGCCAAGTTGGAACACCCCTGCAGGGTTTGAACTTTCGAAAGCCGTGCCCGCGGTTATGTGGCAGATGGGAGCTTGTTAATTCCGGTTGTAGATAACTTGACACAATGATCCAATACACTACCAGCGTGTGTACCGTGACTGTCAATTTCCGAATAGGGATTCGGGAGTTGAACACGGTGGGGTTATGTTTGACCGGCTTTAGCTAGGATCACTTCGTGATCATCTTTCGACCGATGCTCTTCTCTTCTCGCTCTCTTTTGCGTAAGTTAGTGCTAGTTGCTGCTGCAGACTCTTGTTTCTTCCTTCACCTCTTATTCTTTCTTCAGCCTTGTCCTCACCCAAGGCTTAAATAGTCGTGTTACCCGGGAACGGGATTGCTGAGTCCTCTGTGGCTCACAGTTACTTCACCACACCAGATGCAGGTTCAGCCGAGTTTGATGCAGGAGTTGGTTCAGTTCTTCACCAGGAGTTCGTTGAAGAGTGTGGCCGTTTGCTTGTGACGCTTCGATGTTCAGTAGTGGTTTCTACTAGGATTCGATCCTGACCTGTGGCTTTATGTTGTTTTGGTATCTTTCTTTTGGATCTTACCCGTAGTCGGGCTGTGATGTTCTGAATGATGTTTTGTTTATGTAATGTATTGTGTGAAGTGGCGAGTGTAAGCCAACTATCTCCTTTTGCATTTTAATCCCTCTTTTACATGAGTTGTGCAAAGATACCAAACTTGAGATCATTCTAGGATGGATTTATGCCTTTAAGTCGTGCCTCGACACGTAGGAGGTATAACTCCATCCTGGGCATTACACCTACTAACCCAAAGGCCTAGTCCAGATTGTTGTTTTTGCCTATTTCAGGGTTTTACAGAAAAAGAATATCAAACGGAGTCCAAACGGAATGAAACCTTCGGGAGAGATATTTTTGAAGAAAATCACGCACGGGAGACTTGAGAACCACGGAGTAGGGCACACGTGGTGCCCACGAGGGTGGGGGGCGCCCCGCCCCCTATAGGGCGTGCCCCCCTGCCTCGTGGGCCCCACGTTTGGCCCCCGATGCCCTCCTTCGTCCTATATATACCTACATACCTCGAAACCATCAGAAGAGGAGAGAAAAGCCTAGTTCCACCGTCGTAACCTTCTATTCCCGTGAGATCCCATCTTGGGGCCTGTTCCGAAGCTCCGCCGGAGGGGGGATCTTCCACGGAGTGCTTATACATCATCATCATCGCCTCACCATGAGTTGTGAGTAGTTTACCACAGACCTTCGGGTCCATAGCTAGTATCTAAATGGCTTCTTCTCTCTCTTTGGATCTCAATACAAAGTTCTACTCGGTCTTCGAGGAGATCTATTCGATGTAATCTCTTTTTGCGGTGTGTTTGTCGAGATTCGATGAATTGTGGGTTTCTGATCAAGATTATCTATGAGAAATATTGTCGTGGTGACTGCCCGAATAACCTACCTATGCTGTGCTCAGCACCTAAACTGGATGAAATGGCATGGCTTGTAACAATTGAGATTAAACTAGACTGGGGATGAGAGAATTCAATGGACAACTTCATAAACCATAAATATAGTACTTACTAGCATTACAAGATATGCAGAAGTTCATAAGTAATTAGAACATGCATATTTAGAACCTAACAGAACTACTTGAACTTATTCATCATCGTCGTTGTCGTCCTCCTCCTTGCTGGTGTACGAGTCGTCCTCGTCATCCCAGTCGCTGTCCTCCTCATTGGCCCTGAATGCTTTGATTATTCCACTACATTCGGCATATGTCTAGCGGATACTCTCTTCTACATACTACATGGCCACGGAAAGCTTGTTGTTGGCTGCAATGATGCCCTCCTCGGTAGTTCGTTCTGCATCGCAGATGGTTTTTTCGACGTGTGTCATTGCGTCGATCTTGTATGTTGCATCGATCTCCGCTTCGACAATGGGGCAGAGGAGCTCCTGTAATCTTAGCCCGAGTTCTTCGAGCCCGCTATGCATGTCTACCACTTGGCGGTGGTTAGCCTCCCGGAGCATGTTGAATTGCTCCAAGAGGCGGTTGCACTCGCGGCCTACCTCATCAACTTCATGGTGGACCTCGACGACGCGGTACTCCTCTATGTTGGCGAGGCCATGTTGCTGTGAGGACCGTCCACGGTCGCTGTCGCCCATCTCCTTGGCCATGAGTTTTCTCTTCCTCAAGGATGAGCCAAGTGCCTGAGTCGGTGTCGTCACTGAGGGAGGTTGACCGGTACCTGAAGTAGCATCGACTGGTGCCGAGTCGGAGACAGGGCTGGGTTGGGTTCGCTTGGGCTCGCCATTGGGGTGGTTGTGGTGACCTATGTGGAATGTCACCGGCCATGGATATGTAGGGATGGCGGGAGGGAGACATGCGCACCACCGTCGATGGAAAGAGAGTTGTGAGGTTTTCTGTAGGATTCGGTTGTACTGTAGATGGAACCACTTCTTACGTTGTGTGGTTGACTAGAGTGAACCGATGCGAACTTGAACCACTGGGAACACAGTGGAGGTGGTTGACCAGGGACGTGAGGAGCTAGACATAGGTGAGGTGTCTATCATCCATCTGACGGTAGAAAAGAGAACGGAATTAGCTACTTCTTTAATATATGTTACAATCCTAGAAATCAACACTCGAATGTGTAGCATGGATGGAAATGGTACTAATGCTACAAGCATAAGAGCATATGTACAGCCGGAAAGCCTGAACCCGCCTCAAACGCCCGGGCAGACGACCCGGTCACAAAAAATCAACCTAGATGGACGCCTCAAACGGGCCTCAAATGCCCGGGCTGACCATCACCCCTCATATTCAGCCCAAATATGGGGCGGATATGTCAGCGCCCGGCCTTGTCTACTGATACGTCCAAAACGTATCTATAATTTCTGCTTGCTCCATGCCTCTTTTGGGTGATATTGCTATGATATTTATACACTTCCATACACTTTTGATCATATTTGGACTAACCTATTAACTCAGTGCACCCCAGTGCCAGTTTTTGTTTTCGGCTGTTTTTGTATTTCAGGTTTTCACATTACGAGAACTGCCAGGAAAAATCCAGAAAAAATATATAAAAAATCAGCGTTCTAGAAACTACCGTGCGCCCGAAGGACAGCCGGGGGGGCACCAGGGCTCCAGGCGCCCTGGCGGCGCGGCCCAGGGGCGCCTGGGCCCCCCGAGGCTCCTCCGATGCCCCCCTTTGGCATATATTTAAAGCGTCTCCCAAAACCCTCGAGGGAGGAACTCTTTTCGCGATCTCATCTCTGTTCTGCCGCCGCCGCCGCTTCCAAGATCGGGAGCACCAGGAGAACTCTTCCCGGCACCCTGCCGGAGGGGAGGATCACCACCGGGAGCCTCTCCACCACCATGGACGCCTCCCGGATGAGTTGTGAGTAGTCTCCCATGGACCATGAGTCCATGACCAGTAGCTATGTGATGTTCTCCTCCCGTTCTTGTGCTTCACTAATTAGTCCTTGTGAGCTGCCCTACATGATCGAGGCACATATGTAATCATTATGCTGTTGCTATGATGAGTTTGCTGGGATCCGATGGATTATGAGATTATGTTCAGATTGTGCTTGAGTAATATATTTGACCTTCCTCTTTTATATTTATGTTCGTAAGTAATTCTTGCATGTTCTCCGTTGTTATTTATTGCTTTGGCCAAGTAATAGGTAGTGACTCCAAGAGGGAACGTTATGCTTGATTGTGGGTTCATGCCCCTCGATGACTAGTTTGAGTGACAGAAACATGAGTCTAGGGGATGTACTGTTGCCACAAGGGGGAAAACAACGGTGCTTGTGCCCGCGGGTGCAAGGATTGTTTACTTTACGCAAAGTTCTTTTAATGCTGTTGTATGTTCCATTGAGTTTACACTATGGGTGGGACTCGCAACTTAATACTAGCGAGATGTTCTGGATAGATATCTCAAGGTGGATGATTATTAGTAGATATTGATGGATTTCGGTCTACTTACTTTGGCGTACCGCCCATGCTTTGAACCTCAACCTTTCTTGCAATGTAGTCGGCATTGGTTTGCGCACATGGTCCTGTCAATTGCCCAGCTGTAATTCGTTTACCTCACATAGCTGTTTTATCGTCTTTTGGGAGAGAGACATCACTAGTGAACATCATGAGACTCCGGTCCATATTACCATCATTGATCACATCCGCTATTTACTTTTCGCTATTATTTACTATTGCAATTATATCTATCACTACTATCACTTGCGTTTAATCCTTTGTGAACTACAAGGCCGGAGGGATTGACAACCTCTCTGTACTCGTTGGGAGCAAAGTTATTTGTATCTGTGTGCAGGTCCACGTTGATTGCTAATATCTGGCGCCGTAGCAGTTGACACCTTCTTGTTGAACCTAGGAGTCTCTGGGGATTCGATCCTTGGTATCTTTGCCAAGGGAAAAACTTCCGCAACACTACATCTCACACCTTCCACTTGGGGTAACCAACGAGGGGCGATAAACCTAGCAAGAGTTTTTCTGGCGCCGTTGCCGGGGACTCCACTCTTCAAGATAGGGGAGTTGCACGCTATCTTTTACCTTTGCTTTTAGTTTTGTTAGTTTACCTTTCAGTTTCTGCTTTAGTATCTTTTATCAAAAATCACAAAAATAGTTACCTTGCTTGCTTGCTACTATGGGTTCCACCGAGAACACCAAGTTGTGTGACTTCACTAGTCACAACAACGATGACTTTATCAGCACACCTATCACTACACCTGCCACTTCAGCACCTTCATATGAAATTAAACCTGCTTTACTGAATCTAGTTATGAAAGATCAATTCTCCGGTGCTGGAGATGATGCTGCTTTACACTTGAACAACTTTGTTGAACTTTGTGATATGCAAAAGTACCAAGAAATAGATGGTAATATTGTCCCCTTGATATGCAAAAGTACCAAGAACAACTTTGTTGAACTTTGCTTAAGCTTTTTCCTTTCTCCTTGAGAGGAGGAGCTAAAATTTGGTTTCGGTCTTTGCCTAGAAATAGCATAGATTCATGGGACAAGTGCAAAGATGCTTTTATTGGAAAATACTATCCATCTGCTAAAATTATCCAACTGAGAAGTAACATAATGAATTTTAAACAATTGGATAATGAACACGTTGCCCAAGCTTGGGAACGTATGAAATCTCTTATCAAGAACTGCCCTACTCATGGTTTGACTACTTGGATGGTTATCCAAACTTTTTATGCATGCTTGAACTTTACCTCGCGGAACTTGTTAGATTCGGCCGCGGGAGGAACCTTTATGTCAACTACACTTGGTGCTGCCACGAAGCTTCTCGATGAGATGATGAGCAACTATTCCCAATGGCACACCGAACGCGCTCCAACAGGTAGGAAGGTAAACTCTGTCGAGGAAATTTCCTCCCTTAATGAAAAAGTTGACTTGATCATGTCTCTACTTTCGAAGAAATCCTCTGTTGATCCTCGTGATGTTCCTTTAAATTCTTTGATTGCTCAAGAACAAGTAGATGTGAACTTTATCTCTAGAAACACTTTTAACAACAATGCTTATAGGAGTAATTTTGGTAGCAATCCTAGACTGTTCACCTCTAATTCTTATGGGAACAACAGTGCTTATCCTAGTACCAAGAACTCCACTACCGAACTAGAGATTATGCTTAAAGATTTCATCACTACCCAAAAAGCCTTTAATAAGAGTGTAGAAGAAAAACTACATAAACTAGATGATCTCTCTTTGAAGGTAGACCATTTAGCCAATGAGATAGAATTGCTTAAAATTAAAACTTCTCCACTTGAGGAGAGGAAGGTCACTCCTATTAATGCTACTCAAGTGCAAATTAATGAAAATATTAGGATGATGGCTAAACTTAAAGAAAGATGGGCTAGAGAAAGGGAGGAAGAGGATAGAATTAAGAGCCTTCCTACCCACCACACTGTTGCTACTATCCAAGTTGTTGAGGATATCCAAACTCTTAGCACCCAATGTACTCCTGGTCCCATTGGACCTATTGATGGTGATGCTATGACTATAGAAACTACCAAACATGTGAACCTAAAGGACACCACTACCACTTTACTTGATGCTAGTGACCTTGATTTTGATAATTGCACTCTTACCGAAGTTATTGATTTCCTTCACAAGATGTCTAGAGATCCCCGCACTAGCACGCTTAACCTTGCCTTCACAGAGCATATCACTAATGCTCTCATCAAAGCTAGGGAGGATAAACTTAGAGTAGAAGCCTCCATACCTAGAAAGCTAGAAGATGGTTGGGATCCTATGATAAAAATTAAATTGAATGACTTCTCTTGCTATGTATTATGTGATGTTGGAGCTAGTACCTCTTTTATGCCCAAAAGAATATGTGATATGCTTAAATTGAAACCTTATGATTCTTGTTCTTTTGGTGTTCGTCTCGTTGATTCTTCCATAAAGAAACCTTTGGGGAGGATCGGTGATGTTCTTATCGTTGTCAATGATAATTATGGTCCCGTTGATTTTACTATTATGGATATTGAATGTGATCCTTCTTGTCCAATTATTTTGGGACGTCCCTTTTTACGCACCGTTGGTGCTATCATTGACATGAAAGAGGGGAATATAAAATTTTAGTTTCCTCTCAAGAAAGGGATGGAACACTTCCCTCGAAAGAAGATCAAGTTACCTTTTGAGTCCGTTGTACGGGCTAGCTATTCTTTTACTCTTGATAAAACTTGATCTATATGCATTATGCCTAGCTTAAAGGCATAAAAGAAAGCGCTTTTGGGAGGCATCCCACATGAATAAAGTTATTTTTCTTTTGTTGTGTCTTGATGTTGTTTACTACTGTAGCATCATCATTGTATCTTTGCTTTTCCATTTTGTGCCAAGTGTAGCCTCTGATTGCTAGAAAGTTCAAAAGTTGTGAGGTGCTGTCCAGGAAACAGATTCTGTCCTTGGATAGAAAAATTCGTATAAAATCACCAGATCATCTTTTTGGTCTGAATTTTTTCGACAGCGTGCTCTATATAATTTTCTTTCGTGCGTCTGTTCAGAGTTTTTTGATTAGAGTTGCAGAAGTGCCCCGAACAAATCAATTACTACCTGCTGTTCTGTTTTTCACAGATTCTGTCCTGTTTTGCCTTTCCTTCATTTTGCAAACCAAGAGCTTGCTTTTTCTTTGCAAAAACCTTTTGGCAATCTTGAGAAACAGTAGACCTTCAAGAATATCTTTATTTCCAGCAAGGTATAATTATTTTTATTATGGGTACCAACCTCGCTAATCAGATTATGATGAGTTATGTATGAAGGGAGTTTTCAAGTGTGCGAGGGAAGATGATAAAAAGATTCAGGAGTGTCAAGCGCTCAAGCTTGGGGATGCCCCCATGCACCCCCAAGAAATATTCAAGGAGACTCAAGCGTCTAAGCTTGGGGATGCCCCCGTGCATCCCCCTCTCCATCAACATTATCAGTTCGTCTTTCGTTCCACTATATTTTAATCACTTCATGTGTTATGTGCTATGCTTGGAGCGTCTTGCTTTTTAGTTTTCTTTAGTTTTTCATAACGAGTCGGAACTCAGCTTTCTTTATGTGGGAGAGAAACACGCTCCACTTCTACCTAGAACATAACATAGAATTTTCATGTCTATCCTTGCTGTGTGTGTTCTTTGTCTTTTAATAGCTACTATCATGTTCAGCTCTTAGCTTTCATGCTTATCTTTTCAAAGAGCTTTTGTTTAGTTGGTTGCTTGAACTCTCTTTAATTACCATGCTCACCTTGTTAAGAGAGTTTGCTTCCGTTGCATTGGTTGATATGTCTATGATAAAGATGCTACGTGCATGATGGCGCTTAGTAGTTCATGTTTTCTTATGGTTAGTCTCAAATAGCTAGAGGGTTCCCAATGTGTTATTGGAGTACCAACATGATTTGTTTGCCTATGATGTGGTATGGTTTAGTAATATCTTCCTTCGAGAATTTATTTTGATTGACTTGGCGTATGCTCAAGCATATTTAAGACTGTAAAGAAAGTCTGTCAAGCCTTGATGATCTTTTGTTTCTGAGTAGCGATATAACTACCATGCCTGATTCAATGTTGCTTTGTCGCTCTGCATGATTATGACCGTCATTGCTCTCTTAGTTGGTCGCTCCCAGTCTTTTGCTAACCTTCGCCTGTACTAAGCGGACTGACTGCTTGTGCATCCACATCCTTTAATCCAGTTATGCCATATGAGTCCACCATACCTTCCTACATGGTATTTACCTGCCATTCCTAACGGAGACTTGCATGTGCCATCTCGAAATTATTCAAAGAAAAAGCATTCTTATTTTGTGCCTCTGTTGTAAGTTCATGAGGAACTAGTGGTTAATTCATGACCTTTTTTAAGTTGGACAAGCTTCACCCCGGGATTGCATGTATAATGTGCAAACCCATAATACGAGAAGGAACTGGCATTGAGTGCGCCCGGCTCAAAAAGATAATATAACAAACAAACCCTCCTTCACGCTTTGTTCATGAGAAATCAGAAAACTTTGGCAGTGATAAACAAAGGAGATTAAGAGGATGTGATCGTCCTCATTCGGGAGCCGTTCCTCGAAACTTGTCCATCTCGAAAAGTGATTGAGTTGTCTGCTAGCATTCGTTGACGAAACATGCATGATCTAAAATAAATTATTACCTCTGTTTTAAAGCCAAGAGCTCTGGTACATGTTTTGTCTTTGTTTCCGACTACGGGTTTTCAACCTTGCCAACAAAAGCCACGGTTCGAGAGTCTCCACCTTCTTTTAAAAGCACCAACTACTGAGAGCATGATTGTCATTTTGAGTGTAATGTGCATTGTCCCAAAGTAGCATTGTCTTTTGCATGATTGTGATATCGGTTATTCTGAAATCATTGTATCTAGTCATCACTTAAACCTTGGAGGTGCCCCTGCATTTATGTTTTGCTTCACTAAAGGGGGCAAGCTAGATATCACTTTATCATATTTGCACATCATGATCATTGCAAATTTATTTGATGTTTCAGTATCATATTGTAAAACTTTCAGTCCTTTGTGATTTTCTCATGAGGCAACTTAATTACTACAGATTCATTGTCTCAGTAAGCTTTTGTCATATGACTATGAAAAAGTCCTATATGGTTAATAGCATGTCACCACATAAATTATTCTTGTTATCATTTACCTACTCGAGGACGAGCAGGAATTAAGCTTGGGGATGTTGATATGTCCAAAACGTATCTATAATTTCTGCTTGCTCCATGCCTCTTTTGGGTGATATTGCTATGATATTTATACACTTCCATACACTTTTGATCATATTTGGACTAACCTTTTAACTCAGTGCACCCCAGTGCCAGTTTCTGTTTTCGACTGTTTTTGTATTTCAGGTTTTCACATTACGAGAACTGCCAGGAAAAATCCAGAAAAAATATATAAAAAATCAGCGTTCCAGAAACTACCGTGCGCCCGAAGGACAACCGGAGGGGGCCACCAGGGCTCCAGGCGCCCTGGAGGCGCCCCCCCCCCCCCCCCCCCCGCC
>LR738710.1:546017464-546043878 GCA_902687465.1 Secale cereale | reverse complement strand
CCGGGCCGCGCCGGGGGGCGCCTGGGCCCCCCGAGGCTCCTCCAATGCCCCCCTTTGGCATATATTTAAAGCGTCTCCCGAAACCCTTGAGGGAGGAACTCTTTTCACGATCTCATCTCTGTTCCGCCGCCGCCGCCGCTTCCAAGATCGGGAGCACGAGGAGAACTCTTTCCGGCACCCTGCCGGAGGGGAGGATCACCACCGGGAGCCTCTCCACCACCATGGACGCCTCCCGGATGAGTTGTGAGTAGTCTCCTTTGGACCATGAGTCCATGACCAGTAGCTATGTGATGTTATCCTCCCGTTCTTGTGCTTCACTAATTAGTCCTCGTGAGCTGCCCTACATGATCAAGGCACATATGTAATCCTTATGTTGTTGCTATGATGAGTTTGCTGGGATCCGATGGATTATGAGATTATGTTCAGATTGTGCTTGAGTAATATATTTGATCTACCTCTTATATATTTATGTTCGTAAGTAATTCTTGCATGTTCTCCGTTGTTATTTATTGCTTTGGCCAAGTAATAGGTAGTGACTCCAAGAGGGAACGTTATGCTTGATTGTGGGTTCATGCCCCTCGATGACTAGTTTGAGTGACAGAAACATGAGTCTAGGGGATGTGCTGTTGCCACAAGGGGTAAAACAACGGTGCTTGTGCCCGCGGGTGCAAGGATTGTTTACTTTACGCAAAGTCCTTTTAATGCAGTTGTATGTTCCATTGAGTTTACACTATGGGTGGGACTCGCAACTTAATACCAGCGAGATGTTCTGGATAGATATCTCAAGGTGGATGATTATTAGTAGATATTGATGGATTTCGGTCTACTTACTTTGGCGTACCGCCCATGCTTTGAACCTCAACCTTTCTTGCAATGTAGTCGGCATTGGTTTGCGCACATGGTCCTGTCAATTGCCCAGCTGTAATTCGTTTACCTCACATAGCTGTTTTATCGTCTTTTGGGAGAGAGACATCACTAGTGAACATCATGAGACTCCGGTCCATATTACCATCATTGATCACATCCGCTATTTACTTTTCGCTATTATTTACTATTGCAATTATATCTATCACTACTATCACTTGCGTTTAATCCTTTGTGAACTACAAGGCCGGAGGGATTGACAACCTCTCTGTACTCGTTGGGAGCAAAGTTATTTGTATCTGTGTGCAGGTCCACATTGATTGCTAATATCTGGCGCCGTAGCAGTTGACACCTTCTTGTTGAACCTAGGAGTCTCTGGGGATTCGATCATTGGTATCTTTGCCAAGGGAAAAACTTCCGCAACACTACATCTAACACCTTCCACTTGGGGTAACCAACGAGGGGCGAGAAGCCTAGCATCTACTGACCCCGCTGCAGGTCGTAGTCGTTCAGCTTGCAGCCATCGAAGCTCCTTCCTCTCTTATTGGTGCACCCAAAGTTTAGTCCCACATTGTCAGTAAGGCGAACGGCGACCGGCTTAAATAGTCGCGCTGGAAGACAGCCACAAGCTTCTCTGTTGTTGCATTGGTCAATGAATTCTCGTTGTGCGAATGAGATAACTTGACACTGGATTGCATTTCACTAGTTGATACCCTTGTTACAATTTGACAATAGATTTTCGTTTTGTTCATCCAGTTGTAACGACACATTGTGATTCAATATATTTTTATTTTGGGAAATAAGGTACGTGGTTGCCAATGGTAAATTTTGAGTCCCGCCTCGTAACTGCGATGGTCATGTCCGTGGATTTATGACGACCCAAATTTGCAGGTTCCTGCTATAGATGCTCTAATGACCAAGGGGTCGATATACCAAGGCCTTATTTTAGTAAAGGAATATGATGTGCATGCACTTATAACATGACACCAAGGCATTACATCTACATATTAGTGAAGGAAGAAAAAAAGAAAAAAACATGTTTACTCCCCTTCTTCACTCTAGCACAATACTCTGATTGATCAAACAATAGATTTCATTCAGTCACGGTGTGACTCTACATTCATACGATCGAACTATGATGTTTAAACGAACAAACTAATTGTGGTGGTGGTGGCGTCTTGCATCGGCATTGGCGTAGTCCAGGATGTCGGCCCAAGCTTCAAGTTAGGCAGAATGTTCTGGACTTCCGCCTCCAATAGCCAGTCCCATGTAGCCTGCTGGAGCCAATCCCATGCCGCCGAGGCGGGGGGTGGTGACTAGCGGCATTTCCAGGAAGCATTGGAGGGCGTCATCCCATGCCGCTAAAGCAGACACTGCCACCCGCGTGAGGGCAAGTGCATGGACGGGCTAACATGATGCATGGAAGCCATAAACGGCGGCGGTCCATGCCGCTGACGAGGGCACTGACACAAGCACGGGGACATGCACGTGCGCAAGTAAAGGTGATGCAAGGAAGCGGTCGATGGATGCTTCACATGCCGCTGAGGCGGGCACTGGCACCGGCGCAGCGACTTGCACGCACAGGCATAGGTGATGCATAGTAGCGGTTAAGGGTGGCATCCCATGCAGTTGACGTGGGCACTGGCACCGGCGCGGGGAGTGTTCCATACACATGGACATAAGTGCAAGCTCTTGTGTTGGCACGTCCCGCATCTCATTCCGTTCCTGCTCCCCTGGCTCGAGGTATTCCTCTAGAAACTAGAAAACTGGGAACAGACCATGGTGATGCGCCATTGCGTACGACGAGGTGTGGCTGATAGGAGGTGGAAGAGACGAGAATCTGGGTTGGGAAGAGGATTGTAGAAAGAGCGGCAAGTGTGTGGCCTATTATGCGTCTGCTCGGGCATCATTAAGTGGGCAATTGGGGGGAGGCGGCTGGGCAATGGAGTGTGCTCAAAGGGCTCGCCTCCCGATGAGCATACTTGGCACAAACACTAATTGAAACATTAAAAAACAATCATAAAAGTAGCAATAATTATGTGCACACTCAAAAACAGAAGGTAAAAGCAAAAAATTAAAAGAACTATTGGGTTGCCTCCCAACAAGCGTTATTTTCATATGCCCTTAGCTAGGCGTATGGCATTGTTTCAAGTATTGTCATCCTTAGTTTTCATTCCATAGGTAGATCTAATAATGGATTCATATAGTGGTATAATTATTTTCCTCGGGAAGTGTTGCATCCATTTCTTTAATGGTAATTGGAACCTTATGTTTCCTTCTTTCATATCAATAATAGCTCCTATGGTGCGTAGGAAAGGCCTACCAAGTATTATAGGACAAGACATATTGCTTTCAATATCAAGCACAACGAAATCCAAGGGCACATAATTTATATTAGCAAGTAGAAGAACATCATGGACTCTACCCAACGGTTTCTTAATAGTCGATTTCGCTAAGTGCAAACTGATCAGGGAACATTCATCCATATCGGTGAGACCTAGCACGTCACACAAAGATTTTGGTATATTGGAGACGCTAGCACCAATATCACACAAAGCATTACATTCATAATCTTTAATTTTTTACTTTAATAGTAGGTTTCCATTCATCATGCAATTTTCTAGGTATAGAAATCTCCAATTCTAACTTTTCTTCATAAGCTTTTATCATAGCTTCTACAATATGTCTAGTAAAAGCTTTATTTCTTTCATAAGCATTGGGTGAATTTATCATGGATTACACCAAGGAAATACAATCAATTAAAGAAAAATATCATAATTAAAGTCCTTGTAATCCAAAGTACTTGGCACATCACTATTTACAGTCTTGACCTCTCCAAACCGACTTTTATCATTTTTATCACTAAGATCATCATCCTCCGAACAATTGGGACGCCTTCTAGTTAAAGTTCACTCATATCCAGTCCCTTTTTCATCAAAGTTTTATATTACTAAACAAGGATTCAATAGATCTTACACCAATTATTTTAATATCCTCATCATAATTACGACAAAATCGGGCGGAATCGCATTTTCTAAAAATTATCGCTTAGCTCTCAACCTAGCGGTTCTCTCTTAGCTTTCATTAATTGAGATTTTAATAGACTAATCGAACCATTAATATTGTGCTTGAATGAAAAAGTTTTTCTTTTAAGATTTCCACATCATGAGCAATTCTATCCATGTTCCTAGCCATATCATAACCATTTTGTAGGTTTTCTTCTACCATAGCGTTGAAAATCTTTTGAGAACTAATATTTTTCTAATTTCGTTCTCAAGAGCAGTAGGTATACTATTATTATTCTATTAATAACCATAGGAATTGTCATAATTATTAGAGGAATTTTTGGGATATGGTCTAGGATTGAAATTACCCATACACTGGTACAATGAGGTGTTATACAAACGGTTTTTAACCCCTTTCCGCAACGGCATTTGGAACCGTCGTCAAGTGAGTGTCTGCGATAGGGGTGTCCTTCCCACACGACCCAAATACCGTGAGCGATAGGCTCTCGGGCCACACACGCTCGGCAAAATGAGGTCGTGTGCGACGGGCGAGCGATCAAATATGGTTATACGTACAATAGTATTAAAAATACAAATATACATGCCAAATTGTTTCCAGTCGTAAGTACATCCCACAGAGTCAGTCCCAGCTAAACGTTTATATTCGTATGTACATTCCACACAGTCAATCCAAGGAATATATTTCCGTTAGAATGTACATCCCACACAGTCAATCCATGAAGTATGTTTTCCTTCGTATAGACATCCCACACAGTCACTCCAAGGAAAATGTTTGCGATGCGCACAACATCACAAACAATCCATAATTCGACGCATGTGTAATAAGGTGACTATCACAAACATTTAATAAGAAAGAACTGTGTGCGATGCTATTGTTAATCACACACATTTTTTCTTAGCTGATCGTGCATGTAGTGGAGAATGGTCGCACACATAGTGTATCCTAGAAACGTGTATGATCTCCACGTCTATCACAGACGTTTCACTTTCGCAAACCGTGTGCAGTGTAATCCCTAATTTAAAAATCACATGTTTTAAATTTGAAAGTAGGCAATCACATATTTCATATCCAACCATGTTTATAACAAATATAGGTTCAACCACGAATGCATAATTCGATGGACAGGTACATATACTGAAGAACTATAGAAGCACCAAGTAAAGAATGATGAACCACGGTTGTACTAAAGACTGTAAAGAGAGAGGCGAAAGACATTCTGGTTGCAGGAGAAGGTGAAGCGGAATGCCCATATTGTGCCCTCCTCCATGCATAATGCGGACTCAATTCTAGGCCAACCCCTTGTGATGGCTGCCCATCCATCCTTCACTGTCTTTATTACGACTTCTCGGTGCTCATTGTAGCCTGGATGAAATACTTTAACCTTCATTTCGTGACCACCAATCATGTACTTTGTGAGGTTATCTTGAGTGAACTGCTTCGGGAACCATTGTGAACGAAAAAGATTCTGACATTGTTGTCTAACAACTCATTATGGGCAGTAAAAAGGGAAGGCTGCAGAGTTTGTAGTTACCATCCTAGAGCTCACTATTGTGTTGGGTAGAGCATAAACAAATAATTTTCTTGCCACTATTCGTATCTTTTTGCTAATAATCCTTATCAATTTCCTCGCTTGATGCTTGTTCATAAATATCTCATTGCCCCATACGCAAAAAAGGGTCGATGCATGGATCCTTGGCAAGGGCATATGTACCTACAAGCAACAAGTCAATATTAGAAGCTAACAAGTCTCCAGGCCTGGATCTATATGCACTACATTATGGAAAGACGGGGGGAGTACAAGCCGAGGGATGAAGCTACCCTCGGCGGAAAATGGTGGCCACTCCCGTTGTTGTCCTGCATAAGTAGTGGAAAGGCATGATAAGTACATCAAACAAATATAGCACAGGTAAACAACATCATCTCCAAATGATAGCTTGAATGTGTTGGTTTCAGCATGTTGTTAAAGCAGATATAAAATGGAAGGTGAAAGTGCAACTAATCCCCGGGTGGTTTTGGCAATTAATAACAACATATATATCATTGAACTAATAGTTACTTGAGAATCATTTCAGAGAAGTTCAGTGATATGGGTATGGCAAGGACTGAAGAAGCGGACCCCTCAAAATGCTAAGGCAAGCATTGGCAAAAGCTCAAGACTCCATTTTTGGTTTAGTGATCCAAGATCACATTGAGTCCATAGGAAAAGCCAATACTATTAAAAGGGGATGAGGTTATGTTGATGATCTGGTTGCTCAAGTGCTTAGTGATACATCTCCTAAACTATCAGCAACTTTCACTGCCAAATACACTCATAAGTAATCTCGGTCCCACCGATATTCCAAACTCAGTCACACCGAGATGAACCACCTCAGCCATAAGCCAAACCCTAGAAAAATCGGATATTCCAATTTTGAAATCGGTTTCACCGAAACATGAGCTGCCAAGCTTCTGTAACCTTCTGTCATCAAATCGGTGTCACCGAGAGAATGAAGTCGGTCCCACCGAAACTGGCATGCTCTTGTCTTTGCTCAAATCGGACTAACTGAGATGGTATTTTCGGTCCCACCGAAAACCCCAACGTTCACATTATTTGAACTTTCGGTCTCACCGAGTTGTCCACTTCGGTCCCACCGAGATTGCTCAATATGTGTGTAACGGTTGGATTTTGTGTGGAGGCTATTTATACCCCTCCACCCCCTCTTCATTCGTGGAGAGAGCCATCAGAAAGAACTACCACTCCTACCTTACATTTCTGAGAAGAGAACTACCTACCCTTGTGTTGAGATCAAGTTGCTCCACTCCCACCATATGAAGCTTGATCTCTAACCTTCCCAAGTTGCTTTCCACTCAATCCTTTCTTCCACCATAGCCAAATCAGTGAGGAGAGTTGAGTGTTGGGGAGATTATCATTTGAAGCACAAGAGCAAGGAGTTCATCATCATCTACAACATCTATTACCTTTTGGAGGGTGGTGCCTCCTAGATTGGTTAGGTGTCGCTTGGGAGCCTCCGTCATCGAGATGTGGAGTTGAACCAAGAAGTTTGTAAGGGCAAGGAGATCGCCTACTTCGTGAAGATCTACCCCGAGTAAGGCTAGCCCTCCGTGGGTGTAGGCCATGGTGGAATAGACAAGGTTGCTTCTTCGTGGACCCTTCGTGGGTGGAGCCCTCCGTGGACTCGCGCAGCCGTTACCCTCCGTGGGTTGAAGTCTCCATCAACGTGGATGTACGATAGCACCACCTATCGGAACCACGGGAAAAATCATTGCGTCTCCAAAATTGCGTTTGCTCTTCTCCACCTCTCTTTACTACATGTGCAATTTACTTTCCGCTGCCTATACTCTAGAATTGCATGTGTAGGGTGATGCTTGACTTGATCATAATTGTGAATCTGCTAAAAACTGTTCTTTGTCAAAAGGCAGAATTTTTATATTTACAAGTAGTCTAATCACCCCCCCTCTAGACATACTTTCGATCCTACAAGTGATATCAGAGCTTTGGTCTCCATTGTATTGGTTTCCATTGCATTGGACTCCATAAGCTTGGTTTCACAACCTAGGAGAGTATGGCGTCTAGTGAGGGTAAGTTTCGTAGAGGTCCTTACTTTGATGGTACAAATTTTGCTAGTTGGAAGCATAAAATGAAAATGCATATTCTTGGTCATAACCCAGCCGCATGGGGCATTATTTGTGTTGGTATGCAAGGTAAATTCTTCGAGGAAGGAAAAGTTCCGGATCGCGAAGCTACACCAGAAGAATTGCGGATGTTGCAAAACAATGCTCAAGCTTGTGACATTCTCTTCAATGCCTTGTGTCCCGAGGAGTTCAACAAAATCAGCCGTCTTGAAAATGCAAAAGAGATTTGGGATACTTTGGTTGAAATGCACGAAGGTACTCAGTCTGTGAAGGAATCAAAGCTAGATATTCTTCCAGGTCAACTTGACAAGTTCAAGATGAAGGATGGTGAAGGAGTCGCTGAAATGTACTCTAGGCTTGCTCTCATCACAAATGAGATTGCCGGCTTAGGAAGCGAAGAAATGACCGACCGATTCATCATCAAGAAGATTCTCAGAGCTTTGGATGGAAAGTATGACACCGTGTGCACTTTGATCCAAATGATGCCAAACTACAAGACTCTCAAGCCAACTGAAGTCATTGGAAGAATTGTTGCTCATGAGATGACACTTAAGGATAAGGAAGAGCTTCACAACAAGTCAAGTGGTGCTTACAAAGCTACAAGTGATGCTCCCACAACCTCAAGTGACAAGTTAGTTTCCAATGAAGAGATAAGCCTAATGGTTAAGAACTTCAACAAATTCTACAAGTATAGAGGCAAAGAGAGAAGCTCAAAGTCTAGATCATATGATGAAAAGAGATCTTCTAGTCGTGATCGAAACTGCTACAATTGTGGAAGACCCGGACACTACTCAAATGAGTGCACGGCTCCCCACAAGAGAAGAGAAGAATCTCCAAGAAGAAGATCAAGAGATGAGTCACCTCGGAAAGAGAGAAGGAGTAGAGATGATCGTTATGAACGAAGACCCTCTAGGAGAAGCAAGGATTCGGAGAGGAAAGACAAGTCATCAAGGAGCTACACAAGAAGAAGACATCAAGCTCATGTAGGTGAATGGGTCTCCGGCTCCGACTCCGACAATCAATCTGATGGAAGCTATCACTCCGACTCCGACTACAGTCAAGATGAAGGTGTTGCCGGTCTTGCTCTCGTATCCTCCAACTCCAACTCCTACGACTTATTTGATTCACCAAATGAGGGAATTGGAAGATGCTTCATGGCTAAAGGCCCCAAGGTATCACACCCTGAATTCTTTGACTTCAATAGTGATGAGGATGACTTGCTTGGTGAAGATGAGCTCTTGCATGATAAATCTAGTGAGCCTAGTAACGATGAAAATGCTAGTAGTCTTTATAGTCGAGAAGAGTCGAATGACAATGCTATGAAGGAGATTGAGCGTCTAACTAAAGAACTAAACACTCTTAAGTTAGCTCATGAAACAACTCAAGAAGATCATAGAGAGCTCCTAAGATCTCATGAGAAGCTACGCTTCGAGAAGCTCACTCTAGAGCAAGAACTTGAGTTTCTAAAAGCGATCAATGACGATCTTCGAAAGAAGAGTTCTTCATATCTTGCCAAACGACTTCTCTTGTCTAATTTCTTGCCACCCATTAAGACTAAGCATGACAAGCATAAGAAAAATTCTTCCTCTAGTAGTAACAATAACCATGCTAAATCCAATGTTGTTGCTTCTAGTAGTTCTTTTGATTCCACTAACAATGTTTCAAGCCAAGTTATACTTGAGCAAGAGAATAGTTTATTGAAAGGGATCATAGAGAAAGGTGTCTACAAGAGCCTTGCCGGAAGCAAGAACTTTGAGGAAATTGTTCGCAAGCAAGGAAGGCACCGGAAGAATCAATGAATTGGTTTTGAGCGAAAGTTCAACGCCGAAGGTGTTGAGTGGGAAGAAGGTCAATATCCTACTCCACAGTTTGTTTCTCAAAAGGAGAAGTATGATCCTACTTCTTCCAATGTGGAACAAGCTCAAGATGACCTTCCACCACAAGACCACAAGCTAAAAGCCAAGGACAAGCTTCAAGAGGAGATTGATGCATTCGTTGAAGCACCTCAAGCCATGGTCAAGTGGGTTCCCAAGGAAACGTCAAGTTCTACTTCGTCAAGCTCAACTACAACCCCAAGGATTCCCATCAAGATGATGTGGATCCCGAAGAAGAAGAACTAGAAAGTTCTTGAGGGTGACTCCGCCAACATACTTCACTCACATTCATTTTGGCAAAGAACTTGTGCAATCAACTTCCATATCGTGCACTAGTTCATGGAGTTACAAACCCTCTTGTTGGTAAGTCAAGGGACAAGGTAATCATTGCTTTCATGGACATCATCTATTGTGAACTTCAATCTATGTCCATGGATATCCTTGTTTGTTCCTTGTGGGACTAACCCATGTAGGTATTGAAAGTGCCCTAATCCAAAGGATAGCTCCCAACTCTTGATGATCTCCATCAACATTGAGCATCCACATCTTCAACATCTACATGAAGTCTTCTACGACAACCCAAGGTTAGTTTGACCCTTTAAAAGGGGTTCTCACATCTAGGGGGAGCTTTGCTCTAAAAAATTGAGCTAAAGCATCTTCTAATGATGTGAACACATCAATGCTTTATGTAAAAGTGGTAACCTCACTTGTGCTTAAACGATGAGTATGACCTATGATCAAATGTTCTCATTTGGCTCCTAAGTCAAAATACTCATATAAAGATGACCTAGTCATCGACAAATTGTGTGTTAGTAGCTAGAGTTTTGGTTGTGCATGTTTGACACATATTTCATTTGCTATCTTATTGTGTGAGCATGTTGAATGCATGATTTTATCCATTCGAGGACATCCATTTGTTGTTTTGGTTGTTTTGATTTTTCTGACCAAATGGATGGACAAGAATGCCTAAGTACCTCCCCTAGCTATCTATGCTTTCTTGTCTCAAATTCTATTCATGCTTACATCACAAACTTTGAACAAGTCTTTTTCGGACCCTCCGGGTGAGGAGCACTCGGAGCCACCGATCCGTCTAGGGCTAATCTCCAAAACCTTCTAAGTGATTTCGGTCAGACCAACTCACTCAAACTCGGTCGAACCGAAAGCATTTAGACTGATCTAGGTTTCATCTCGGTGAAACCGAGTTGTAATTTTCGGCGTGACCGAAATGCATAACTGCCTGGTAGTTATCCATCTCGGTGCCACCGAGTTTTTCAACTCGGTCCCACCGACAGCAAAGGGATATATATACCAAGGGCCGCGCGCGTTGATTCCTCCTTCAAATGTTTTTGCCCCCACATCCCCTGCAGTCGTCGCCTTGATCTCCGGATCGTCGCCGTCGTCGCCTGTGCGCCCTCGCCGCAGGTCTCCGTCGCCGTCAACGGACTTCTCCTCCGCGCCGTTGCCGCCGTAGAAAAACTCCACCAAGTTAGGGTGAGTTTTGATCCCACTCGTGCTCCCATCTCCGATTCAATGCACGTTTGGTTTGCCCAATATCTTGCCACGATTGAAATCTTCCTTTACACCAGATTGGTTCGTTGGAACTAGCTTCGAGTAAAATTTTTAGGGTTAGGTTTCCACGGAACACATCTCGGTAAAACCGATTTTAGAATTTCGGTGTGACCGATTTGGCCTCTGGTCATTGCACTGCACCCTTCGGTCCAACCGAGTTGTGCAAATCGGTGTGACCGAAATGTAGTTTTTGTGAAACCCTAGTGTTTTCGGCAGGACCGAAACCCACTTCGGTCAAACCGAAAGTGGTGTGCCAAGCCCTGTTTAACACTTTGGATTCACCGATACTCAAACTCGGTCTGACCGAAATGTCTTCTGTGAAAACTTAAAACTAGAATTTGAACTCATTTTTTTGCAAAAACTTCTGCAGTTTGTGATAACTCTTCTTCTCTGCATATACCTTATCTATTCACAGGTTGTCAGCCATGTCAGATGCCAGTGACAGTCAGAACAGGTCAGAGTCACCCATTGCAGACATTCCTGAGGCAGACACTAGTCCTGAGACTAGTAGCCCATTTGATGATGGTGAGAGGAGTACACCTAGTGGCATGCCTCCTGCAGCCACCAGAGCTAGAAAGGAGAAGAATTCCGATGATGAGGATTCTAATTTCGTTGTTGAGGAAGAGGTGACCTCAAAGCCTAAGAGGAAGGTTGTTGCCAAAGAGCAACAAGGTCAGCAATCTAAGAAGGGCACCAGCAAAGTCAAGCAGTCAACTGTTGCTAAGAAGCTAAAGTTGGGAGAGGCAGCTCCAAGCAAAGTGAAGAAAACCTCCAAGAGAAAGAGGGTAGTGTATAGTGATTCTCATGCAGATGCAGCAGTCGAGGATGAAGATGAAAAAGCACCCCAGCCTGCTCCTCAGAAGCAGAAGCTCATGGGTGATGCCATTAAGGCTGGAGCCACTTCAAAGCCCAAGAAATCTGCTCAAGCTAAGGCAGCTCCAGCAAAGCCTGCTGCCAAGCCCAAGAGGACCACCAGAAATATTCCAGCATCTGAAAAGAACAACGATGATGTGCCACCAGCTGAGTCTGATGAGGAAGGACAAGTGTTGCTGAAACTCCGTCCAAAACTGCCACTTCACAATGATGCTCATCCTCAAGCTGAGGATATGAAGGCAAGGAAAGATAGAGGTCTCAGGCTATGGAGACAAGCTGACCCATATGCCGTGAGAAGAAGAACTGCTGTAGATCCCAGATTTCACACCAGAGAGCAGCAGGACTTCTATGAGACCGTGCTGATGGACAAGAAGCCAATAGTCGCAGACACCAGATATGTTGACTAGGAATACATTGACAGTGAAGAGCACAGAGATTTCTTTCCACATGTGCATGAAAGCTTCACTGCATGTGGCGTTGCAGAATTTGTGGGTCAGAAATTGACCAGTTGGAACGATGAGATGATTATGCAATTCTATGCCACAGCTCACTTCTATCCTGATGGAAAGATCACATGGATGACTGAAGGTCAAAGATTCTCTTCTTCTGTTGAAGAATGGGCAGAAATTCTGAATGCTCCAGTGCAGCGAGAAGATGATATTGATGTCTATGGGATTCCAAAGAAGAATCATGATTCCATGAAGAACATGTACAAAGAGATTCCCGCAGCGGACTTGGAAGTCTGGAAGCTCGGCTCAGTCTACCATCTCCAGGCAGGCTTACCTACCACTAATACTATTCTGAGGCATACCTTGATGCCCAAGTCTGGAGATCATCGCATGATCAGAGGATATTCTATCAACATGCTGCATATACTTGATGAGAAGGCACCTTTCAAGGTGATGGACTTAATGGTAGAGACCATTAAGAGGACTGCAGCTGACCAGAAAAGGTCATGTGGATTTGCCCCACAGATTCAGATGCTTATCAATGCCAAGTTTGGCACGGGCAAATTCTTGTTGGATAGAAAACACTTACCCCTGCAGCCAGAGCATGAAGACAATGTTGTTGTGATGGACGAGGAGGATCCAACATCTGTTGAAGGTCAAGCCAAGATCGAAGCTGCTAAGAAAGCCAAAGCTGACAAAGAAGCAGCAGCAGCTAAACCAAAGAGTTTCGGAGAGCAGATTCTTGAAGCTACTCAAAGGATTGAACAACGCCTGGCCAGCATTGAACAGTCTCAGGAGAGCTTAGAGAGGATTGTTGACGAGAAGATCCACGCTCTGGACGTGAAGCTGACTGAAATTCAAGTGACCGTCAACAAGCTTGAGGCAGACATCGAGGAAGCAAAGCAGGACAAGGCAGAGCTTATGCAGGATGACTTAGTTCAGGATTCTCATCGACAGACTGCTCCGGTTCCCAAAGGATCCCGATCAGCTGCTATTCCAGTGACTGACACCAGGACTACAACTTCAGCACCTCCTACAGTTCCAGCAGTTACTCCAGCTACAGCTCCAGTGTCCACTCCTCCAGCACAGACATCAGCTGAAGTCTTCGCCGATGCCGTCATATCTACTCCGACATCAACCCAGACGGGAGCCGCCAGCAGAGCCCACAGTGACGTTTAGCTCTATGCTTTTTCGAACTTTTTGGTAACTTGTTGCCAAAGGGGGAGAAATTGTATAGATCATAGGGCTTCGAGAGAGAGAGTGCTGTTATCTTTGCGCTTTTGCTCTTTCGTTCTTTTGCGGTCTCTTTGAGATACTTTTGGTTTTCGAGACTTTCAGTGTGCTTGATACTCCGTTTGATGCTACCTTAATGAGTGCTTGGTCATACTATGCTTTAATGTGTGCTTAATGCTTATCATATGTCATTCCTATCTTGTATGACTATTTACTCATGTCTTGGTGATTGGGTGCATGCTGTTCATTCTTATCATTTTGTGCGCTCCACCAAGATGTATGTGACATGGAAGAGTGATCCATGATCCTAATCGATTGTGCATTTGCATTCAAACGCAAATCTTAAATAATGCACAAATTTAGGGGGAGCTCTTGCTTATCACATACTTCTCAAAGCGACGATATTATTCATTGATTATATCTCTTGTCGAAGCTTTGATCTATATGTTGTCATCAATTACCAAAAAGGGGGAGATTGAAAGTGCAACTAATCCCCGGGTGGTTTTGGCAATTAATAACAACATATATATCATTGAACTAATAGTTACTTGAGAATCATTTCAGAGAAGTTCAGTGATATGGGTATGGCAAGGACTGAAGAAGTGGACCCCTCAAAATGCTAAGGCAAGCATTGGCAAAAGCTCAAGACTCCATTTTTGGTTTAGTGATCCAATATCACATTGAGTCCATAGGAAAAGCCAATACTATTAAAAGGGGATGAGGTTATGTTGATGATCTGGTTGCTCAAGTGCTTAGTGATACATCTCCTAAACTATCAGCAACTTTCACTGCCAAATACACTCATAAGTAATCTCGGTCCCACCGATATTCCAAACTCAGTCACACCGAGATGAACCACCTCAGCCATAAGCCAAACCCTAGAAAAATTGGATATTCCGATTCTGAAATCGGTTTCACCGAAACATGAGCTGCCAAGCTTCTGTAACCTTCTGTCATCAAATCGGTGTCACCGAGGTGATGAAGTCGGTCCCACCGAAACTGGCATGCTCTTGTCTTTGCTCAAATCGGACTAACCGAGATTGTATATTCGGTCCCACCGAAAACCCCAACGTTCACATTATTTGAACTTTCGGTCTCACCGAGTTGTCCACTTTGGTCCCACCGAGATTGCTCAATATGTGTGTAACGGTTGGATTTTGTGTGGAGGCTATTTATACCCCTCCACCCCCTCTTCATTCGTGGAGAGAGCCATCAGAAAGAACTACCACTCCTACCTTACATTTCTGAGAAGAGAACTACCTACCCTTGTGTTGAGATCAAGTTGCTCCACTCCCACCATATGAAGCTTGATCTCTAACCTTCCCAAGTTGCTTTCCACTCAATCCTTTCTTCCACCACAGCCAAATCAGTGAGGAGAGTTGAGTGTTGGGGAGATTATCATTTGAGGCACAAGAGCAAGGAGTTCATCATCATCTACAACATCTATTACCTTTTGGAGGGTGGTGCCTCCTAGATTGGTTAGGTGTCGCTTGGGAGCCTCCGTCATCGAGATGTGGAGTTGAACCAAGAAGTTTGTAAGGGCAAGGAGATCGCCTACTTCGTGAAGATCTACCCCGAGTAAGGCTAGCCCTCCGTGGGCGTAGGCCATGGTGGAATAGACAAGGTTGCTTCTTCGTGGACCCTTCGTGGGTGGAGCCCTCCGTGGACTCGCGCAGCCGTTACCCTCCGTGGGTTGAAGTCTCCATCAACGTGGATGTACGATAGCACCACCTATCGGAACCACGGGAAAAATCATTGCGTCTCCAAAATTGCGTTTGCTCTTCTCCACCTCTCTTTACTACATGTGCAATTTACTTTCCGCTGCCTATACTCTAGAATTGCATGTGTAGGGTGATGCTTGACTTGATCATAATTGTGAATTTGCAAAAAACTGTTCTTTATCAAAAGGCAGAATTTTTATATTTACAAGTAGTCTAATCACCCCCGCTCTAGACATACTTTCGATCCTACAGAAGGCAATGTTACCGACAGCAGGCTTAACAGCCATCAAATATTGCAATTCAAACTGGTATTGTTGAAAATGAATAGAACGTAGGTAATGTTTAAACATCACACTTGATAAATGTGTAAAACTGAAATAAAGGGCATGTGTTAACTACTCCAGGCATAACTTGAACCAAATATAGCTGTTCAAACTGGCATTGATGCAGTCGAGCGGCACAGTTCCAACTTGCACATAATGAACAACACATTGTGAATGACTGAAATAAACAAGTTATAAATGACCAGCATAAGAACCAAATATAGCCATTGAAAAATGGACAGAGTCTCACTTCAACCAACCTAACAAGAAAATATAGATAAACAGGGCATATGCTTGAAAACTGGACAAATGCTCACTTCAACCAACCTAACAAGCAAATACAGATAAACAAGGCATCTGCTTGAAAACTGGACAAATGCTAAAAAAAGCAACCTAACAACCAAATACAGATAAACAAGACATCTACTTGATAACTGGACAAATGCTCAATGCAACCAAGCTAAGAACCAAATACATATAAACAAGGCATCTGCTCGATAACTGAAAAAATGCTCACTTCAACCAACCTAACTACAAAATACAGATTAACAAGGCATCTACTCACTATAAACAACCAAATACAACCATTCGTGAAACTGAAGTGGACAATTCATACTTAAACATCACATAGCCCTATTGAACAATACCTTTTTGCATAACTGATATAATTAAACACAGCACAATTAAAGCACTGCACGACAAATGCTACTATAACAAAGGGTACTTGTTGGCGAGCTAGAAAAGGTAAGATTTGCTGATAGGGTGTTGCCTCACATTTCATGGACGGTATCCTTCCAGTTGGAAGTTCACAGACCCATGGTGTGCTCTCTGATGTCACAAATGAGCTGTTTCACCTTGGAAGAACCTTTGTGGGTGCCCTCCTCGTGGTCGTGGTCGTGGTCGATGAGATCTGACTTGGCAATTGAGGATCCCAAGACGTCGCCATAGAACGTGTCCTTCAGAAATGACAAAATGGGCTCGGTGGCGTATAAGGATCGCAATTCCTTGACTACTTGGCCGAGGAGATCAGTGGCAGGGCCGCCGAAGAGATCGACGGCGGTTGAACCAAAAGGGTTGGGGACGAACCACTTAACCTGTGACATGGCCCGCGTGAAGTTGTCGCTGTCGACAATCTTGATGTCGTAGTCAGCTTTCCCGAGATACAGTAATACACTAGCCCGCTGACATGAAGCCTTCAGCATGGCATGTAGTCAACATCTTCGCCAGCTTCTGCGGCGACATGTTGCTCCGGGATCGATAGGTCGGGTCGAACGGTGGCCACCTCGCCAACGTCCGCCGGAGAGGCCATGATAAACTTCTTCTTGGTCGAACGCTCGTCGGGCTCCCCGAGATACGGGGTTGAGCTTAGGCTGCGACATTCTAAAGCAGGGGATGTTGATTTGGCGGGGACGGACACCACATGACTCATCTAAAAACACAGGGGAGTGGGCCGATCCTATGGGAATCGCTCGGTAACCTGAACTTTATTATCTAAGCTAGGAGGAACGGGCAGACCGGCAGGGGTTGGCGGCGGCGTCGGTGCTGGCCGCGAGCTAGAGTTCGATGGGGGAGGGGGGCGGGTTGGGGACTATGGAGGGGTGGTGGTGTTTGAGGATACGCCGCGGCTGATGAAAATTTTAGTAATTGTGGGTGGAGATAGTGGTGGACAAGCGAGGGCGACGGTTTAAATGCCTTGGCTACTGCAATTTTACTATAAGGTCGTGCAACTTCTCGAGCTTGCGTTGTATTCCCTCGAAGAGGAAAGGGTGATGCAGCATAGTAGCGTAAGTATTTCCCATAGTTTTTTAGAACCATGGTATCAATCCAGTAGGAGACCACGCGCGAGTCCCTCGCACCTGCACAAACAAATAAGAACTTCGCAGCCAACGCGATAAAGGGTTGTCAATCCTTTTACGGTCACTTACAAAAGTGAGATCTGGTAGAGATGATTGTTTGATATTTTTGGTATTTTTGGTTGAAAGAACAGAAAGTAAAAGCGGAAAAGTAAAGTAGATTGTAGATTGATATGTTGAGAATAGACCCGGGGGCCATAGTGTTCTCTAGTGTCTTCTCTCATGATAGCGATATTCCACGGCGGGTAAACAAATTACTGTCGAGCAATTGATAGAAAAGCAAATAATTATGAGACTATCTAGGCATGATCATTATATATAGGCATCACGTCCGAGACAAGTAGACCGAAACAATTATGCATCTACTACTATTACTCCACACATCGACCGCTATCCAGCATGCATCTAGAGTATTAAGTTCATAAGAACGAAGTAACGCCTTAAGCAAGATGACAGGATGTAGAGGGATAAACTCAAACATAGTGATATAAACCCCATCTTTTTATCCTCGATGGAAGCAATACAATACGTGCCTTGCTGCCCCTACTGTCACTGGGAAAGGACACCGCAAGATTGAACCCAAAGCCAAGCACTTCTCCCATTGCAAGAACTATAGATCTAGTAGGCCAAACCTAACCAATAATTCGAAGAGACTTGCAAGGATATTATAATCATACATAAAGAGTTCAGAAAAGAACCAAATATTTCTCATAGATAATCTTGATCATAAACCCACAATTCATCGAATCTCGACAAACACACCGCAAAAAGAGATAACATCGAATAGATCTCCTCGAAGACCGAGGAGAACTTGGTATTGAGATACAAAGAGAGAGAAGAAGCCATCTAGATACTAGCTATGGACCCGAAGGTCTGTGGTAAACTACTCACAACTCATTGCGAGGCGATGATGATGATGTAGTATCACTCCATGGTAGATCCCCCCTTTCGGCGGAGCTCCGGAACAGGCCCCAAGATGGGATCTCTCGGGAACAGAAGGTTGCGGCGGTGGAACTAGGGTTTTCTCTATTGTTCTGAGAGTTTCGTGGTACGTAGGTATATATAGGAGGAAGGAGGGCACCGGGGGCCAGACGGGGTGCCCATGAGGCAGGGGCGCGCCCTATAGGGGGGAGCCCCCCACCCTCGTGGGCGCCACGTCAGCCCTACATCGTGGTTCTCAAGTCTCTCGTGCGTATTTTGCTCCAAAAATATCTCTCCCGAAGGTTTCATTCCGTTTGGACTTCGTTTGATATTCCTTTTATGTAAAACCCTAAAACAGGCAAACAACAGCAATCTAGACTGGGCCTTTGGGTTAGTAGGTTAGTCCCAAAAATAATATAAAAGTGTATAACAAAGCCCATTAAACATCCAAAACATCATAAATAATAGCATGGAACAATAAAAAATTATAGAAACGTTGGAGACGTATCAAGTCTCCCCAAGCTTAATTCCTGCTCGTCCTTGAGTAGGTAAATGATAAAAACAGAATGTTTGATGTGGAATGCTAGCCAACATAGTTTTTCAATGTAATTCTCTTAATTGTGGCATGAATGTTCTGATCTGAAAGATTCAAGACAAAAGTCTATATTGACATAAGAAATAGTAATACTTCAAGCATACTAACAAAGCAATCATGTCTTCTCAAAATACTATGGCTAAAGAAATTTATCCCTACAAAATCATATAGTTTGGCCATGCTCCCTCTTCATCACACAAAATATTCATATCATGCACAACCCCGGTTTCAGCCAGGCACTTGTTTTCATACTCTATTCTTTCAAACCTTTCAACTTTCACGCAATACATGAGCGTGAGCCATGGACATAGCACTATGGGTGGAATAGAGAGGTGGTTGTGGAGAAGACAAAAAGGAGGGAGATAGTCTCACATCGACTAGGCGTATCAACGGGCTATGGAGATGCCCATGAATAGATATCAATGTGAGTGAGTAGGGATTGCCATGCAACGGATGCACTAGAGCTAAACATGTATGAAAGCTCAACAAAAGAAACTAGTGGGTGTGCATCCAACTTGCTTGCTCATTAAGACCTAGGGCATTTGAGGAAGCCCATCGTTGGAATATACAAGCCAAGTTCTATAATGAAAATTCACACTAGTATATGAAAGTGACTAAACATGAGACTCTCTATCATGAAGAACATGGTGCTACTTTGAAGAACAAGTGGGGAAAAAGATAGTAGCAATTGTCCCTTTTTTCTTTTTTTGGGCCTTTCTTTTTCTTTGGCCTTTCCTTCTTTTCTTTTTTTCTTTGGAGGGGCTTTCTTGATTTAGCCTTTCCTCACATGGGACAATGCTCTAATAATGATGATCATCACACTTTCATTGAATTACAACTCGATATTACAACTTGATACTAGAACAAAGTATGACCTATATGAATGCCTCCGGCGTTGTACTGGGATGTGCAATGAATCAGGAGCGACATGTATGAAAAATTATGCATGGTGGCTTTTCCACAAATATGATGTCAACTACATGATCATGCATGGCAATATGACAATATGAAGCGTGTCATATGAGCGTAACGGTGGAAAGTTGCATGGCAATATATCTCGGAATGGCTATGGAAATGCCATGATAGGTAGATATGGTGGCTGTTTTGAGGAAAATATATGGTGGCTGTGTTGAGGAAGGATATATAGTGGGTGTATGGTACCGGCGAAAGTTGCACGATACAAGAGAGGCTAGCAATGGTGGAAGGGTGAGAGTGCGTATAATCCATGGACTCAACATTAGTCATAAGAACTCATATATTTATTGAAAAACTCTACGAGTCATCAAAACAAAGCAATCAATGCATGCTCCTATGGGGGAGGTTGGTAGGAGTTAACCGTCACGCGCCCCCGACCTCCACACAAAGGTTGACACTTTACAAATACCTCATGCTCTAACTTCGTCACATAGCGGTTCACCATACGTGCATGCTACAGGAATCACTAAATTTAACACAAGCTGTTCTCAATTTCATAATACCTCCACTAGCATGACTCTAATATCACTATCCTCATATCTCAAAACAATTACCAAGCATCCAACTTCTCATCATATTCAATGCACTTAGTGTGAAAGTTTTTACTACGTTGATCTTGGATGTCTATCATGTGAAGGCTAGTTTTATAGCCAAAACACATTACCATGCTGTTTTCATAGACTCTCAAAAGGATATAAGTGAAGCATGAGAGATCAACAATTTCTACAAAATATAATCACCACCGTGCTCTAAAAGATATAAGTGAAGCACTAGAGCAAAAACTATTCAACTCAAAAGATATAAGTGAAGCACATTGAGTGTTCTATCAATTCCTAGGACATATTTAACTCTCTCAAATAGGTGTGTCCAGCAAGGATAATTGTGGCAAACTAACAAGAAAATACTCAAATTATACAAGACGCTCCAAGTAAAACACATATCATGTGGTGAATAAAAATATAGCTCCGAGTATAGTTACCGATGGATGAAGATGAAAGAGTGGATGCCTTCCTGGGGCATCCCCAAGCTTAGGGTTTTGGTTGTCCTTGAATTTTACCTTGGGGTGCCTTGGGCATCCCCAAGCTTAGGCTCTTTCCACTCTTTGTTCCATAGTCCATCAAAGCAATACTCAAAACTTGAAAACTTCACAACACAAAACTTAGACAAAAATCTCGTGAGCTCCGTTAGTATAAGAAAACAAACCACTACTCAAAGGTACTGAAATGAATTCATTCTTTCTTTATATTGGTGTTAAACCTACTGTATTCCAACTTCTCTATGATTCATACTTCCCAATACTACTCATGGATGCATTGAAATACGCAAACGACACACTAAAAACAGAATTTGTCAAAAACAGAACAGTTTGTAGTAATCTGCAGTTTACGCATACTTCTGTAACTCCAAAAAAAATGGTAAACGTGACGAATTTGTCTATTAATCATCTGCAAAAAGAATCAACTAAATAGCACACTCCAGTAAAATCTGGTGACCATTCTAGCGAGCGCTAACGATTCTGTTTTTCACAGCAAGATCATAGAAACTTCACACAAGTCTTCCTAAAGGTTCTACTTGGCACAAACACTAATTAAAACACGAAACCACATCTAAACAGAAGCTAGATGCAATATTTATTTCTAAACAGAAGCAAAAACAAAAAATATAAAATTGGGTTGCCTCCCAACAAGCTCTATCGTTTTACGCCCCTAGCTAGGCACGATACATGGATAGATCTAGGTATTGCCATCTTTGGAAGGCAATCCATAAGTGGCTCTCATGAAAGACAAGAATTGAAGCACAAGGAGGGCATCATAAAGCACATGGCAAACACATCTAAGTCTAACATACTTCCTATGCATAGGCATTTTATAGGAAAACAAATTAGCAAGACAAGCAAGATCTAGCCTATGCAAGGAAGAAGAAAGAAACAATAGCAATCTCAACATAACGAGAGGTAATTTAGCAACATGAAAATTACTACAACCATATTTTCCTCTCTCATAATAATTGCATGTTGTATCATAAGAAAATTCAACAATATATCTATCACAAAACATATTCTCAACACGATCCACATGCATACGAAGTTGACACTCTTCCAAAATAGTGGGAGCAATATTAACTAAAGTCCTGACCTATCCAAACTCACTTTTATCAAAAAAATCATAAGATTGATCATACTCCAAATATGTGGGATCTAAAGTTGACACTCTTCCAAACCCACTTTCAATATTATTGCAAACATTATTATCAATCTTACATTCATCATGGGGATTAAATAAATTTTCAAGATCATAAGAAGAATCACCCAAATCATGATCATTGCAACAAATAGTAGTCATAGTAAAACTAGCATCCACAAGCATAGGGTTTTGCATATCAATAGAACAATTGACTTTAATAGAATTTATAATAACATCGTTGCAATCATGCTTTTCATCGAAGGAACTATCAAGTATGGGTGCAATTACAACGATCTCATGTTTAACATAAGGAACTAGAGCAAATTCATCTTCATAAATATTGGCATCATGGCCACATGGATAGCAAGCATCATTTTCATCAAGGGATATTCCAATCAAATCATCGGAATCAAAATTATCTACAGATTCATGCATATCATTATTTTCTTTGAAAGCAGCGGTCATTCTTTCAATAAATTCTTTGACATAGGCATTATGAGCATAGTTTTCAAAGCAATATTTAAGTATGTCAAAATTTTCAGATTCGTAGAGAGTGATATCATACTTTTCAATCAAAGAAGCAACTTCATAAGCATGCTTAAAAGCAACAAATTCTTCAATTTTTTCGATGTCGTAGTAACTATAAACACCCTTTGCATAAGAAGATAAGATATCATTATCATTAAACTCACATAGGTAGGGTAGGTGTTTTTTAGGGTTCTTAGAGCAACATGTAAAATCACAAATTTCACAAAGATTCCAAGCATAACACAACAATCTGTTTATTTCATCCCATAAGAGTCTCTCTTTTTCAGACAAACCGTGACGCACAAAATGAGCATGCTCATCTAAAGATTTCCCATCAACTAGGCTAGTTGGGGTTTCAGCACGAGAACATAGGGATCGAAGATGATCCAAGTAGAACACTTTAAGGTGATCCATAACAATATATTTTAAGCAAGCAAAGATGCAAGCACATAGAAGGCACATGGAGACACAAGCAAACAATAAGCAAGCGAACGGTAAACCCACGGCAGAAGAAGGGCAAATAAAACGGCAAGGGTCAAGTGGGGAAGAGGAAAACGAGAGGCAAAAAAATGTAATGCGAAGGATAAGGGTTTGTGATAGGTACTTGGTATATGAATTTTGCGGAAGCCTCCCTCGCAACGGCGCCAGAAATTCTTCTTGCTACTTCTCAAGCTTGCGTTGTATTCCCTCAAAGAGGAAAGGGTGATGGAGCACAGTAGCATAAGTATTTCCCTCAGTTTTTGAGAACCAAGGTATCAATCCAGCAGAAGACCACGGGCGAATCCCTCGCACCTGCACAAACAAATAAGAACTTCGCAGCCAACGTGATAAGGGGTTGTCAATCCCTTTATGATAGTTTGATATTTTTGGTATTTTTTGTTATAAGAACAAAAAGTAAAAGCGGAAAAGTAAAGTAGATTGTAGATTGATATGTTGAGAATAGACCCGGGGGCCATAGTGTTCTCTAGTGGATTCTCTCATGATAGTGATATTCTACGGCGGGTAAACAAATTACTGTCGAGAAATTGATAGAAAATCGAATAATTATGAGAGTATCTAGGCATGATCATTATATATAGGCATCACGTCCAAGACAAGTAGACCGAAACGATTCTACATCTACTACTATTACTCCACACATCGACCGCTATCCAGCATGCATCTAGAGTATTAAGTTCATAAGAACGGAGTAACGCCTTAAGCAAGATGACATGATGTAGAGGGATAAACTCAAACATAGTGATATAAACCCCATCTTTTTATCCTCGATGGCAACAATACAATATGTGCCTTGCTGCCCCTACTGTCACTGGGAAAGGACATCGCAAGATTGAACCCAAAGCCAAGCACTTCTCCCATTGCAAGAACTATAGATCTAGTAGGCCAAACCAAACCAATAATTCGAAGAGACTTGCAAGGATATTATAATCATACATAAAGAGTTCAGAAAAGAACCAAATATTTCTCATAGATAATCTTGATCATAAACCCACAATTCATCGGATCTTGACAAACACACCGCAAAAAGAGATTACATCGAATAGATCTCCTCGAAGACCGAGGAGAACTTGGTATTGAGATCGAAAGAGAGAGAATAAGCCATCCAGATACTAGCTATGGACCCAAAGGTCTGTGATAAACTACTCACAACTCATGGTGAGGCGATGATGATGATGTAGAAGCACTCCATGGTAGATCCCCCCTTTCGGCGGAGCTCCGGAACAAGCCCCAAGATGGGATCTCACGGGAACAGAAGGTTGCGGCGGTGGAACTAGGGTTTTCTCTGTTGTTCTGATAGTTTCGGGGTACGTAGGTATATATAGGAGGAAGGAGGGCACCAGGGGCCAAACGTGGGGCCCACGAGGCAAGGGGCGCGCCCTATAGGGGGCGCGCGCCCCCCACCATTGTGGGCGCCACCTGTGCCCTACTCCGTGGTTCTCAAGTCTCCCCTGCGTATTTTGCTCCAAAAATATCTCTCCCGAAGGTTTCATTCCATTTGGACCCCGTTTGATATTCCTTTTCTGTAAAACCCTAAAACAGGTAAAAAACAGCAATCTGGACTGGGCCTTTGGGTTAGTAGATTAGTCCCAAAAATAATATAAAAGTGTATAACAAAGCCCATTAAACATCCAAAACATCATAAATAATAGCATGGAACAATCAAAAATTATAGATACGTTGGAGACGTATCAGGTCGGTGCTGGAGGAGTGTGGGCGATGGTTGAGGTACAACGGCTACTAAAATTTGGGTAAAGTAATTGATGCGGGGTAGGAGTGCCCAAGATCGCGCATGGTCTAATAAGAATATGCATGTATGATAATAAGGAAAAGTGGCGGAACCGCCGATTTTTGCAACGCTTAAGGAGGGTAGTTTGTTTTTATATTTGTAGCTAGCTAGTGTATTGCACACGGTTCGTCCTAATTTCTAAATAAACTTGCCCGCCTTTAGCTTGCGCAGGTGGTGATTTTACAGCGCACTTGCATCGCACACGGTTAAGCCAGTACCTCCACCCTTTGGTCGCGCTTGCGCAGTCGTGGTGATTTTACAACGCACTTCCATCGCACACGGTTGAGCAAGTACCTCCACCTTTGCTCGCGCTTGCGCAGATCATGATACATAGCGCACTTGCATCATACACGGTTAAGTCATTATACCCGTGTCCGTTGAGCATCATCAGAGTCTTTGCAGCAAAGCAAACGTTAGAGAGGGTCAGAAGACAGCCGCACCAGCATGGGGCCCAAATATATATGAGTGAAAAGGGTGTTCTGCGATGTTCAAAACTCCAATGCACAACTTTGACCGCCCGGGCCCACGGTTGGGTGCGTCATCAAAGATCGATGAGAGGGGCCTAAAGTCAAGAACCACCTGGAAGTGGCCAAATATATGTAGAATATATGTTTGGAACTTTAACTAGATAATGCACAACTTTTGTGTCACCTGCCTCACAAACCCGAAAGCACCCTTGGATATATCTATAATGACATAATGTCGTAGCTAGCTAGGATGCTTGGCCCACCACCTCCCACTTCATGTCAGCGGGGAGGATGCACGTAATGATACTTTGTTCATACATGCATCTCGCCATGACCTACCATAAGACGGACCAATGAATCTATCATTTGGTCAAACGACAACTGTTGTTGTCGATAAAACGCTTGGGCCAATGGATTGAATCATAAAAGTCACACGAGAGGGACCACAAAACCAGCACCTCTTGCATGCGGCCCAAAATGATTTATGTTGGAAAGGGGTGACGTGTGTTTTCAATATAGAATAATGTACAATTTAGGTGTGGTGCCTACCTCTCAATGCAGACAACAACCTTGAAGGCAATGTAGTTAAGGACGAGATATGCAGGGTATGATGTAGGTCAAACCCAGCAATCCAAGCATGTGGGAGGGAATCCTGACAACGCATGAGCTCGAGCTTTGGTTGAGCGACGTGTGACGGTGACCAGCCCTAACACGAACTAGGAGGAATCCATTCATGGCCAACACATACCCCTCGTTATCGGTCAAAGGGATGATATATGTACACTCGGGGAGCCCACAAATATGTGTGTCATCACAAAAAACCGCACAAGGGAGAAGTGGTCAATCAGAAGACCCCCTATACACTGCATGCGGCCCGAAAATATGTATGGGTACGATGGTGTGTGATGTGTTTAAATCCCGAATTCCCAACTTCGATGGGCCACCAACTACATTACAAACCGAACACCGTACCCAACTCCAAGCCTGGTTCAATACGTACGATGTCGGTTTCCCAACTTCGAGGTGGCGGGGGGGGGGG
>LR738710.1:545999560-546017352 GCA_902687465.1 Secale cereale | reverse complement strand
GGTCAAACATTGTTTGTCCTAGCATGGCACACATCTATATGCCTATATATAGTGTGCGTATAACTTTGAAAGTTGGTCATTGGATGAAGCCAATCCGACGGTACAGAGATGACAAATCGAGCACTACGGGCCGTTGGATATCATCTACATTCCACCAGATTATGCCACATGTACAATCTATAAGACTCCATGGTTGAACTTAAGCATAATGCACAAACCTCAAAACACAAGCACTTCTCCTTTGTTTCAAAATCTTCCATATCTTAATTGCCCGAACTTTTTTTTCTAAATGAATTGTCACTATTTGTTCTTACTTTATGCTTTACAATGCACAATTCCATGAATCTTAAAAAAATTCCTTTTATAAAATTAATTGATTTTGAATGAGTGAACTATAAGAATTAAACGAACATCTACATCATGCATATATGACTCAAAGCTTACATGCTATAGTGTGGTATTTATTCATAATTTGGTTACCAAATCTCAAGCGTGCAATGCACGTGTACCTTACTAGTATAAATAGGAAACCATCATGGTCAAACCCTTCTCGTTGTTGGGTCAAAGGGATAGATTGTGTGGGCCCCCCTCATTGTCGGTAAAGGATAATATATATACCTCAGGGAGCCCACAGATATGTGTAGCGTCTAGAAACTTCACAAGGGAGGCATGCTCGACCAGAACACCCTACCCCCTATACCCTGCATGCAACCTGAAAAAGGTTTATATAATCACCATGACAGGTCACTATAGAGTCAATCATTCTTTAATTATTTTAGAGCAAAAAATAATCAATAAAAACATAGTCTATAAATTAGCAAAACAAGGATCCCAAGGTTTATATAATCGCCATGACACGGTCATTATAGAGATAAATGAAGCTTGAGATATGCAACTTCCCACCGGATCACCCATCCTTGGACTACTACAGCCCGAGCATGCTTAAGTTCTGTGTTCTATTCAACTAGGCTAATGGATGGGAAGCAACCCCTTGTTGATAGGAATTGTCTCCTTGCCTTTAAGGCGTTTCACGCTGGTCACCCTATGGGACCTACTCCCTCCTATCACACACATTTGTGCATTTAGAAACGGTGTGCGATATTTACCTGGCCGGCGTGTCGCCGCCTAGCCTTCAATGAGCACTGACACTGGTAGCGAGAAAGTGATGGGAGAAGAGACGGGAAACCGATGAGAGGACTGGCGGGAAATGGTAGCCTGTTTAGAAAACATAGTAGACAAGCAAGCGTAAGCTAGCACGACCCATGCACACGATGCTTACCCATGTACTGCATGTGCTGTCGAAATGGCTGAGGGTCGACGTTCGATCTGGGAGCATCCAATAGTGCAGACGTACGATCCGTGGGGTTTGGGTTCTAGCCAATCAGAATGCACGACTCAGATCGTGCACGCAGCAGGGAGGGGGGGAATCGATCACAGTTTGGTAGGCACACGGCTTTCGTGAGTGAACCGTGTGCTATTTGAATACATTTCTTGAGAAGAATCTCGGTTTTTAAATCCCCGTAAATCCAAAACTCACCCGAAAATCATGAAAATTGGCATGGTGTCACGACATGCCACATATATGTCGAGGAATTTTTTCATCCATTTTGGCGCAAGTTTTATTACAAGCCTCTTACAAACCGGAGCTTCTCTCAAAGAAGCCTCGTGGTTCCTGTTGGGGAACGTAGTATTTAAAAAAAAATACTACGATCACGCAAGATCTATCTACTAGATGCATAGTACTGAGAGGGGAGAGTGTGTCTACGTACCCTCGTAGACCGAAAGCGGAAGCGTCTAGTGACGCGGTTGATGTAGTCGAACGTCTTCGCGATTCAACCGATCAAGCACCGAACGTACGGCACCTCCGCGTTCAACACACGTTCAGCTTGATGACGCCCCACGAGCTCTTGATCCAGTTGAGCTTCATGGGAGAGTTTCGTCAGCATGACGGCGTGGTGACGGAGATGATGATGCTACCGGCGCAGGGCTTCGCCTAAGCACTGCAACGGTATGCCCGAGGTGTGTTTCTGTGGAGGGGTGCACCGCACACGGCTAGAACAATGTTTCGTGTGTGTCTTTGGGTGCCCCCCTACCCCCATATATAAAGGATCAAGGGGGGAGGTGCGGCCAGGCCAAGGGGCGCGCCAAGGGAGTAGGATTCCTACTCCTAGTAGGAATAGGAACCCCCTTTCCTATTCCTACTAGGAGTAGGAAAGGAAGGGGGAGAAGAGAAGGAAAGGAGAGGTGGCACCTCCCCCCTTTTCCTAGTCCAACTAGGAACCCTAGGGGGTGTGGCCAGCCCTATGTGCTGCCCCTCTCTTTCCCTCATTGGCCAACTATGGCCCATACTCCCTCGGGGGGTCCCGGTAACCCCCTCCGGCACTCTAGTTTTACCTGATAACACCCGGAACACTTCTGGTGTCCGAATATAGTCGTCCAATATATTAATCTTTATGCCTCGGACATTCCAAGACTCCTCGTCATGTACGTGATCTCATCCGGGACTCTGAACTACCTTCGGTACATCAAAACTCATAAACTCATAATACCGATCGTCATCAAACGTTAAGCGTGCGGACCCTATGGGTTCGAGAACTATGTAGACATGACCGAGACTCATCTCCGGTCAATAAAAAATAGCGGAACTGGATGCTCATACTGTCTCCTACATATTCTACGAAGATCTTTATCGGTCAAACTGCATAACAACATACGTTGTTCCCTTTGTCATCGATATGATACTTGCCCGAGATTCGATCATCGGTATCTCAATACCTAGTTCAATCTCGTTACCAGCAAGTCTCTTTATTCGTTCCGTAATACATCATCTCATGACTAACTCATTAGTCATTTGCTTGCAAGGCATATTATGATGTGCATTACCGAGAGGGCCCAGAGATACCTCTCCGACACTCGGAGTGACAAATCCTATACTTGATCTATGCCAACACCACGAACACTTTCGGAGACACCTGTAGAGCATCTTTATAATCACCCAGTTACGTTGTGACGTTTGATAGCACACAAGGTGTTCCTCCCATATTCGGGAGTTGCATAATCTCATAGTCATAGGAACATGTATAAGTCATGAAGAAAGCAATAGCAGTAAAACTAAACAATCATAGTGCTAAGCTAACAGATGGGTCTTGTCCATCACATCATTCTCCTAATGATGTGATATTGTTGATCAAATGACAACTCATGTCTATGGCTAGGAAACATAACCATCTTTGATCAATGAGCTAGTCTAGTAGAGGCATACTAGGGACATACTGTTTTGTCTATGTATTCACACATGTACTAAGTTTCTGGTTAATACAATTCTAGCGTGAATAAAAGACATTTATCATGATATAAGGAAATACAAATAACATCTTTATTATTGCCTCTAGGGCATATTTCCTTTAGTCTCCCACTTGAACTAGAGTCAATAATCTAGACTACAAAGTAATGATTCTAACACCCATGGAGTCTTGGTGTTGATCATGTTTTGCCCGTGGAAGAGGCTTAGTCAACGGGTCTGCGACATTCAGATCCATATGTATATTGCAAATTTCTATGTCTCCCTCCTTGACTTGATCGCGGATGGAATTGAAGCGTCTTTTGATGTGCTTTGTTCTCTTGTGAAACCTGGATTCCTTCGCCAAGGCTATTGCTGAAGTGTTGTCACAAAAGATTTTCATTGGACCCGATGTACTAGGTATTACACCTAGATCGGATATGAACTCCTTCATCCAGACTCCTTCATTTGTTGTTTCCGAAGCAACTATGTATTCCGCTTCACACGTTGATCCCACCATGACACTCTGCTTGGAACTGCACCAATTGACAGCTCCACCGTTCAATAAAAATACATATCCGGTTTGTGACTTAAGCATCCAGATCAGTGTCAAAGCTTGAACCGACGTAACCATTTACGACGAGCTCTTTGTCACCTCCATAAACGAGAAACATATCCTTTGTCCTTTTAAGGTACTCCAGGATGTTCTTGACCGCTGTCCAGTGATCCACTCTTGGATTACTTTGGTACCTCCTTGCTAAACTTATAGCAAGGCACACATCAGGTCTGGTACATAGCATTGCATACATGATAGATACTATGGCCGAGGCATAGGGAATGACTTTCATTACCTCTATATCTTCTACAATGGTCGGGCATTGAGTCTTACTCAACTTCACACCTTGTAACACAGGGAAAAACCCTTTCTTTGACTGATCCATTTTGAACTTCTTCAAAACTTTATCAAGGTATGTGCTTTGTGAAAGTCCAATTAAGCGTCTTGATCTATCTCTATAAATCTTGATGCCTAATATGTAAGCAGCTTCACCGAGGTCTTTCATTGAAAAATTATTATTCAAGTATCCTTTTATGCCATCCAGAAATTATATATCACTTCCAATCAACAATATGTCATCAACATATAATATCAGAAATGCTACAGAGCTCCCACTCACTTTCTTGTAAATACAAGCTTCTCCAAAAGTGTGTATATAACCATATTCTTTGATGACCTCGTCAAAGCATATATTCCAACTTCGATATGCTTGCACCAGTCCATAGATGGATCGCTGGAGCTTGCACACTTTGTTAGCACCTTTAGGATCGACAAAACCTTCTGTTTGCATCATATACAACTCCTCTTTGAGATATCCATTCAGGAATGCAGTTTTGACATCCATTTGCCAGATTTGATAATCATAAAATGCGGCAATTGCTAACATGATTTGGACAGACTTAAGCATCGCTACGGGTGAGAAAGTCTCATCGTAGTCAACTCCTTGAACTTGTCGAAAACCTTTCGCAACAAGTCGAGCTTTGTAAACAGTAACATTACCTTCAGCGTCGGTCTTCCTCTTGAAGATCCATTTATTTTTGATGGCTTGCCGATCATCGGGCAAGTCAACCAAAGTCCATACTTTGTTCTCATACATGGATCCCATCTCAGATTTCATGGCCTCAAGCCTTTTTGCGGAATCTGGGCTCATCATCGCTTCCTCAAAGTTCGTAGGTTCATCATGGTCTAGTAACATGACTTCCAGAATCGGGTTGCCGTACCACTCTGGCACGGAACGCACTCTAGTTGATCTACGAAGTTCAGCAGTAACTTGATCCGAAGTTTCATGATAATCATCATTAGCTTCCTCACTAATTGGTGTACGTATCACTGGAACTAGTTTCTGTGATGTGCTACTTTCCAATTCGGGAGAAGGTACAATTACCTCATCAAGTTCCACTTTCCTCCCACTCACTTTTTTCAAGAGAAACTCTTTCTGTTGAAAGGCTCCATTCTTAGCAACGAATATCTAGCCTTCGGATCTGTGATAGAAGGTGTACCCAACAGTCTCCTTTGGGTATCCTATGAAGATACATTTCTCCGACTTGGGTTTGAGCTTATCAGGTTGAAGCTTTTTCACATAAGCATCGCAGCCCCAAAATTTAAGAAACGACAACTTTTGTTTCTTGCCAAACCACTGTTCATAAGGCGTCATCTCAACGGATTTAGATGATGCCCTATTTAATGTGAATGCAGCTGTCTCTAAAGCATATCCCCAAAACGATAGTGGTAAATCGGTAAGAGACATCATAGACCGCACCATATCTAATAAAGTACGATTACGATGTTCAGACACACCATTATGTTGTGCTATTCCAGGTGGCGTGAGTTGTGAAACTATTTCGCATTGTTTCAAATGAAGACCAAACTCGTAACTCAAATATTCACCTCCACGATCAGATTGTAGAAACTTTATTTTCTTGTTACGATGATTCTCTACTTCACTCTGAAAATTCTTTGAACTTTTCAAATGTTTCAGACTTATGCTTCATCAAGTAGATATACCCATATCTGCTCAAATCATCAGTGAAGGTTAGAAAATAACGATACTCGCCACGAGCCTCAACACTCATCGGTCCACACACATCAGTATGTATGATTTCCAACAAATCTGTTGCTCGCTCTATTGTTCCAGAGAACGGAGTTTTAGTCATCTTGCCCATGAGGCAGGGTTCGCAAGAACCAGGTGATTCATAATCAAGTGATTCCAAAAGTCCATCACTATGGAGTTCTTCATGCGCTTTACACCAATATGACCTAAATGGTAGTGCCACAAATAAGTTGCACTATCATTATTAACTTTGCATGTTTTGGCTTCAATATTATGAATATGTGTATCACTACGATCGAGATCCAACAAGAATAGACCACTCTTCAAGGGTGCATGACCATAAAATATATTATTCATACAAATAGAACAACCATTATTCTCAGATTTAATTGAATAACCGTCTCACAATAAACAAGATCTAGATATAATGTTCATGCTTACCGCTGGCACCAAATAACAATTATTCAGGTCTAAAACTAATCCCGAAGGTAGATGTAGAGGTAGCGTGCTGATGGCGATCACATCGACTTTGGAACCATTTCCCACGCACATCGTCACCTCGTCCTTAGCCAATCTTCGTTTAATCTGTAGCCCCTCTTTCAAGTTACAAATATTAGCAACTGAACCGGTATCAAATACCCAGGTGCTACTACGAGCATTAGTAAGGCACACATCAATAACATGTATATCACATATACCTTTGTTCACCTTGACATCCTTCTTATCCGCCAAATACTTGGGGTAGTTCCACTTCCAGTGTCCAGTCTCTTTGCAGTAGAAGCACTCAGTTTCAGGCTTGGCTCCAGACTTGGCTTTCTTCATGGGAGTAGCAATTGTCTTGCTATTCTTCTTGAAGTTCCCCTTCTTTCCCTTGCCCTTTTTCTTGAAACTAGTGGTCTTGTTAACCATCAACACTTGATGCTCCTTTTTGATTTCTACCTCCGCAGCTTTGTGCATGGCGAAGAGCTCGGGAATTGTCTTCTGCATCCCTTGCATGTTATAGTTCATCACGAAGGCTTTATAGCTTGGTGGCAGTGATTGAAGAACTCTATCAATAACACTATCTTCGTCAACTTTGCAACCAAGTTGAGTCATATGATTATAGTACTCAGACATTATGAGCAAGTGTTCACTGATAGAACTGTTCTCCTCCATCTTACAGCTGTAGAACTTATTGGAAATCTCATATTTCTCAATTCGGGCATTTTCTTGAAATATCAAATTCAACTCCTGGAACATCTCATATGCTCCATGACGTTCGAAACGTCGTTGAAGTCCCGGTTCTAAGCCGTAAAGCATGGCACACTGAACTATCGTGTAGTCATCAGAACGAGCTTGCCAGGCGTTCATAATGTCTCGGGTTGCTCCTGCAGCAAGCTTGTCACCCAACAGTGCTTCAAGGACATAATTCTTATGTGTAGCAATGAGGATAATCCTCAAGTTACGGACCCAGACTGTGTAATTGCTACCATCATCTTTCAACTTAGCTTTCTCTAGGAATGCATTAAAATTCAAGGGAACGGTAGCACAGGCCATTGATCTACAACAACATAGATATGCATAAACTATCAGGACTAAGTTCATGATAAATTAAAGTTCAATTAATAATATTACTAAAGAACTCCCAGTTAGATAGACATCCCTCTAGTCATCTAAATGATCACATGATCCAAATCAACTAAACCATGTCCGATCATCACGTGAGATGGAGTAGTTTTCAATGGTGAACATCTTATGTTGATCATATCTACTATATGATTCACGCTCGACCTTTCGGTCTCCAGCGTTCTGAGGCCATGTCTGTACATGCTAGGCTCGTCAAGTTTAACCCGAGTATTCTGTGTGTGCAAAACTGGCTTGCACCCGTTGTATGTGACCGTAGAGCTTATCACACCCGATCATCATGTGGTGTCTCGGCATGACAAACTTTCGCAACGGTGCATACTCAGGGAGAACACTTGTACCTTGAAATTTAGTAAGGGATCATCTTATAATGCTACCGCCGTACTAAGCATAATAAGAAGCATAATAAGATAAACATCACATGCAATCAAAATATGTGAGATGATATGGCCATCATCATCTTGTGCTTTCGATATCCATCTCCAAGGCACTGTCATGATCACCATCGTCACCGGCGCGACACCTTGATCTCCATCATAGCATCGTTGTCGTCTCGCCAACTATTGCTTCTACGACTATCGCTACCGCTTAGTGATAAAGTAAAGCAATTACATGGTGATTGTATTTCATACAATAAAGCGACAACCATATGGCTCCTGCCAGTTGCCGATAACTTTACAAAACATGATCATCTCATACAATAACGTATAACTCATCATGTCTTGACCATATCACATCACAGCATGCCTTGCAAAAACAAGTTAGACGTCCTCTACTTTGTTGTTGCAAGTTTTACGTGGCTGCTACGGGCTTAGCAAGAACCGTTCTTACCTACGCATACAAAACCACAATGATTTTTCGTCAAGTATGTGATGTTTTAACCTTTACAAGGACTGGGTGTAGCCACACTCGATTCAACTAAAGTTGGACAAACTGACACCCACCAGCCACCTGTGTGCGAAGCACGTCGGTAGAACCAGTCCCGCGTAAGCGTACGCATAATGTCGGTCCGGGCCGCTTCATCCAACAATACCGCCGAATCAAAGTATGACATGTTGGTAAGCAGTATGACTAGTATCGTCCACAACTCACCTGTGTTCTACTAGTGCATATCATCTACACATAGACCTGGCTCATGATGCAACTCTTGGGGAACGTAGTATTTCAAAAAAAATCATACGATCATGCAAGATCTATCTACTAGATGCATAGCAATGAGAGGGGAGAGTGTGTCTCTGTACCCTCGTAGACCGAAAGCGAAAGCGTCTAGTGACGCGGTTGATGTAGTTGAACGTCTTCGCGATTCAACCGATCAAGCACCGAACGTACGGCACCTCCGCGTTCAGCACACGTTCAGCTTCGCTTAAGCACACGTTCAGCACATGTTCGGCACCCACGAGCTCTTGATCCAGTTGAGTTTCACGGGAGAGTTTCATCGGCACGACGACGTGGTGATGGAGATGATGAAGCTACCGGTGTAGGGCTTCGCCTAAGCACTGCAACGGTATGACCGGGGTGTGTTCCTGTGGAGGGGGGCACCCCACACGGCTAGAACAATGTTTCTTGTGTGTCTTTGGGTGCCCCCTGCCCTCGTATATAAAGGAGCAAGGGGGGAGGTGCGGCCAGGCCAAGGGGCACGCCAAGTGAGTACGATTCCTACTCCTAGTAGGAATAGGAACCCCCCTTTCCTATTCCTACTAGGAGTAGGAAAGGAAGGGGGAAGAGAAGGAAAGGAGAGCTGGCGCCTCCCCCCTTTTCCTAGTACAACTAGGAACCCGAGGGGGTGCGGCCAGCCCTATGGGCTGTCCCTCTCTTTCCCTCATTGGCCCACTATGGACCATACTCCCTCGGGGGGGTTCCGTAACCCCCTCCGGCACTCCGGTTTTACCCGATAACACCCGGAACACTTCCGGTGTCCAAATATAGTCGTCCACTACATTAATCCTTCTGTCTCAGAAATTCCGGGACTGCTCGTCATGTCCGTGATCTCATCCGGGACTCCGAGCTACCTTTGGTACATCAAGATTCTTAAACTCATAATACCGATCGTCATCAAACGTTAAGCGTGCGGACCCTACGGGTTTGAGAACTATGTAGACATGACCGAGACTCATCTCCGGTCAATAACCAATAGCGGAACCTGCATGCTCATATTGGATCCTACATATTCTACGAAGATATTTATCGTTCAAACAGCATAACAACATACGTTCTTCCCTTTGTCATCGGTATGTTACTTGCCCGAGATTCGATCGTCGGTATCTCAATACCTAGTTCAATCTTGTTACCGGCAAGTCTCTTTACTCGTTCTGTAATACATCATCTCATGACTAACTCATTAGTTCTTTTCTTGCAAGGCTTATTATGATGTGCATTATAGAGAGGGCCCAGAGATACCTCTCCGACACTCGGAGTGACAAATCCTATTCTTGATCTATGCCAACACCACGAACACTTTCGGAGACACTTGTAGAGCATCTTTATAATCACCCAGTTACGTTGTGACGTTTGATAACACACAAGGTGTTCCTCCGGTATTCGGGAGTTGCATAATCTCATAGTCATAGTAACATGTATAAGTCATGAAGAAAGCAATAGCAGTAAAACTAAATGATCATAGTGCTAAGCTAACGGATGGGTCTTGTCCATCACACCATTCTCCTAATGATGTGATCTCGTTGATCAAATGACAACTCATGTCTATGGCTAAGAAACATAACCATCTTTGATCAATGAGCTAGTCTAGTAGAGGCATACTAGGGACATACTGTTTTGTCTATGTATTCACACATGTGCTAAGTTTTCGGTTAATACAATTCTAGCATGAATAAAAGACATTTATCATGATATAAGGAAATACAATTAACATCTTTATTATTGCCTCTATGGCATATTTCCTCCACTTCCGATAGGGAAATGTGTTCCCCTTGTGGGTGAAACGATAATCACTGCCTCATTTTTCCTTGTATTTTCTTCTACGGGCAACATGGATCGACAGGATATTCGTGCTGAAATTTAAACTTATTCATGGTTCGTTTGGCCTTTTTATACACTAATTGAGTTTCCTAGGCATTTAATGTCCATAATTCAAATCTGGACTTCATATACATGCTCCAGTTCACCAAAATGGCTAGAAAAATTATACATGTGTCCTTGGGTGCATGTTTAGGTCCCATGCCAGGAATGGGAATGAATTACAACCTTACCGACGTCCTGGCTCATGCTCAAACATTTGGAATCTCGGTGTTTAAGTCCCCGTAAATCCTAATCTCACTAGAAAGTCATGAAATTTGGCATGGTGTCACGTCATGGCACATATATGTCGTGGTAAAAACATTGTCCAATTTAGGCCAAGCTTTATTGCAAACCTCATACAAACCGGAGCTTCTCTCAAAGATGCCTCGTGGTTCCAACAGGGAAACGTATTCCCCTTGTGGGCGAAACATAATCACTGCCTCTTTTCGCCTTGTATTTTCTTCTACGGGCAATATGGAACGACAGGATATCCGTGCTGAAATTTAAACTTATTCAGGGTTCGTTCGGCCTTTTTAAACACTAATTGAGTTTCCTAGGCATTTAATGTCCATAACTCAAATTTGAACATCAAATACATGCCCCAGTTCACCTAAATGGGTAAAAAAAAGTATACATGTGTCCTTGGGTGCATGTTTAGGTCCCATGCCAGGAATGGAAACGAATTACAACCGTACCAGCGTCCTGGCTCGTCCTCAAACATTTGGAATCTTGGTTTTTAAATCCCCGTAAACCCTATACTCACCAGAAAGTCATGAAAGTTGGCATGGCGTCACGTCATGGCACATATATGTCATGGTAAAAACATTGTCCAATTTGGGCCAAGCTTTATTACAAACCTCTTACAAACCGGAGCTTCCCTCAAAGAAGCCTCGTGGTTCCGATAGGGAAATGTGTTACCCTTCTGTGAAATGTAATCAATGCCTCTTTTCGCCTTGTATTTTCTTCTACGGGCAACATGGAACGATAGGATATCCATGCTGAAATTTAAACTTATTTAGGGTTCGTTTGGTCTTTTTATACACTAATTGAGTTTCCTAGGCATAGTTTCCTAGGCATTTAATGTCCATAATTCAAATCTGAACTACAATTACATGCTCTAGTTCACCAAAATGGGTAGAAAAATTATACATGTGTCCTTGGGTGCATGTTTAGGTTCCATGCCAGGAATGGGAATGAATTACAACCATACCGGCGTCCTGGCTCATCCTCAAACATTTGGAATCTCGATTTTTAAATCCCCATAAGTCCAAAACTCAACAAAAAGTCATCAAAGGTGGCATGGTGTCACGTCAAGGCACATATATGTTGAGGTAAAAACATTGGCAATTTGGGCCAAGCTTTATTACAAACCTCTTACAAACCGGAGCCTGTCGCAAGAACCCTCGTGGTTTCAGTAGGGAAACGTGTCCCCCTGTGGGCCAAACGAAAATTGCTCCCTCTTCTAGCCTCGTATTTTCTTCTCACGCAACACGGAACAATGGGAGGTTCGCACTGAACTTTGAAATTATTCAGGGTTTGTTTGATCTTTTTATTCATTAATTGAGTTTTCCAGGCATTTAATGTCCATAATTCAAATCCGAACTACAAATACATGCTCCAGTGAACGTACATGTGTCCTTGGGGTGCATGTTTAGGTCCCATGGAACGAATGGGGATGAATTCAATTGTCCCGCCATCCTGGCTTGGCCACAAATATTGCGATTATCGGTTTTTAAATCTCTGTAAATGCAAAACTCACCAGTAAATCATGAAACTTGGCATGGTGTCACTACATGGTACATATAATTGTCCAATTTGGGCGAAATTATATTACCAGCCTCTTACAAACCGAAGCTTCACGCAACCCTCATGGTTCCGGTAGGGAAACATGCCCCTCTTGTGGGCGAAACGATAATCGTTGCCTCTTCGCGCCCTGAACTTTGTTTTCTATATGCAACATAGAATAACAGGAGTGTCGTGCTAAAATTTGAAACTATTCAGGGTTCGTTTAGCCATTGTATATATTAATTAAGTTTTCTAGGCATTTAATGTATTCCATAATTCAAATTTGAACTACAAGCACATGCTCGAGTTAAGCAAAATGGGTGGGAAATCATACATGTGTCATTGGGTGCATGTTTAGGTCTGATTTAAGGAATGGGAATGAATTACAAACTTCTCGCCGTCCTCAAACATTGAGAATCTCGGTTTTTAAATCCTTGTAAAACAAAAACTCACCCAAAAAACATGAAACTTGGCAAGGTTTCATAAAATGGCACATATATGTCGTGGTAAAAAAATCATCCAGTTTGAGACAAGGCGCACACATTAATAGACAACAAAGTCCTTTTTGGAACAAATAGCTGACACATTAATATCGCAAACGGTTGTATTATATGAACCATGTCAAAATTTAACCATACTCAGTGGCGTGTGTGCAGTTGTTTGATTAGATGGGACGAGTGCGAGAAGTTCGCCGTGCAGGCTCGACGAGACACGTGCGAGCAGTCCGCCGCGCAGGCTCGATGGGGCGTGTTCATCCTGTCCGCCTTGCAGGCTCGACGGGACATGTGCGAGTAGCAAGGATACCCATGATCATCGGGAAGCGAGCTCTTTGACCTCCATGCACCAGCCGCCGCCTGTCTCGCTCACAACTTCTCCATTAATGGGTTAATTAAAGCACCTAGACGGAGGTCGTTTGTTTGTGATCCCATGGCAGCATTTGCTTTGTTCATGTTTTCAACTCGTATTCCAACCTAATTTAAATTGCCACATAGGGCAATGGATAATACAACGACAAATAAAATGTAAATGGATAATACGACGACAAATTTACAATGGTGCAGATAATAATTGTCTTACATATTCCAGATAATTTAAAATGCCGCATGCGGCAAAGCCTGGAAGACACGGGGGCAAGAGAAGAAGGAAATCGCAGACAACGATATGGGTCGCTACTATCTCTACTCGTCGATGGACAGCCGGGCGACAACATCCTCTAGATCCTTCTTCAATTTCTCATGACTTTGCTTGAAAGCAGCCATGGATTCCTCCACCTCCTACTCACGCTCGATCCACAACTTCCTCAAGTCACCCATCAGTTCCTCGATGATCGGTGTCAGCGTCATCCTCGAGGCACTGCTCTGCTCATGTAGCATCTTCTAGCCGGCGGCCTCCTCCTCCTTCTTGGCGAGCGCCATGAGGAGCTTCGCATTGTCACCCATGAGTTGCTCGACGAGGCCGGTTGCCTTGTCAACTGAGGCATCGCTGATCTCGAGAAGCTTCATCTAGCCGTCAACCAGCTCCTGCTGCTTAATGAGGCCAGCAAGAATGTCATCGTCGTCGGCCAAGGACTTCAACAACACCAGCTCGTCGTGATCGCTGAAGCGGCGAGTGCGCTTGTGAGAGCCCTCGAGTGCCCGTGACAGCTTGTTCGAGGGCTCCGTGGCACACCAGGACATCTCTGCTGTGGCTGCCGCTTTGCGGTGGGACCTCTCTAGTGCTTCCGCGGCCTTGGTATTTGTTGTCTGGTTATATGTCCACCAGAAACTCCTCCCGCTCATGGCGGACGACTTGACAGGAAAGACATATTTTGTGGGTGATGAGGAGAGGAACTGTGAAGTAATTTTTGAGTGTGTAGTTTTTATAGCCCGATGCCAAGTGTGAACACATATTAGGTTGATCGATGTGAACACATATTAGTTTGATCTGTGTGAACACATTTGCAATTACTTATTGCGTTGTAATCTCCAATCTGACGAGAAACAAAGTCAAAGTTTATTGATGGTTCTGGGCCTACAAAACCCTGTTTATGTTGTTCTATCTCATCGCAAACAGTTCTTTTGGATCAACCGTATGCCATGCATTGGAAGCCCAAAACATGGGTCCTTGTTCTCGACTGTACGTGTACGTGTCTGCCCACTATCACACACGGTCATGATATCACCATCGTGTCCTATGGATGCGCCGTCACGTCTCCCATAGGATGCCCAAAGGATGACCATGTGGCTGCTCGCCATTGAGGCGGCCGCGGTGCGCTCTGCTCGCATCTGTCGACGCATTTTGCTCGCCATTAAGGCTGCCGCGACGCGCTCTACTTTGGCGTCCCTGTGCGCGCTCTGCTCGCCGTTGAGGCAAATTTAGAATGGCAACGGTTAATTGTCTTACATATTCAAGATAATTTAAAATGCCACTTGCGGCAAGGCACAAAACACTCACGACCTACTTATGCATACAATTATAATAAAATCTAGGCTAAAAGGCTGAGCCGGCGGCCTTCCGACGAAGGTCTTGTCGGACCTCATGATCAGCATATCACCCTTGTGGCCGTTTATTATGTGTAACTTACTAATCATCGCACACGAGTACTCGCAGACACATCGTGTGCAATACTCCTAGCCACCGCAAGCAAATAGTTTGCATTTTTTAAAGTTCTTTGTACGAACGGAATCGCACATAATATGTGTCATAATTTCTCGTCGCAAACAGTTCATCCGAATGGGTTGTTTGCTGCAAATCACATACATCTGGTTCACACGAATCATTTGTGTTCTTTTGGCTCATCGCAAATTCCGCATATCACACACATCTTGTTAAGTTGAACTATTTTTGTTCTCTTCCCTAATTGAAAATATTTTGTCCGAGTGAACCCTATGTCACACACACCTTGATCTGGATAACCGTTTCTATTGCATTCCCTCATAGCACATAGTTCATCGGAGTGAACTATATGCCGTATATTTCACACCCATTGTTATGGCTGCCCATTTCTGTTGTTCCGCCTCATCGCAAACAGTTCTGCTAGATCAACCGTATGCCCAGCATCACACATGTAACTAAAATATGAACTGTGTTTGATGTCTCCGCCATCGCAAACGTTTTGCACCTTTTTTGATGTTTTTTACATCCCTGTTTGCGATTAATGCATCGCACACAGTTTCGTCAAAGGGTCTCTGATCATAGGGTCGCGTTACCAGCATTCTGTAGTAGTGCTATAAGCATCGTGTTAAAATTATTTCTAGAGCTAAAATTCACATCAATAGCATTATTGTTTTTCTCAACCAAAGTAGATAGTGGCACATCATAGGATCAACATGAGTATTTTTTATAGCAAGCATTTTCATAAGAGCATTCGATTTATTAGTCAATGTAGAAACTTCTTCGACAAACTTCACCTTCTAACCAGTTGGAGCTCTTTTGTTGTGCCATTTGTCATAATATTATCAAGGAGTTTTGTAGATTCACCTACAGCAGAGTCTATAAGATTTCTCGACACAAATTTTAGTCCCACATATTTATTTTTGTATAATCATCGATAATCTTAAGCCATGAGTGGAACAATATCTAATCGTTAATTTCTTTTTCTCCCAAGATTGGGCAACATGTTCAAGCTCAAGTTGCTTCAATTCATAATTTCATTTCTAAGAGAAATAATCTTAGCGGGAGGAAAATACTTGGCAATAAAAGCATCGTTACACTTATCCCACGAATTAATCCTCTTGCAAGGCAAGGATAAAAACCAAGTGTTAGCACAATTTCTTAGCGCGAAAGGAAATAATTTCAACTTTGTAATATCATTATCCATAATTGAGCGAAAGTATGAAGATGGGAAGCAACATCATCATTAGGAGTTCCAAAAAAATGTTCTTTCATAATGATATTTAGCAAAGCGGCATTAATATCACATGACTCCGCATTCCGCACTAGTGGAGGGAGGAGCAATTGGAGTACTAATAAAATAATTATTCTTAGTATTTGAGATGTCACACAATTTTGTATTTTCTTGAGACATGACGACAAAGCAAGCAAGCAAACTAAAAAAAAGTAAAATATTTTTGTGTTTTTGATTTGTATGAGAAGTAGAGGGAGAGGAAAAAGAGAAGCAAATAAAAAGGCAAATGAAAAGTAGAACAAGTAGATGATAGTTTGTATGGAGGAACCTGGCGAGAAGTTGGTGATGTCTCCCCCACAACGATGCTAAAAATTCTTCCTGCTACTTTTAAACCACGTTGGGATTTTCCCTGAAGAGGAGGGGAGATGCAACACGGTAGAGATAAGTATCCCCCTCTGTGAGAACCAAGGTTGTCAAACCAATAGAAGAACCAAGCACCTACACACACAAAATAAAATACTTGCACCCAACGCGGGAAAGACGGTTGTCAAGCCCCTTGAACTCGTTACTTGCAAGGATTAATTCTGATAGTGAAAGATAGTTAGATAAATTGCAAAACTAAATAAAACTAAATAAATTGTAGCAAGGTATTTTGTGTTTTCATATATGATAAAGGTAGACCCAGGGGCATAGTTTTCACTGGAGGCTTCTCTCTTGAACACAAAGCATCTTGTGGGTAAACAAATTACTGTTGGGCAATTGATAGAAAAGTGAACTGTTATTATGTAATTCTTTGCAATGATCACACATATATAGGCATCACGTGTGTGACAAGTAGACTGGCTCCTACCTGCATCTAGTATTATTACTCCACCAATCGACCGTTATTCAGCATGTATCTATGGTCTTAAGTTCATGACAAACAAAGTAACCCATTAAGCAAGATCACATGATGTAGAGAAAGTAGACCCAATCAATATGAATAACCCGCATTATTTATCCTTAATGGAAACAATACAAATACATGTCTTGTCCCATATTATCACTTGGATATAGAGCACCTTAAGATTGAACCCATTACAAAGCACCTCTCCCATTGAAGATAAATCAATCTAGTTGGCCAAACCAAATGGACAAATCAAAGACAAATAAAAAGCTATCGTAATCATGCATAATAAAGTTCAAAAAAGACTTAATTACTTTCAATGAATAATCTGACCATAAACTCACAATTCAACGGATTCCAACAAACACACTGCAGAAGAAGATTACATCAGATATAACTCCAAGAAGATCAAGGAGAACATTGTATTAAAGATCAAAGAGAGATAAGATGCCATCTAACTACTAACTATGGACTCGTAGGTCCGTGGTGAACTACTCACGAATCATCGGTAGGCAGCAAGGATGATGTAGAAGTCCTCCATGATAGATCAACCCCCCCTCGGCAAAGTACCGGAAAAGGCCTCCTGATGGGATCACGAAAGAATAGAAACTTGCGGCGACGGAAAAATTGTTTTGGGTGCCTCTCTGTTGGTTTCCCGATATTTGAGAATTTATAGAAGCGAAATAGGTCAGACGGAGACATGAGGGGCCCACAAGGTAATAAGGCACACCATGTTGCCTTGTCGTCTCCTTGTACGATCTCTGGTCTCCC
>LR738710.1:545933663-545999519 GCA_902687465.1 Secale cereale | reverse complement strand
CCCGAAGCTTCTAGGGTCCCTTTTGGCCAGAAAAAATCATCAAAAAGTTTCGTAGCATCTGGACTCTGTTTGGTACTAATTTTCTGGAAAAATAAATACAAGCAAAAAAAGAGCAGATGGCACTAGGCTAATAGGTTAGTTTCCAAAAATTATATGAAAGGGCATGTAAATGCAAATAAATCATCCAAGATTGATAATACAATAGCACGAAACAATCAAAAATTATAGATACGCTGGAGACATATCAGGGGCCTGTCAACCTAGGGAAAGTGGTTTGCACAGGATAGGACCTGGTAATGTTTCCGTTGTGGTAGGTACATTGCACTATTGTAACTCTACCGTGCGGGAAGAGAAGTAGGGGCCTGGCAACTTGGGTAAGGCGGATCGCACAGGACTAGACCCAGGAACACTTCCATTATGGCGAGCATAACGTTGATACGTCTCCAACGTATCTATAATTTATGAAGTATTCATGCCATGTTTACATTAATTTTATATGATTTTGGTACACTTTCATATGATTTTCATGAACTAACATATTAACCTAATGCCGAGTGCTAGTTGCTCTTTTCTGCAGAAAATCCATACCACACAAAGTCCAAATGCCACGAAAATTGACGGTGTTTTTTTATGGAAGGGAGGAGACCAACAAAGCTTCGGGAGGGAGCCAGAAGGTGTCCAGGAGGTCACAAGTTTGGGTGGTACCCCCCTAGGGTGCGCCACTTGATCTTGTGGGGTGAGGGAGTCGTGGACTAAGGGGTCCTCGGGGCGATGGCCCATTATGCATGGGCCGGACTGGTGGAGCCGTATTATGACAGGAGTTCTATGAAGCCATGGTGTGCTCTCCAAGTCAAGAAGGCACATGATCTCTTTTATTCCTTATTGTAATCTATCTTCGGTAGCCCTAGCCCTATCGGTGCCTATATAAATTGAGGGTTGTAATCATTAGGGGGAAGCTATCTTCATCCCCCATAGCCTAGGGTTAGCTCATATTGATCTCAAGGTAGATCTACTCTGTAAAACCACATGATATACAATCAATACAGTCAAGAAGGATGTAGGGTTATACCTCTTCGAGGGGGCCCGAACCTGGGTAAACACTGTGTTCATCGTCCCTTGTTACCATGGATCCTAGATCCACAGCTCAACACCCCCTACCCCAAGGTATGTCGGTTTTGACAACGACATTGGTGCTTTCATTGAGGGTTCTAATGTTGGATCACCGGAAAGATCGATGGCTCACTTAGTCCTTGGAAAGGACATTTGTCCCGTGGATCTCTTTATCCCTAGACAGCTCTTCGCTTTTGGTAGCATCATGTTGCATGTCGATTCAACCGACCGCCTCGACTAGGTCGAGAACTTTGCTCCTTATTACCGGATTTGATTCGGCAATCTGGAGTACGTTGCTCACACACGAGGGGACTTGGTTTTCTCCGGATTCACCACCTCCACAGGCCCTGCTGCGCCTGCCCCGACGTACACCTCCGATTCAATTTATGAATTGGCCCCAATCCACCAAACGGCTTTGATCTAGGAAGGACTCCTTGTGAGAAGGGAGCTTACTCCACCAACAATCTAATTCACATAGGCGGAGAATTTATCCCCGGCCCTCGAGGCAAAGCCAGAGGACAGAGGTCAAGACTTGATCTCGATCAGACTCCTCCCACACAACTTCCTGCCGGCCTCGAATCCGCACCCTGAGTTGGCGAATAACAGCCAGGGGATGCCCCCGGTCCGAAACAACCCAACCCCATACATTGGTGCGGAGGGTGCGCGGGAGGAGAAAAGCACACCCTTGATGCCCGAAGACAGTCCTATGCCCCTCGAGGTTTCAGCCCTGAATCCCGAAGAGAGGTCCGTACAGGACCAAGGATCGGTTGGGCCACAAACCGACCTCCGCTCAACCACCGCGAAGTCTAGCCTAGAGCTCTCAAATTTGGTAACCCTCGATATGTTGAACGAGGCGTTGGACCAAATCTAGAAACTGGCTATCCAGGAGAACTGACCCTTCGCTTTCAATCACCGGCCCTTCGAGACATTCGACATGGAATTTTATGTCCCACCCACCACCCACTTGGTAGCCACTATCGAAGATTTAACCGACATGCTAGACTATAATTCGGAAAACACCAAATACATGGACGAGGATAGCGGGGCCATGACCAATATTGATGTTGTCCCCCCTGTCACTGGCTGATGGTCAGCCACATCCACGTATGATATCTACATGGTGGACACCCCCAAGGACGGTGAAGACACTCCCAAACAGGACCAAGACAAGACTGGAGATGAGCCACCCAAACATTGAAGGAAGTGTCATCGATCAAAACCTCGTTCAAGCCATGCAAGCAACATGGATTCCATGGAGAACGGCACTGCCGATAATACGGACGACCTCATCGGAGCCGCGGCTAAGGAACACCAGCAGGGTGACCACATGGAGCATGAGGACGAACCCAATCCGGAGGACCTCGAGGACGCCGAAGACAACAATTACCTCCCATCCTCGGAGGAGGAGGCCAGTCTCGGGGAGGAAGATTTCTTCATCCCCGAAGACCCACGGGATCAGGAACGGTTCAGGCGAAGGATTTGAGCCACCGCCCGTAGCCTGAAGAAACAAAAACGCAAGATGAAGGCCGAACTGGAAACCCTCAACGACCGATGGACTAAAGTTCTAGCCGGCGAAGAAGGATACGACCATGAATGGCCAACCAAAAGTTATCCAAAGTGATTACTACTGCTGTAGTTCGACAACGAGGCCTTAGAGCCAACACGTCCAAAATACACCCACGCTGAACAGCCGGACCTCCCCCATCGAGGGCGGGACAAAGAAGCTGCTGAGGTCGAACACCCTGCTGCGCCACCTCGCCGTCCCGTCCTGGATAAACCATGGCCAACCTATGAACACGACCTCCGTCGCAACCTGGACGCTCGAGGAGGCCACCATAGGTCCATCTACGGACCAAGAAAAGACCCACCCGCTTACCTGGATGGTAATTACGACTGGCTGAACCGCAACGATAGAGTTCGGGAGCAGTAGCGGAATCGGATGGCCGAAGACATCCGACAAGACATCGCCCAAGTCCGGGGTGCCGCACTCCCCATGTGCTTCACGGAGGAGGTGATGCAACACGATTTCAAGAGGGCTTCAAACCCGTAAACATCGAACCGTACAAAGAAACTGCACATACAGACATATGGATAGAGGATTTCCTCCTCCACATCCACATGGCCCAAGGAGATTACCTCCACACCATCAAATATTTACCGCTCAAGCTCAAAGGCCCAACTGGTTGAATAGCCTTCCCGAAGACTATATAGGTTGCAGGGAAGAGCTTGAGGACGCTTTTCGAGCAAACATTCAGGGCACCTATGTCCGGCCTCCGGATGCTGACGACCTAAATCACTTCACGCAACAACCCGGAGAGTCTGCCCGACAGTTTTGGAACCGATTCTTGACCAAGAAAAATCGGATTGTTGATTGTCTATATGCCGAAGCCTTGGCTGCCTTTAAGCATAGTGTCAAGGATGAATGGTTAGTATGACAGCTCGGACAGGACAAACCAAGAACTATGGCAGCCCTTACTTCCCTGATGACCTACTTTTGTGCGGGAAAAGACAGCTGGCTTGCCCGCAAATGCACAAACCCGGACACACCAGGTACCTCTGAAGTCCGGTACGGAAATGGAAAACCTTAATGAAGCAAGAATAAAGGTTGCCACGATGATGGTGATGGTGAGGATACGGAAGTGAATTCCAGATTCCGAAACCAGAAGTCCAGACCCCGAAAGAAAGCCCCTAAAGGCAACAGCGATGGCCCGTCTAGACTAGACACGATTCTGGACAGGCCTTGCCAGATCCACGGCACACCAGAGAAGCCCGCCAACCACTCCAACCGAAATTGCTGGGTGATCAAACAAGTCGGAAAACAAACAGGCAAAGACTCGAGCAAAAGCCCATGAAGCGAGGACGGCGACGAGCCCCGCATGCCTAACATCGGAGGCCAGAAGCCCTTCCCTTTCGAGGTCAAGATGGTAAGCATGATCTGCACAACCCACATACCAAAGAAGGAGAGGAAGCGAGCTCTATGGGACGTATACTCTGTCGACACGGTAACGCCAAAGTTCAAACCATGTTCAGCCTGCCCGATCACATTCGATTGCAGGGAACACCCCACTAGCATACACCATGGAGGTTTTGCGGCCCTAGTGCTAGACCCCATCATCGATGGATTCCACCTCACTAGAGTCCTAATGGATGAAGGGAGCAGCCTCAACCTCATATACAAGGATACAGTGAGGAAAATGGGTATCGATCCGTCAAGGATCAAACCCAATAATACCACCTTTAAAGGGGTCGTCCCGGGAGTGGAGGCCTGTTGTACAGCCACCGTAACAGTCGAAGTAGTATTTGGATCTCTGGATAATTTCCGGAGCGAGGATTTGATCTTCTATATCGCAGCCTTCCGTGGTGGCTATCATGCCCTCCTCGGTCGCACAGTGTTCACCAAATTCAACAACATTCCGCATTACATGTACCTCAAACTGAAGATGCCTCGTCCTTCAGGCGTCATAACTATCAACGGCAACACAAAACGCTCACTTCGAACCAAGGAGCACACTGCGGCTCTAGCGGTCAAACACCACACCAGCCCGTTCAGGCCTGGATGCCGAACCACCATAAGGACCGGCCGCAATAGTAAACGAGTCTGAACCCATTCCCCATCATGGGAGCCCGCATGCGTTCGCCGCAAATAAGGATACACGCCACACGGCTCGCCCGTACTCTTCACCCTCCATTTGCCTCTTCAGTACAACTTTGCACTCAAAGTACCATGGTCGGCCCTGAGGCATACCCTGTTCTGAAGTACAGGTTCAGTTTAACCAAACTTCGGCATCACCTCATCTTTGGAAGACCCGGAGACATATTCTGGATACCCTAAAGCATAAAGCTTCTTCAACAGGGCCCTCGCCCATATGGGTCTCATTGAAGATCCCTACCACCGCTCAGAAGCAAAGGCGTAGACGTGCAACAGGGCAGTGTGAAGGCTTCAACTCACGCATCATGGCCCCATGTTAACCTTTACTCTGTAAACTTTTTTCCTTTCTTTTTCCCTAAAAGTAGCGCCTTTGCAGTTCGAATTGTACGGTTGGACGTCCTGAGCTTATGAGAAGTAATAAAAATATGCTTTAAGGTGTTTGGATATCCACATCTTGTAATCTTCTTCGTTTCCTGCTGGATACCCCGCTCGCTCTTCAAACAGCCTGACATCAAGGTACAATTAATCAAGATTTTTATTTACTCATCAGCTAAAAATCTTCGAGTCCGGCCTCGCTTTCTGCTAGGTGTTTGGCGTCTCGGATATTGCGCTATATGCATTTGTTCTGAACTATGTCTTGGGTCAATAGTTGGGTTGCCTGACTCCTGTGCTTATCCCTTATATTCGGCATGTTCGGCTAAGAGGGCAAAGGGAGAACCCCTGCGATTGTACTTCCGGTTCGCCCAGTCAAGTACTCCCTCCGTCCGAAAATACTTGTCATCAAAATGGATAAAAAGAGATGTATCTAGAACTAAAATACATCTAGATACATCCCCTTTAATCCATTTTGATGACGAGTATTTCCGGACGGAGGGAGTACCTCAGGAGGAAAAAGCCAAAAACTAACCATTATAGTAAGCGCGAACGGATCCGCGATTCGATGATGGGGTTCGACTCGAAAAATCGTTGGCGATTTCACCGTGTAAACGAAGGGTTCGTCTTAACACAAATCATGTGATTTGAAAGGGCAAGTTTAGACTCCCAAATACATCACTAACACACCGGAGGCTAGTCCCTAGGCCCCGCCGTCAAGCTCATAAGGCTAAGTGAAAGAAGTAAAGCCGAATAGTCTGATTGCCTGGTTTTGTTCCGACACTACCGCATCCGGGAACCAAGATTTTGGCTAAGGGTAACAGTGCGGAAACAAAACACCCTTCGTCAAATTCACTTGGGGCTGAAGCCGACGACTGGTAGCTTTCAGAACTAAACATACGGCCACACAGGAGTCAAAACTCCCTCACTACAATATTAAACAAATTCGGCGGGCGCATAATAAATCATATATCCTATTAGATACAAACTTGTTATAACTACTCAAGCATTACATTTTTCGAACACTGGCCCTCTACTGCTTGCGCTCCGGCCATCACCTGCGTGAAGTACTGGTTAGGTCGGCGGTGATCCTTTCCTTATGGCGGAGGACTGGTGGCCATCTCCGTAGGATTAATCTTCAAACAATGCACCATGGTCTTTGAAAATGCAAGTCTCGGCCCCTCAAGGCACGTCGACCGCTTCACAGCATCAATCCAGAGCGGCGCCTCTCGCAGCTTCTGCACAATGCCAAAATAGGTGTCTGGAATAGGCTCGGACGGCCACAGGCTGACATAGAGGTCCTTCAGTCACAGCTCGGACATCTGATGCATCTCCATCAGTTGCTTCATTTGATCGCCGAGGAGGGGAGGACGCTCGAAGTCCGGAAACTGTGATCAAAAGAGACACTGTGTGGAGTCCTCCTCGCGGGTGGCATAGTGCCTCGCCGCGGCCGCTGCATTCTTGGGGCGCTCGGCGAAGACGCCTGCATAGCGTCAGACCTTTGCCAGCAGGGCAAACCTATTGCCTTCGAACAGACACTGCAGTAAATATTTCTTACCATTGGCGATCTGCGCTGCTTGCCGAAGCTCTTCCCGGACACCTCGGGAGTCACTCCTCGCCTCCTCAAGCTCCGTCTCCACCTTGGACAGTCAGGAGGACTGCTCCACCCGCCCCTTCTCAAGGGCCTCAAGATTTTCAGCGCCATCCTTGAGCTCCACTTGGACCTCGGCTACCCAAGATTCATGCTGCTTAGTAGCACGCTTGGCCTGCTCAAGCTCGGATACCACTTTCTCCGTGGTAGCCCCCCTTCTTGGTCGCCTCGGCCTTAGCTTTCTTCAGGGCCTCCTTTAAGCCTTGGACTTGGGAGGCAGCACCTGCAAGATCATCCAGTTAACGAATCAGTAAATGGTCCGGCCGGTCAGTATCTGGCAAGTACACGTCTTTTCATAGAGCTTACCTTGCACCTCGTTAAGCGCTTGTTGACATGATCCAACTCTTGATCAGAAAGCTTGAGTTTCCGATCCATCTCCACTAATGTTGCAGCATTAGGAGCCGCGGCCACGGAAGATGCCTCGTCAGCATTCAAAATATCGACATTATTAGACAACCAACCGATTTTGATCCTCTGCACGTCTCTTCGAGTCCCTGGCACCTCTGAAGTCCGGTACGGAAATGGAAAATCCTAACGAAGCAAGAATAAAGGTTGCCACAATGATGGTGATGGTGAGGATACGGAAGCGAATGCGAGATTCCGAAACCAGAATTCCAGACCCCGAAAGAAAGCCCCTAAAGGCAACGGCGATGGCCCGTCTAGACTAGACACGATTCTGGATAGGCCTTGCCAGATCCACGGCACACTAGAGAAGCCCGCCAACCACTCCAACCGAAATTGCTGGGTGATCAAACTAGTCGGCAAACTCACAGCCAAAGACTCGAGCAAAAGCCCATGAAGCAAGGACGGCGACGAGCCCCGCATGCCTAACATCGGAGGCTAGAAGCCCTTCCCTTCTGAGGTCATGATGGTAAGCATGATCAACGCAACCCACATACCAAGGAAGGAGAGGAAGCGAGCTCTACGGGACTTATACTCTGTCGACGCGGTAACACCAAAGTTCAAACCATGTTCAGCCTGCCCGATCACATTCGATTGCAGGGATCACCCCACTAGCATACACCATGGAGGTTCTGCAGCCCTAGTGCTAGAACCCGTCATTGATGGATTCCACCTCACTAGAGTCCTAATGGACGAAGGGAGCAGCCTCAACCTCATATACAAGGATACAGTGAGGAAAATGGGTATCAATTCGTCAAGGATCAAACCCAATAATAGCACCTTTAAAGGGGTCGTCCCGGGAGTGGAGGCCTGTTGTACAGCCACTATAACAGTCGAAGTAGTGTTTGGATCTCCGGATAATTTCCGGAGTGAGGATTTGATCTTCGATATCGTACCCTTCCGCGGTGGCTATCATGCCCTCCTCGGTCGCACGGTGTTCACCAAATTCAACAACATTCTACATTACATGTACCTCATGCTGAAGATGCCTCGTCCTTTAGGCGTCATAACTATCAACGGCAACACAGAACGCTCACTTTGAACCGAGGAGCACACTGCGGCTCTAGCGGTCAATCACCACACGAGCCCATACAGACCTGGATGCCGAAGCACCATAAGGACCGGCCGCAATAGTAAACGAGTCCGAACCCGTTCCCCATCATGGGAGCCCGCATGCATTCGCCGCAAATAAGGATACACGCCACACGGCTCGCCCATACTCTTCGCCCTCCATGTGCCTCATTAGCACAACTTTGCACTCAAAGTACCATGGGTGGCCCTTAGGCATACCCTGTTCTGAAGTACAGGTTCGGTTTAACCAAACTTCAGCATCACCTCGTCTTTGGAAGACCCGGAGACATATTCTGGATACCCTAAAGCATAAAGCTTCTTCAAGAGGGCCCTCGCCCATATGGGTCACATTGAAGATCCCTACCACCGATCAAAAGCAAAGGCGTAGATGTGCAACAGGGCAGTGTGAAGGCTTCAACTCACGCATCATGACCCCACGTTAACCTTTACTCTGTAAACTTGTTTCCTTTCTTTTTCCCTACAAGTATCGCCTTTGCTGTTTGAATTGTACGGTTGGACGTCCTGATCTTATGAGAAGTAATAAAAATACGCTTTAAGGTGTTTGGATATCCACATCTTGTAATCTTCTTCGTTTCCTGCTGGATACCCCGCTCGCTCTTCGAACAGCCCGACATCAAGGTACAATTAATCAAGATTTTTCATTTACACATCAGCTAAAAATCTTCGAGTCCGGCCTCGCTTTCCGCTAGGTGTTTGGTGTCTCGGATATTGCGCTATATGCATTTGTTCCGAACTATGTCTTGGGTCAATAGTTGGGTTTCCTGACTCCTGCGCTTATCCCTTATGTTCGGCATGTTCGGCTAAGAGGGCAAAGGGAGAACCCCTGCGATTGTACTTTTGGTTCGCCCAATCAAGTACTCCCTCCGTCCGAAAATACTTGTCATCAAAATGGATAAAAAGAGATGTATCTAGAACTAAAATACATCTAGATACATCCCCTCTAATCCATTTTGATGACGAGTATTTCCGGACGGAGGGAGTACCTCAGGAGGAAAAAGCCAAAAGCTGACCATTATAGTAAGCGTGAACGGATCCGCGATCCGGTGATGGGGTTCGACACTAAAAATCGTTGGCGGTTTCACCGTGTAAACGAAGGGTTCGTCTTAACACAAACCATGTGATTGGAAAGGGCAAGTTTAGACTCCCAAGTACGTCACTAACACACCGGAGGCTAGTCCCTAGGCCCCGCCGTCAAGCTCCAAAGGCTAAGTGAAAGAAGTAAAGCTGAATAGTCTGATTGCCTGGTTTTGTTGCCACACTACCGCCTCCGGGAACCAAGACGTTGGCTAAGGGTAATAGTGCAGAAACAAAACACCCTTCGTCAAGTTCACTTGGGGGCTGAAGCCGACGACTGGTAGCTTTCAGAACTAAACATACGGCCACACAAGAGTTAAAACTCCCTCACTACAATATTAAACAAATTCGGCAAGCGCATAATAAATCATATATCCTATTAGATACAAAGTTGTTATAACTACTCAAGCATTACATTTTTCGAACACTGGCCCTCTACTGCCTGCGCTCCGGCCATCACCTGCGTGAAGTACTGCTCAGGTCGGCGGTGCTCCTTTCCTTTGGGCGGAGGACTCGTGGCCATCTCCATAGGATTAATCTTCAGACATTGCACCATGGTCTTTGAAAATGCAAGTCTCGGCCCCTCAAGGCACGTCGACCGCTTCACAGCATCAATCCAGAGCGGCGCCTCGCGCAGCTTCTGCACAAGGCCAAAATAGGTGTCCGGAATAGGCACCGGCGGCCACAGGCTGACATAGAGGTCCTTCAGTGACAGCTCGGACATCCAATGCATCTCCATCAGCTGCTTCATTTGATCGCCGAGGAGGGAAGGATGCTCGAAGTCCGGAAACTATGATCAAAAGAGCCACTGCGTGGAGTCCTCCTCACGGGTGGCATAGTGCCTCGCCGCGGCCGCCGCATTCTTGGGGCGCTCGGCGAAGACGCCCGCGTAGCGCCAGACCTTTGCCAGCAGGGCAAACCTGTTGCCTTCGAACACACACTGCAGTAAATATTTCTTACCATTGGAGATCTGCGCTGCGTGCCGAAGCTCTTCCCGGACACATCAGGAGTCACTCCTCGCTTCCTCAAGCTCCGTCTCCACCTTGGACAGTCAGGAGGACTGCTCCACCCGCCCCTTCTCAAGGGCCTCAAGATTTTCAGCGGCATCCTTGAGCTCCACTTGGACCTCATCTACCCAAGATTCATGCTGCTTAGCAGCACGCTTGGCCTGCTCAAGCTCGGGTACCGCCTTCTCCGTGGTTGCCCCCCTTCTTGGCCGCCTCGGCCTTAGCTTTCTTCAGGGCCTCCTTTAAGCCCTGGACTTGGGAGGCAGCACCTGCAAGATCATCCAGTTAACAAATCAGTAAATGGTCCGACCGGTCCGTATCTGGCAAGTACACATCTTTTCACAAAGCTTACCTTGCACCTCGTTAAGCCGCTTGTTGACATGATCCAACTCTTGATCAGAAAGCTTGAGATTCTGATCCATCTCCACTAATGTTGCAGCATTAGCAGCCGCGGCCACGGAAGATGCATGTGTCAGCATTCAAAATATCGACATTATTAGACAACCAACCGATTTTGATCCTCTGCACGTCTCTTCGAGTCCCTGGCAGAGCTTCGGGGGTTGGTATGTATGCGGCCTACTTAAACTAACATCTATAACTGCACTGCGAGGAAAGATCATTACTTGACTTACCTCAAAGCTTGTTAGAAGGCCTTGAACAATGTCGTTTAGTCCGGATTGGACGGACTGAACACTCTGTATCACCGCACCCATAAGTGTGTTGTACCCCTCCACGATGACGGAGTTGCTCACCAGCTCCTCCAGCATGTCCGTCCAGCCAACCATCACCCTTGCAGAGGTATTCAGCACCGGTGTTGGCTCCCCGCCCCCCTCCCCGTTGGGTGAAACCAATGCCATTAAAGGCCTTGGGGATCGGGAGCAGTTGACGGAGGAATCCGGAAGGCCTGGACTCTTTCCCTTCGTCGGCCAGGAGGGATGCTCCCTCCTGGTTTTCAGCGACCAAGGTGTTAACCTCAGCCATCATGGCATCAACCTCCCCCTCTGTGTTTGTACAAAGAGTTCTTCGGGACCGCACCTCCTCTGCCTCTTCGCAGGCCAAAGGAGGTGCAAAATGTGCCATGGACCCACTATCCGCAAGTGCGGCGGGCGGAGACGCCCCTTCCGAGGTTTGCTCGGTAGGGCACTCACATGGGGGATCTGGAGGGGTTAACCATCGACTAAAACAAACTACTCAAAAGATGATGATTGAAAATGCAAACACGTTACCTGCTAGCGGAGGGCTTGGCCCTGGATCCCTTCTTCGGGACCTCCTCGGACACCTCGGACTTCTCGTCATCCGAGCTATCAGGTATGACCAGCTTAGGCCGGTGTCATCTCTTCGAGGCTAGGGAAGGCTGGACCTCCTCGGTATCCTCGGACATTGGCCTCTTCTTGGAGTGCGAAGAGGCACTATCCTTGTCCTCCTCGCCCCCATCCTGTATGGAAGAGGCCGCAGCTTCTCCGGATTGGTTGCCCAAATGGTTCCTGTGGTGGAGGCCCTTCCTAGCCTCTAGGGCCTCTTGCTTCTTGCCCTTCTTGGCACGCGCCTCGTAAGGCACCACTACTAGCATCTTCTCTAGATGATCCGATCGGGGCTCCTCTGGCAGTGGCCCCTAGTCGCTGATCTTCTTGGCCTTGGCGAGCCAGCCCTATCAAATTCACGCAACCATGTTAGATCAGATCACACGCAATAGGAGTATCCGCACACTCTTTGGAGAAACATGCCACTCGCCTCCATCGGAGCATTCGGGGTGTCAAGACCAATGTCCTTGCCCTCGGCTAGCCACTCCTCCTGGGGCTGGAAGAGTTGACCCCTATCTTCTCAGGAGTCGTGCCGTAGAGGTGCCGCACAATGGCCGGATCTTCTACTCCAACATGGGCTTGACCCTCTCCTGGTAGGGGAGGAGCCCACGATGGAGCATAATCTAAAACACGTCGACTAGCTTCGCGCCGGTGTCTATTTCGCTATCGATGCAATTTTTCAGTGCTTTGATGTCGGTAGCGCGACCCCAGTCCGGACCCTTGTTCGTCCAGAAGGCCAATCTGGTGGGGGGTCCGGACCGGAATGCGGGGACAGCTCCCCATGCGGCGTCCCTTGGTTCAATGATGTAGAACCACTCCTTCTGCCACATTCGGACAGTCTCGATAAAGTGTCCCTACAGCCACTGAACTCGTGTCAACTTGCTGACCATGGCCCTCCACAGTCCACATGCTCACCGCTGACCACCTTGGGTTTCACGTTGAACACCTTCAGCCATAAGATGAAGTGCGGCTGGACCCAGAGGAGCTCCTCGCAGACGATGATAAAGGTCGAAATGTGGAGGACGGGGTTGGGGGCTAGGTCATGGAAATCCAGCCTGTAATAGAATGTTAGCCCCCACACAAAGAGGTGCCGGGGAAATCCTAGCCCCCTAAGGAAATGAGGAACGAAAACTACCCTCTCGCTCGGCCAGGGAGTAGGGATGATCCGGCCCTTTTCCGGGGCTCGATGGGCGATGTTGGCCAGCAAGTAGCCGGCCGCCTTTAGCTTCAGGATCTCCTCGTTGGTAACAGAGGAGGCCTCCGACTTCCTGTTGGCACCGGCCATGGTCGATGGAGGTGATGTGGGATTGGTAATGGAAGCAAGAGGGAAAGGCACTAGAGCTCTGAAGAACTACGAATGCGGAAGGAAGGAGAAGGCGTGGGAAGCAGTCTGTTGTGGCCACCCTTTATATAGACTGTGGGAAGGCCGGGGATCCCTTCTTTCTCGCCGTTGGCCTCTCCACTTCCCGATATCTCCGCAATGTTATGAGCAGAGAAGGGAATCAAAACCATTAACCATATCCCCCAAAGTGCGGGACATGATATGCACCTTGAGGGGACGTGTCAATCGTGGCGTCAGCCTTGAGCTGCGCTTCGAGTAACAGTAACTACTCGGCTTTATGGCCAGAAATGAATCTTCGTTAAAGGAGAAAATTTGTCAGATAAAGGCACTGTTGGTACTCGAGCTATATTTTTATTACCTTCGATGTTAAGAAAAGCAGTTGTTCAGACTCTGCACATTACTTGGTACCGGACGGAAGGGAGACTTGTTGAGGAACTCGCCCCGCAAACTGGATACTAGTCAGACAGATGGGTACTGGATACAAGTCTCGGCTTTGGAGGCAAGTTCGGGGCTACTGAGGGAGTCGTGGACTAAGGGGTCCTTGGGGCGACGACCCATTATGCACGGGCCAGACTGGTGGAGTTGTACTATGACAGGAGTTCTATGAAGCCGTGGTGTGCTCTCCAAGTCAAGAAGGCGCATTTGTTCGGCACTTAGAATGGATCTTCCGCGATTTGAATCGCCGCGAGTACGACTCCATCAACTGCGTTCCTGTAATGCTTCCGCTTAGAGATCTTCAAGGGTATGAAGATGCACTCACTCTCTCTCGTTGCTTGCATCTCCTAGATTGATCTTGGTGACACATAGAAAATTTTGAATTATTACTAGGTTCCCCAACACAGGTGTCGGACATCTGAGAAACGTCGGATGTCTAATCGTCGGATGTCCGGTGGAGCTCAGAAATCCAAGGTTTTGCTTCTGGAATGGGGTGTTAGTTGTCTGGTGAACATCGGATGTCTGGTGTGTCTGGAGGGTCCGTACGTCCGGTAAAGTGTCGGTCGTCCGGTGGGTCGGGGTCAACGCGGGACTAGAGATCCGGGACGTGATTTTGGGCGGAAATTGATGATTTTGGGGTCAAAATTGAGAATATTTCGTGGATTGAAAGTGGGGAAACTTGTGGAGATGCTAGATCCACACAAAACACAACAATTCCACGGATCAAAATCAACAAAAACATCATCAAACGAACAAATCACAAAAAATCAGGGCTATTTTTTGTGGGGATTTTCGAAATTGGGGAAGAACGCAACAAAATTAGGCTAGAAAAAAGGAGCGGGCTTCAATTTTCTGAGAAACCATGGACCTTGATACCAAGATGATGTAGGGTGGAACTCTAGGGCCGATCTTTCACGATTTGGAGGGGATCCCACAAAGAATGCGATGAACATGGGGAAGAACACGACAGAAAACATGAGAGGAACACTCAAGTCAACGAGAAACGATCACACATGTGCTAGAACCATGAACAGAGAGAGAGATACATGATTCAAAGACAACAAAGGAAAGATACATGGTAACTAGTTCATCTCCGTGAGGAGGTCTTGAGCCCGCGAGGGGTCTTGAATCCAAGCGTGGATCTTCTCTGTAGAGGCTACGGTCTCTCGGTGGAGTAGAACCACAAGGATGAGCAAAGCTCTATCTCTAAAATGAGCTAAACATATGCTAAACCTAACTAGGAGGAGGTGGAGGAGTATATATAGTCTAGGGCCACGAAGGGGTAAGTGAGGGGTACATGGGCTTCAGCCCAATACACTGTCTGCAGACAGGCGTCGGACGTCCGATGGCTGTCGGTCGACCGGTCGCTCGTGGGCATTCGATCGTCCGAAAGTCTTCGGACTTCCGACGTTTTGTCTCTGGTCGGCTCGCGTCGGATATCCGGATGTTGTCGGTTGTCCGGTGGCCGATGAGTGTTGGACGTCCGGCGTTTGGCGGTCGCCCGGGTGCTGTAGCTTTCGTCGGCGGGTCCTTCTGGCTGGTGGAGTCTCCAGGCGTCGGACGTCCGTAGATCGTCGATCGTCCGGAGGTCATCAAACATTCGAGAGCTGTAGCTTCCTGGTAGTTCTTCCTCTTGTTCCTCGCACTAGGTGTCCTCGCCATCTTGTCCAATGCTCCTAGTTGTTCCATGGCCTTCTTCTTGGTTCCTGGTCATGTATAGCACATATGCTTGAGGTAGTAGCCATGTCTCTGTTGGAAATATGCCCTAGAGGCAATAATAAATTGGTTATTATCATATTGCTTTGTTCATGATATTCGTTTATTATCCTTGCTAGAATTGTATTGATCAAAAACTCAACTACATGTGTGGATGCATAGACAACAATATGTCCCTAGTCAGCCTCTACCGGACTAGCTCGTTGATCAAAGATGGCTATGGTTTCCTAGCCATTGACATGAGTTGTCATTTGATAACGAGGTCACATCATTGGGGGAATGATCTGATGGACAAGACCCAAACTATGAACGCAGCATATGATCGTGTCAGTTTATTGCTATCATTTTCTGCATGTCAAGTATATATGTTCCTATGACCATGATATCATGCAACTCACCGACACCAGAGGAATACCTTGTGTGTACCAAACATCGCAACATAATTGGGTGACTATAAAGGTGCTCTACAGGTATCTCCGAGGGTGTTTGTTGAGTTGGCATGGATCAAGACTGGGATTTGTCACTCTGTATGACGGAGAGGTATCTTTGGGCCCTCTCGGTAATACAACATCACAAGAAGCTTGCAAGCAATGTGACTAAGGAGTTACTTGCAAGATCTTGTATTACGGAACAAGCAAAGAGAATTGTCAGTAACTAGATTGAACTAGGAATGGAGATACCGACGATCGAATCTAGGGCAAGTAACATACCGATAGACAAAGGGAACTACATACGGGGTTATCTGAATCCTTGTCATCGAGGTTCAACCGATAAGATCTTCATAGAAAATGCGGGAACCAATATGGGCTTCTAGGTCCTGCAATTGGTTATTGACCGTAGATGTGTCTCGGTCATGTCCGCATAGTTCTCGAACCCGCAGGGTCTACACACTTAACATTTGGTGACGGTATTAGTATAGTTGACTCATTGTTGTGGTTGCCGAAGGTTGTTCAGAGTCTCGGATGAGATCCGGACGTGACGAGGAACTCCGGAATGGTCCGAAGGTGAAGATCGATATATAGGACGAAGGGAAACGGGGCCTGGAAGTGTTCCGGGGCTACCCGGAGAATCGCGAGAAGACCGAAAGGGCTTTCAGGGGTCTCGGCAATTGTTGCGGGCCTCATGGGCCAAAAGGGGGGAAGCACTACAGCCCACTTAGGGGCTGCGCCCCCCTCTCCACTTCCCACGTAGCCAGGAGGTGGGGGGCACCCCTAGGGCAGCGAGGCCCCTTTGGCTTGGGGGGCAAGGCACCTAGGGGGCACGCAAACCCTAGGCACCCCCATCTCCCATCTGGCCGCCGCCCCCTAGGGGGAAACCCTAGGGCGCCTCCACCCCTCCCCTTCCCCTTATATACAATGAGGGGGAGAGAGGGAATTCGCATGCTTACACGCCTTGGGGCTGCCCCTCCTCTCTCGTAGCTCTTCTCCTCATACGCGTAGTGCTCAGCGAAGCTCTGCCGCAATTCCTTCACCACCACCGCCACCACGCCGTCGTGCTATCGGAGGACTCAAGCTACTACTTCAACATCGCTCGCTGGATCAAGAAGGTGAAGGTGTCATCAAGATGTACGTGTGTTGAACGCGGAGCTGCCATCCGTTCGACACTGGATCGGAGTTCGCGGGACGGATCGTGATTGGATCGCGAAGACGTACCACTACATCAATTGCGTTCTTGAACGCTTCCTCTTAGGAATCTAGAAGGGTATGTGGATCCAACTCTCCTCTCGTAGATGTGCATCTCCTAGATTGATCTTGGGTGTTCGTAGGAAATTTTTGTTTCCCATGCAACGTTCCCCAACAGTGGCATCATGAGCTAGGTGACATCACGAGTAGAACACAAAGGAGTTTGTGGGCGTTGATATTCAGATTGCTTCCTTCCCAGTTCTTATTTTGATTCAGCGGTATTGTGGGATGAAGCGGCTCGGACAAACCTTACATGTCCACGTACATGAGGCCGGTTCCATCGACAAACATGCAACTTGTTGCATAAAGATGGCTGGCGGGTGTCTGTCACTCCCACCTTAGTTGGATCAGATTCGACAAAGGCAGTCCTTGTAGAAGGTTGAATAGCAATTTGCATATCACCATTGTGGCTTTGTGTAGGTAAGAATCATTCTTGCTAGATACCCATAGCAGCCACGTAAAACATGCAACAAAATTTAGAGGATGTCTAACTTGTTTTTGCAGGGTATGTTGTGATATGTTATGGCCAAAGACATGATGAGATATATTTGATGTATGAGATGATCATGTTTTGGAGTAGTTTATCACGACTTGCATGTCGATGAATACGGCAACCGGCAGGAGCCATAGGGTTGTCTTTAATTATTGTATGACCTCCGTGTCAGTCATTAAACGCTTTGTAATACTTTACTTTATCGCTAAGCGGTAGCAATAGTAGTAGAAGCATGGTTAGTGTCAGGGATATTACTATTAGGTATAAACCGCCCAGGAGGGGCCAGTTTATGACTGTGGAGATTATTTTTACTGAAGCCCAACCAAACATGGAGCGAGACGCTTTAGTCCAAGAAGCTTAAGGCCCAAGAGGTATTCGGGCCCATGATTTGTAAACCGCCATATGATGTGTAACTTGTGATGTAAGATAGGAAGGATAAAGACCGAGCCGGACACATTTATGAGCCGAGCTCGGGATTCTGTAAACCAGACCAGGCGTCACCTCTTATATAAAGGGACGACCCGGCGACGGTTCAGGGCAGAGAACAACAACTCGAGACACAGGCAAAGCGGATTTGCTCCCTAGTCATGGAAACCCTAGCAATATTACACCAAACTAGAAGTAGGCTTTTACCTTCATCGAAGGGGCCAAACTAGTATAAAATATATGTGTCCTTGTTCGCTTTAACGCCTTTAAGCTAACCCATAGCGATGGCCTCACGACTAAGTCATTTTGCTACGACATCTGCCGTGACAAAACCAAGACAGTTGGCGCCCACCGTGGGGCTATCGCACGATGGTTTCGAGTTCTTAAAGGGAAGCTTTGAAGGACTCAAGGGCTATGCAGTGGGCCGGATGACCAAGAGTCATCGCGGCAAGATCTACATCGACGATGCCGGCTGGGGCCCCGAGGCCGATTCAATCAAATACGGGTATCAGGTCCCCTTTGGCGGCATCCACGTCTTCATCGGCAAGATTGGCGAACCGGGCCCTGAGCCGGACATCTTCCCCAACATCGTCGAGTCGGCTCAGCGTGCGAGACCTGCCCGGATTCAGCCCGCCATGAAGCACGTCTTCGTTGGAGCAGCGCATGGAGTACAAGCCGAGGACAAATCAGACTCTGGCGGCGAGACTGTTGTCTATTCCGGTGACGAATCGTCCTCCGGAGAGACAGAATCTTTGTATCTATTGCAGGACGGCCGATCTGGGGGCTGTTTCGATGGTGACAGTATTCCCGACCCCCTCGATCCGCCAAACTGGGTTGCCGTCTTTATGGCCGGATCACAACCTATGCAGCAGTCCTCAACTACATCGGCGTTAACATCAGACACGGTGGGAGCTAGGGCTGGAGGCCCTGATCCGTCACCGGCTGAAACTTTATCCGTCTTGATCTATACTTTGTCAGCGCTATTAATAGCAGAGGTAGCCCAGGCCAAAAAAGAGCAGCATGATGCGCAAGTCGCTTAGGTGAAGAGCCGGATAGATCAAGCCAAGTTGGACCTAGCTGCTGAGAAAACCAGGATGGCTACAAAGCAGGCTGAGCTTGATGCTCAAGCCTATCGACTCATGTTGGATCAGACCGCTTCACACGAGGTAATGATGAGAAGGCAACGATCTCGCCTGCCGCCGGTTTATGAGGCTAGGAACCTCTTTAGCATGCCAGGAGCAGGAACCAGTAACCAGCCAGAGATAAACCGGGGAGGGGCACCGGGCACAGGAGCGTCAGTCCAGCCGTCGGCCGCGGAGCCAACCCGCCAGGTTGTACCATCACAGCATGTGCCCACCCCTCCCGGTCATTACTCTAATCCGTTGGATAACATAGTCGCCGCCGCTTCACGGCTGGCCGCCCTTCCCATTGAAGGAACATCCCCTATGGCAATGGAGTCACGACGGGCCAGGGAGTTTTTGGAAACATCGCTAACTCAACAGCAAGATTATTCCCACAGTCGTGAGAGGATTCATTCAACCCCTCGCCCAAACCGGAGTTACACTAGGCGTATGGATGAACCGGCCATATCAAGCAGCGCACGGAGACGTAATCCGCCACGGCAGGATGATCCGGTAGGAGCAGACACGAACGATCAGAATGTGGTGGACCAGGGCAGGCAACGCCGGGAGGCCGAGTTAGCAGCACATCACAAAGTCCGCCAGGCAATGCCGGTTCATCCCTCTACCACAGTTGAATCGAGGGTTATGTCTAGCTCCCTGGGAGTGCCTTGTCTTACTCCCGCTTTGCGCAACATCAAGCTGCCCAAGGATTTAAAGGGACCGCGCAAGGTGCCCAACCACACGGCGGATCTATCCCCGGAGGCATGGGTTGAAAGTTATGAGATGGAAATGGAGATGCTGGATGTAGATGATGCAGCGTGCGCTAAGTATTTCATAATGATGCTAGAGGGCACAGCTCGCACTTGGCTGAAGGGCTTACCACCCAATTCTGTCGGATCATGGGCCGAATTGCGGCGCCGGTTTATCAATAACTTCAAGGACACGTGCAAACAACCAATGTCTGTCGTCGATTTAGCTGCCTACGTTCAAGGAGAGCATGAGTAAACAAGTAGTTGGGTGCGCCGGGTGTTAGAGATCCTGCATTCCTCCAATAGCATCAACCCAAGCACAGCAGTGGTAACATTGGAAGGCAATTGCTGGTTTGAAACTTTCAAGTTGAACTTGGGATGGCTTAAGCGTAATTGTGATGACATGGGGACACTCATGGGCGCTTTAGTGAAATATTCGGACTCAGATAATACCAAATACCCAGACTCCGATAATGACAAGTCAGGGAAGGTAAACAAGAATGGTAAGGCGCTGCAGCCCAACCCGGTGACTCAAGGATACAACGGTAAGCGTAAAGCGGATAGCAACTCAGATTTTGTGGCTAACACCAATGCTCAGGAGGATGGACAGCGCCGCAAGGGTACACCGCCCCCACGAAATGGGAGGCCGCCTATTAATCTGGAACGCCAGATGAACATACCTTGCCCGAGGCATGGTACAGCGGAAAAGCCAGCTACACACCTATGGAAGGACTGTTTTATTATGCGGGAAATCATGAACTGGTCTCGATACGATCATGGACCATCCGGCGGATCAGGTCCTTGTTTTCAAGGGCCGGATTATCAAGGTGGTGGATCCGGTTCAGGGTACCAAGGCAATAACAGCAACCACAACGGGCACAATCAGCATAACCAACAGCACGGCCAAGACGGCTATAACAATCAGGGAAATCAACAGCGTCAACAGCAGCAGCAATCCGGATATCAGAATAATCCGAAGGAGTTGAGCAGTGGGCAGTATCATGTCTTCACCACGAGCTTGTGTAAACATGATCAGAAAGTTCACAAGAGGGCAGTAAATTGTATTGAACCAGCGGTGCCGCATTACCTACGTTGGTTAGAGCAGCCCATTGTGTGGAGCCGAGAGGATCATCCGCCCCGGGCTGATAATCTGGGTCAGCTGGCTCTAGTTGTGGCACCTCAGGTGGGTGGCTACAAGTTTACCAAGGTACTTATGGACGGAGGCAGCAGCATCAACATTTTATACTATGAGTCTTTCCGGCGTATGGGGCTCACAGATAAGAAGCTTCGGTAGTACAACACAGTTTTTCATGGGGTGGTGCCCGGTAAATCGGCGTATCCAGTTGGCAAGATAGATCTGTAGGTCACTTTTGGAGATGAGCATGATTCCAGATCGGAGACTTTGACCTTTGAAGTGGTAAAGATCAAGAGCCCGTATCACGCCCTGTTCGGGCGGCCGGTTTATGCTAAGTTCATGGCAAGGCCATGTTATGTTTATCTACAGCTCAAGATGCCAGGCCATAAGGGAACCATTACGATCCATGGAAGCCGCAAGATTGCGTTGGAGTGCGAGGAAGGCGATGCAGCTTATGCCGAAGCGGTTTGTGCAACTGAAGAGCTGGAGTTTTATAAAGATAATGTTGATCTGGTAGATATGTCTCCGCTGAAGAAACCAACCACAGAGCATGACTCGGCCGTAAAGTTCAAATCGGCTGAAGAGACCAAACAGTTGACTTCGTTCCTGGCGATTCATCCAAGCAGTTCACCATCAGTGCTAACTTAGATCCGAAACAGGAAAGCACGCTCGTCGAGTTCATCCGTGAGAATCGGGACATTTTTGCATGGAAACCTTCTGACACACCAGGTGTATCGAGGGAACTCGCTGAGCACACTCTCAATGTTGATCCTAAGTTTAAACCGGTTAAGCAATTTCTGCGCTGCTTCAATGAAGAAAGGCGCAAGGCTATTTGAGAAGAAGTGGCTAGGCTCTTGGCGGCAGGCTTTATAGTTGAGGTTTTTCATCCAGAGTGGTTGGCTAATCCGGTGCTAGTACTTAAGAAAAACTGCACTTGGCGAATGTGTGTTGATTACACAGATCTGAACAAAGCTTGCCCAACTGATCCCTTTGCCCTCCCCCGTATTGATCAGATCATTGATGCTATGACAGGTTGTGAGCGACTAAGTTTTTTGGACGCATATTCAAGTTATCATCAGATCAAGATGGCAGCTAAGGACCAGGAAAAGACGGTCTTTATAACTCCCTTTGGAGCCTTCTGCCATGTGTCTATGCCATTTGGGCTTAAAAGTGCCTAGGCGACCTATCAGCATCGTGTGCAGAACTGCCTCCATGGACAGATTGGGCGGAATGTTCATGCATATGTGGACGACATCGTGGTGAAATCCAGGAAGGAGGAGACATTGATAACAGACTTGAAAGAAACCTTTGATAATCTCCGGATTTACAAAATGATGCTTAATCCGGATAATTGCGTTTTTGGTATTCCGATAGGCAAGCTCCTGGGATTCTTGGTATCAAACAAGGGAATTGAGGCTAATCCGGAGAAGAGCAAAGCAATTACATCCTTGGCTAAACCGGCGTGCATCAACGACGTTCAACGTGTGGCGGGCCGTATTGCGGCGCTCAGTCGGTTTATCAGCCATTTGGGCGAGAAGGCTATCCCGCTTTATCAGATGATGAAAAAGACAGATCGATTTGTCTGGAGTGATGTTGCTGATGCTGCGTTTGAAGACTTGAAGAAGCAATTAGCAGAGCCACCGGTCCTCGCAGCCCTAGTTGATAATGAGCCAATGTTGTTATATGTGGCAGCTAATGCCCGTGTAGTAAGCGTTGCCATTGTGGTGGAGCGTAAGGAGGCAGGCAAGGAATATCCGGTTCAGCGGCCAGTTTACTACATCAGTGAGGTGCTCATTGAATCAAAACAGAGACATCCGCATTGGCAGAAATTGGTGTATGGAGTCTTCATGGCAAACCGGAAGCTAAAGCACTATTTTCAAGGCCATCCAATCACTGTAGTCAGTTCAGCTCCATTGGGGGATATAATCCAGAACAGAGAGGCTATTGGTCGGGTTGCAAAGTGGGCCATTGAGCTTGGCCCGCACGGCTTGAAGTATGTGCCCCGTACAGCGATAAAATCCCAAGCATTGGTCGATTTCATTAACGATTGGACAGAGTTGCAAGCACCTGAGGAAAAGCCGGATCACACATACTGGACTATTCACTTTGATGGATCTAGGCAATTGGAGGGCTCGGGGGCTGGAGTCGTGTTAACTTCCCCACGAGGTGATAAGTTCTATTATGTCCTCCGTTTAATGTTCCCTTGTACTAACAATGAAGCTGAGTATGAAGCTCTCCTCCACGGTCTACGGATGGCCAAGGAGATGAATTTAAGCCGGGTTAAATGCTTTGGCGATTCAGACCTGGTGGCGCAGCAAGTGTCTGGCAAGTGGGATTCTAAAGATCCACTTATGGCGGCATATCGATGAGAGGTAGACGCTGTTGCTGGACACTTCAAAGGTTGTCAGGTGGATCATATAGACCGGCGAAAGAATGAAGCGGCTGATGCGCTAAGCCGGCTGGGTTCTCAATGTAAGCCAGTCCCACCCAATACCTTCTTGGATGTATTACACAATCCGTCGGTACAGTTACCTTCAGAAGAGGACTTGGCTGTTCCTGATCCGGAGGCACAATTGGTCGTGACACTTCATGTTATTCCGGATTGGACGCTTCCCTACCTGGCGTACATGAACCGAGGTGAGTTACCAGAGGACGAAGTCTTGGCTAGACAGATAGTCCGGCGATCCAAGTCAATGACTATTGTCAATGGAGAACTTCATCATCGCAGCGTTTCTGGGGTGTTTCAGCGGTGTGTGTCGCCAGAGGAGGGTTGTGATATTCTTAAAGAGATCCATGAAGGAGATTGTGGTCATCATGCCGGTTCAAAATCTTTAGTGGCTAAAGCTTTTCGTCATGGGTTCTACTGGTTGATGGCTCATGCCAACGCAGAGGACTTGGTCAGAAAATGTGATGCTTGCCAGAAATTCTCACGGCGTGCTCATATACCGGCGCAGGAATTGAGGATGATTCCAATTACTTGGCCGTTTGTGACTTGGGGGCTTGATATGGTTGGACCCTTCAAGAGATCCCAAGATAAGAAGACCCGCCTTTTGGTGGCGGTGGACAAATTTACCAAATGGGTTGAAGCGGAACCAGTCAGTAAGTGTGATGCAGCAACGGCGGTTCAGTTCATCAAAAAGGTGATTTTCTGGTTTGGCTTTCCACACAGCATTATAACTGATAATGGTATCAATTGATCCAAGGGGGCTATGTAGGCGTTCTGTCAACGAGAGCACATCCGCCTTATTGTATCATCGGTAGCTCACCCTCAGTCTAATGGCCACACTGAAAGAGCCAATCAAGAGATCTTGAGAGGCATCAAACCCCGGCTTATGGTTCCTTTGCAGAGGACACCGGATTGTTGGGTGGAGGAATTACCTTCTGTGCTATGGAGCATCAACACTACACCTAATAGATCCACAGGGTACATGCCTTTCTTCATGGTATATGGAGCTGAAGCGGTCCTCCCTAGTGATATCCGTCATGACTCGCCACGGGTGGCGGCTTTCGTCGAGGCGGATAACGAAAAAGCAAGGCAAGATGCATTGGACCGGTTGGATGAAGAACGGGACACGGCAGCAGCTCGATCAGCAATTTATCAGCAAGATCTGCGCCAGTACCACAGCCGCCGAGTTAAAACCAGGACGTTTCAAGAAGGAGATCTGGTGCTCCGGCTCATCCAAGACCAGACAGACATGCACAAGTTATCCCCACCTTGGGAAGGACCCTTCATGGTCAGTAAGGACCTGCACAACGGATCATACTACCTCATCAACGTTTGAGAACATAAGGACTCACGTACAACGGAGGAGCAGACCAGACGGCCGTGGAACATCGCTCTTCTTTGATGTTACTACACCTGAGCCATAGGCTCCGCTTTATGTACATATCTTTACAATGTATATATTTTGATCAATATAATAAACCGGCGCCCCCGATAAAGCGGGGTATCAGTCGCCTTTTTCATAAGAGTTTGTCACATGGGGGCTTCTGTGTGCAAGGGAGTTCCTATGGCCTCTTAAACCGGCGACCACGTCAAGGCCATCATAAGAGCATAGCTCTGGTTGCTTCGGCAATTCCCACATGATGATGAGGGGCAAAAGAGAGTTTTTGATGCCTAGCACAACTCGAACATAAGCCCCGACGAGCATAGCTCAAATGCTACCTCGGGGCTCCTGATGCAAAGCATCAACGAGTTGACAACCCTTGTAGTAACCACGGCTTGGAAGCTTGGTGTATACACCTAAAACCCCGGATTAGCATGCCTGCATTAAGTAAGTCACTCCATCCAGGTAAACCTGGTACGACCTGTCGAACGTATACACAAGTCAATCTTTACAGACCCTGAACTTGGTAACGTTAAATTGACGATCATCAAGTGATTACACAAGTCAATATTTACAGATTTTTGAACTTGGTAGCATTGAACATTGATGATTTGGTTAAGGATTGAGGACCATCTTAACAGGCTTTGCAAAATGGTTAATGACAATAGTCTAGCAGCTCATAAAAAGCCTCGAATTTGGAGCCTGGCAGCTCGTAAAAAGAATCGACTACATGGCCTTATTTGCCCAAAATTCTATTTTTATTTTTTATGTTTTATAAAATCTTTATCTTCAAGGTCATTGGTATTCATCCAAGTCAATTGATTCGGGGAGTGGATGACTATAAGTTGCCACTACATCTGCGTTTACAGAGTTTTAGTCTGGGTTACAAACATCAGTACTAACTACAGTTAAACCAGAGATCATCGTAACCCAGTTCGGTTTTCATGATGAACCGACAAACAATCAAGGAAGGCATCAGCACTTGCACCTTTGATCATTATCTTTTCCTACCGGATTAAGGTTCATCGTAATACACTTAATCACGGGTATGATACTTCACTACAAGAAATATGTCAACTTGTGACCTTGACTATTGGTCACTGAATGGTCATTATTTTCCATTTGTGACCTTTTTGTGACTAAAACACATGGTCAAAAGCTGAGGGTCGTAAACTGAAATTAACGACCTTCTGTGTGAGAAGGTCATAGACATTTATGACCAAAATATGCCTACTGTCTTGTTTTGGTCACTAGCAGCCTCCCCAGGCCACGTAGGCATCCGACGTGGCAATCTGATGTGGCACAAGAATCAGCCCGGTCCAATTTGGTGTTTTACATGGGCTGAGCCCAACAATTCAGCCTTTTTAATATTTATTTTTTCTATTCATTTTCGCTAGCTACATGGGCCTAGCCCAACAATTAGGCCTTTTTATTTTCCGGGCCGTGGCCTTTTGGCTAGTCTATTGATTTTCTATTTTCGGCCATTTTATGTTGCAGGTGGTCCCACCACAAATTGGTCCCACTTGTCATGCTTACCCCAAAATTGGTCCCACATCAAAAAATTCGAACTTTGTCAAACAACCATTATATCTTGGACTCCGTTGTCAGGTTTCCATTTCACAAGTATTCAAATCACATACACAATAATTATCAGACCAGAGAGAAAACGAAATTCATCCAAAACAACACTACATTAGTCTATTACATTCATTACAGTATACTACTACAAGCCAGATATGCCTACTACTGCCTACAATTACAACACATAATATGCTACTGTTTGTTGATATGCTTCACAGCTTTGGACTTTGATTCGCACTTCACCTATGCAAAGAACAAGAAAGTAAATGTAAGAATAAGAATGTGTATAGAACATAAGCTTTGGAATTTGATATGCTCCCTCTGATGGGCAAGTTCTCCAGGTGCGACAACTTGCCTTCCTACAAGAACAGAACATTACATGAATAGATCAATCGAGGAGGAAACAGTAAAACAGGCTGAAAGCATCACACATACAAATAATAACAGCATACATTAATGTATAACATAATAAAAATATATGTATAACTAGGGCTATTTCTCTAGCCAACCTGTGTGCATGAATCATAATAGATCAAGCAAAAGACGTATAACCATCAGCAAACAGCAAATATTAGTGAAAGGGGACAATTTCTAGTACTCGTCATTTTTGCAAAGTGAGCAAGAACGATGATATTTTCCTACACATACTTTATGATTTTTCCTTTCCTGTAGTGATCTGCTCACTCCAATTCTATCTACTCAACCCATTCACATGCAACATGGATAATCAACTAGCCTCATCATTTAAAGCATCTAGTCAAATAAGGAATTGGAAACCAACATGGATAACTATGCCCTATGAAACAGTTCACGTATCAAGAACCATCAAAGTAAATAAGGAACTGGTATAGAACACCAACTCAATCACCTTCACAACAATGAAATCATAGATAATTCTTCCATTTAATTGAAGTTCTCTAAGCTTGTTTGCCCATTGAAAGCAGTCTACAAAATAATTGAGAACAAGGTCAACGCCAAAATACTTCAAACCATATAATTTCTTGCTAATCTCATATACTGTTATTCAAAATAAAGATGTATTTTGCTATAAGATTTTAACACTAGTACACAAGACATAAAAAGGTACCAGCAATCCTTAGTGATCTGAAGCAGCAGTACAAAATTTAAACACAAACAATGCATGCACAAATAGAGAAATGCAAAAGGCACCTCATACTAGTATGGTGATCTTCGGCGCAAATTTTAAGCTCTGTTTCAGGTAGATAATTTATTTGGTTTAAGTAAACAACATCATGTAGTGTATATGAAGGGTTATTGGTTGCAATAACAGCTGAACTAATCCTCCATCTAGGGGGTGGATTATAGCAGGCTCCTACAGTACACTAGATAGGCCAACATTTTAGACTACTAGTACCTAGAAATCATATGAAACTCTGTTTTTGCTCTAGCCCTGCCACAAGATCATAAAAGAAATCGTAAGTATCTGGTGCATTTGATATAATAAAGCAGCTCCCGAACAAACAGAAGTTATGCATCTTCACATCCCAATTGAGGAGATCTATGGGATAACCTACCCTGAGGAGCTCGCTGTGGGATATTCTCCATGGCCAGCCCCCTTCTTTCACAACACCAGATGGGCCTCTTCACGAACTTGCAAACATAATATGTACGTGAGACAGAAGTTGTTTACTTAACATATTCTACGCACACGTTCAGTTCACAGTTTAGGTGCTCTAATTCAGTTAAAACTGCAGCATCTGTACGTGAGACAGAAGTTGAAGGCAGGTCATCGCCGGACTACCATCACCAGCAGCAGCAGCAGGCAGCCGCCGCGGCCATGGAGGAGTTGGCGGCGGGGAGCAGGAGACAAGTTGTTCAATCCATAACTAACTCTGAACTTGTTAATAGCGTCGAAGCCAAACCTGCACACACGTCGGCGCCGTAGATGGAGGCCGCCCCACACATCACGAACACCAGCAAGAACGTCGCCACCACCTCAAATATCACCTGCACACACGCAAGAACCCCTCAGGTTTGTTGCATAACCGGGGTTGGGGGAGAAGGGGGAGGTCGATCTGGTCGATGGGGAGGTGCACGTCGGATCTTGTCCGAGGGGAGGATGGAGCGGAACGCAGGTCGTGTGCTAGGAGCCGCAGATTGCCGCCGGAAGTCACCGGGATCGGCCGCCATAGGTGGCGGCGGCGAGGATTCAAGGGAAGAGAGAGATGGCAGTGTCGCGTGAGGTAGGGAAGACCGAAGACGGGCAGTGAGGTCGCTGGTGGAGCAAGGTGGCTGCCAGATCGACGGTGATGGGAATCAGATCTGGAGGAAGGGTGGGTGAGTGGGTTGGGAAGTTGGGGGAGGAGAGGGAGCGTGAGAAGGTGGAGAAGGGAGCGAGGGGCTGGCGGGGAGGGTGCGGCCTCGTGAGAGAGAAGACGGCGGGGAGGGTGCGGACTCTCCCCCGCCAGGTAGTCGGGCTCCCCTCCATCCGCCGCAGCCGCCATCTTGGCCAAGCTGCTGTCTATTTTGCTGTCGGCGCGTGGGTGGTTTTGAGACAAGGGGAGGCGGCGGCGAGATGGGGAAGGAGAGGTTGCGGCGGGATGGGGAAGGAGGGGGGCGGCGGCGGAAGAGAGGAGGCGGCGGTGGAAGGGTGGCGGCGGCGCGATCTGAATCGAGGGTCGATGAGAGTGGGAGTTAGGGTTTGGCGCGATGGAAGGAACGAGCGGAGGGAGGGGGTCGATGGCCGTGGTGTGGGATCGATGGATGGATGGATGTGGATAGCTGGATGGATGGATGGATGGATGTGTGCCATGTCATCGATCCGTGGCACACACCTTTCCAGCAATCAGAATTAACTTTATTTTCTGAGCGTAAAAATGGTTTTTTAAGAGCATATGAAATCTTTGATGGAAAATTGGACCATATTATGTGAAAATGACCTAAATTTGTGCACAAGGGTGCATATTGGAATTCCAAACAATGTTGCCTAAGGGAGTTTTCATTTTCTCTGCATAGAAAATTCATTTTCCTTTTTTTGAGTACCCGAAATGAGGTTTTTTGTGAAGGAACTACCAAATAATTGTTGTAAAAATGGACCAAATCGATTTTCTAAAATACTAGGACATATTTCATGCACAGTTGACCAAATGGTTGGGTGTCAAAATCCTTGATCCACCTCTGGTGAAAAAGACAAATTTTCGCCGATTCGGCTCGAAGCGAGTCAAATTTGAACTGTAGCTGCCTCATAGTTTGCTCTTTATTTTTTTCCAAAAATCATTTCTAGGTACATAACTATGTATTTAATCAGCGAAACATCAAAAGGTTTCCAAGATTCAACCACTAGCTAGGAACGGTCAAGCCCTCCGTTTTGACCGCATTTTGAAACGGACATACAAAATTCCAAAAAAATTAAAAAAAATTGGAAAACCTATGCATTGTGTCATTATATATGACCAAGTTACGAGGAAAAATAATAAAATTGTAATATGGAAATTATTTTTAAAAAGTGTTCTCAGAAATGAGCTAGCATGCGTGAAGATTCATGGCTTTCAAGCCAAATAATCAATCTTATGGTCACATTCATGGCATAGTTTGTTCAAATGATCTCATATTGTGCACAAGGGTGCATCTTGGAATGGCAAATAATGTTGCCTAAGGGAGTTTTTACTTTCTTTGGACGAAAAATTCATTTTCCATTTTTCGAGTGCCCAAAAGGAGGTTTTTTTGTGAAGGACCTCCCAAATAATTGTTGCAAAATTGGACCAAATGATTTTTATAAAATACTAGGCCATATTTAATGCACAATTGACCAAATGGTTGGGTGTAAAAAGTTTTGATCCACCTCTCGTGAGAAAGACAAATTTCGGCCGATTCAGTTGGAAGTGGGTCAAATTTGAATTGTAGCTGCCTTGTAGTTTGCTCTTTATTTTTCACAAAAATCATTTCTAGGTACATAAGTATCTATTTAATCAGAGAAACACCAAAAAAATACCAAGATTCAGCCACTAGCTAGGAACGGTCATTCCCGCCGTTTTGACCGCATCTTGAAACGGGCATAAAAAAATTAAAAAAAACAAAAAAATGGAAAACCTTCGCACTGTGTCATTATATATGACAAAGTTACCAGGAAAAACAATAAACTTGTAATACGGAAATTATTTTTAAAAAGTGTTCTCAGAAATGAGCTATCATGCATGAAGATTCATGGCTTTCAAGCCAAATGATCAATCTTATGGCCACATTCATGGCATAGTTTGTTTAAATGATCTCATATTGTGCACAAGGGTGCATCTTGGAATGGCAAACAATGTTGCCTAAGGGAGTTTTCACTTTCTTTGGACGAAAAATTCATTTTCCATTTTTCGAGTGCCCAAAAGGAGGTTTTTTTGTGAAGGACCTCCCAAATAATTGTTGCAAAATTGGACCAAATCATTTTTATAAAATACTAGGCCATATTTAATGCACAATTGACCAAATGGTTGGGTGTAAAAAGTTTTGATCCACCTCTCGTGAGAAAGACAAATTTCGGCCGATTTAGTCGGAAGTGGGTCAAATTTGAATTGTAGCTGCCTTGTAGTTTGCTCTTTATTTTTTACAATAATCATTTCTAGGTACATAAGTATCTATTTAATCACAGAAACACCAAAAAACTACCAAGATTCAACCACTAGCTAGGAACGGTCCTTCCCGCCGTTTTGACCGCATTTTGAAACGGGCATAAAAAAATCAAAAAAATCAAAAAATTGGAAAACCTTCGCATTGTGTCATTATATATGACCAAGTTACCAGAAAAAATAATAAACTTGTAATACGGCAATTCTTTTAAAAAATTGTTCTCAGAAATGAGCTCTCATGCTTGAAGATGCATGGCTTTCAAGCCAAATGATCAATCCTATGGCCACATTCATGGCATAGTTTGTTCAAATGATCTCATATTGTGCACAAGGGTGCATCTTGGAACGGCAAACAATATTGCCTAAGGAAGTTTTCATTTTCTTTGGATGAAAAAATCATTTTCCATTTTTCGAGTGCCCAAAAGGAGGTTTTTTTGTGAAGAACCTCCCAAATAATTGTTGCGAAATTGGACCAAATCTATTTTCTAAAATACTAGGACATATTTAATGCACAATTGACAAAATGGTTGGGTGTAAAAAGTTTTGATCCACCTCTCGTGAAAAAGACAAATTTCGCCGATTCAGCTGGAAGCGGGTCAAATTTGAACTGCAGATGCCTCATAGTTTGCTATTTATTTTTTCCAAAAATCATTTCTAGTTACATAAGTACCTATTTAATAATAAATACATGGTTTGGTGGTGATACGTCGAGGTTTGGGCGATGGTCGAGGGCCCCAACTCTAGAGCGCGTAAACTCGCATGCCCGCCGCGTGGTCACCGCGTGATTGTGGTGTTGCCATGTGTTCTGGGAGGCCTAGGCATATCTAGTGGGTTGGGAACTCCCCAGGTAGGTGTTGGAAATATGCCCTAGAGGCAATAATAAAAGAGTTATTATTATATTTCCTTGTTCATGATAATCGTTTATTATCCATGCTATAACTGTATTGATTGGAAACTCAAATACACGTGTGGATGAATAGATAGACTTTGTGTCCCTAGTGAGCCTCTACAGGACTAGCTCGTTGATCAAAGATGACCGCGGTTTCCAGGTCATAGACATGAGTTGTCATTTGATAACGGGATCACATCATTAGGAGAATGATGTGATGGACGAGACCCAAACGTAAACATAGCTTTTGATCGTGTCAGTTATCGCTATAGTTTTCTGCATGTCAAGTATAAGTTCCTATGACCATGAGATCATGTAACTCACTGACACCGTAGGAGTGCTTTGTGTGTGCCAAACGTCACAACGTAACTGGGTGACTATAAAGGTACTCTACAGGTATCTCCGAGGGTGTCTGTTGAGTTGACATGGATCGAGACTGGGATTTGTCACTCCGTATGACGGAGAGGTATCTCCGGGCCCACTCGGTAATACGTCATCCCAATGAGCTCAAAGTGACTAAGTAGTTGGTCACGGGATTATGTATTACGGTAACGAGTAAAGAGACTTGCCGGTAACGAGATTGAACTAGGTATAGAGATACCGACGATCGAATCTTGGGCAAGTAACATACCGACGAGACAAAGGGAACTGTATACGGGATTGCCTGAATCCTTGACATCGTGGTTCATCCGATGAGATCATCGAGAAACATGTGGGAACCAATATGGGTATCCAGATCCCGCTATTGGTTATTGACCTGGGAGTGTCTCGGTCATGTCTACATGGTTTCCGAACCCGCAGGGTCTACACACTTAACGTTCGGTGACGCTAGGGTTGTTAGTGAGAAGAGTGCATGGTTACCGAAGGTTGTTCGGAGTCCCGGATGAGATCCCGGACATGACGAGGGTCTCCGGAATGGTCCGGAGACGAAGATTGATATATAGGATGAAAGGTTTCGGAGTACCGGAAGGGTTCCGGGGAGCATCGGGAAATCGGCGGAGTACCGGGAAGGTTTTCGGGGGGTCCGGAAGGTGTTCTGGGCCTATTGGGCCACAAGGGGGGACACCACAGCCCTCAGGGGGCTGTGCGCCCCCCCTGGGCCCTCTCCCCATGCGGCTAAGGGGGTGGGACCCCCTAGGGCTGGCCGCACCCCTTGGGCTTGGGGGGCAAGGCACCTAGGGGGGAAACCCTAGGGCCTGGGCGCCTCCCCCTGCCCTGGCCGCCGGCCCCTAGGGGGAAACCCTAGGGCGCCCTCACCTCTCCACCCCCCCTATATATAGTGGGGCAAAGGGAGGGCAGCCAACACAGTTTGTGCCTCGGTGCTGCCCTCCCTCTCCCGTCACATCTTCCTCTCCCGCGGTGCTTAGGCGAAGCCCTGCTGGAGTTCTTCTCCACCATCACCACCACGCCGTCGTGCTGCCGGTTCTCCATCAACCTCTCCTCCACCCCTTGCTGGATCAAGAAGGAGGAGACGTCCCCGAGCCGTACGTGTGAAGAACGCGGAGGCACCGTTGCTTCGGTGCTAGGTCTTCGGCGATCTGAATCGCGACGAGTACGACTCCATCATCCGCGTTCATAACGCTTCCGCTTAGCGATCTACAAGGGTACGTAGATCACACTCTCCCCTCGTAGTTGCATCTACTAGATTGATCTTGGTGAACGGTAGGAAAATTTTTGTTTCCCATGCAACGTTCCCCAACAGCCCCACCCATGTATGGATACAATAGGGTGTTAGGCCAACTCTCGCGAAGAAACGGTGATCAAAGAAAATACCAAAATCAACCTAGAGTCCGAATTGATCGAGACTCTCAAAGCAAGTGAGAACAAGCACCGATTTCGTCGTTTTCATAGGCGTTGGAAAGCTATTGGGGAATTGAGGTGATAGGACTTCTAGTTTTTACGATCTGGAGGATTTTACATATGTGCACACACAAGATCACGTGCGTGGAAAATTCTGAGCCCAAAAAGGGTCGTCTTGGCTCTCAAAAATGGCCTGCAGGATTGGAAAAAATGAAAGTTATCGCAATTACAGCTCAAATTTTGATGAGCCGGCATATCACTTTGGTGTTCAGGTCCTGGGCGCCCCACCCATGTATGGATACAATAGGGTGTTAGGCCAACTCTCGCGAAGAAACGGTGATCAAAGAAAATACAAAAATCAACCTAGAGTCCGAATTGATCGAGACTCTCAAAGCAAGTGAGAACAAGGACCGATTTCGTCGTTTTCATAGGCGTTGGAAAGCTATTGGGGAATTGAGGTGATAGGACTTCTAGTTTTTACGATCTGGAGGATTTTACATACGTGCACACACAGGATCACGTGCGTGGAAAATTCTGAGCCCAAAAAGGGTCGTCTTGGCCCTCAAAAATGGCCTGCAGGATTGGAAAAAATGAAAGTTATCGCAATTATAGCTCAAATTTTGATGAGCCGGCATATCACTTTGGTGTTCAGGTCCTTGGTGCCCCACCCATGTATGGATACAATAGGGTGTTAGGCCAACTCTCGCGAAGAAACGGTGATCAAAGAAAATACAAAAATCAACCTAGAGTCCGAATTGATCGAGACTCTCAAAGCAAGTGAGAACAAGCACCGATTTCGTCGTTTTCATAGGCGTTGGAAAGCTATTGGGAATTGAGGTGATAGGACTTCTAGTTTTTACGATCTGGAGGATTTTACATACGTGCAAACACAGGATCACGTGCGTGGAAAATTCTGAGCCCAAAAAGGGTCGTCTTGGCCCTCAAAAATGGCCTGCAGAATTGGAAAAAATGAAAGTTATCGCAATTACAGCTCAAATTTTGATGAGCCGGCATATCACTTTGGTGTTCAGGTCCTTGGCGCCCCACCCAAGTATGGATACAATAGGGTGTTAGGCCAACTCTCACGAAGAAACGGTGATCAAAGAAAATACAAAAATCAACCTAGAGTCCGAATTGATCGAGACTCTCAAAGCAAGTGAGAACAAGCACCGATTTCGTCGTTTTCATAGGCGTTGGAAAGCTATTGGGGAATTGAGTGTTGGAAATATGCCCTAGAGGCAATAATAAAAGAGTTATTATTATATTTCCTTGTTCATGATAATCGTTTATTATCCATGCTATAACTGTATTGATTGGAAACTCAAATACACGTGTGGATGAATAGACAGACTTTGTGTCCCTAGTGAGCCTCTACAGGACTAGCTCGTTGATCAAAGATGACCGCGGTTTCCAGGTCATAGACATGAGTTGTCATTTGATAACGGGATCACATCATTAGGAGAATGATGTGATGGACGAGACCCAAACATAAACATAGCTTTTGATCGTGTCAGTTATCGCTATAGTTTTCTGCATGTCAAGTATAAGTTCCTATGACCATGAGATCATGTAACTCACTGACACCGTAGGAGTGCTTTGTGTGTGCCAAACGTCACAACGTAACTGGGTGACTATAAAGGTACTCTACAGGTATCTCCGAAGGTGTCTGTTGAGTTGACATGGATCGAGACTGGGATTTGTCACTCCGTATGACGGAGATGTATCTCCGGGCCCACTCGGTAATACGTCATCTCAATGAGCTCAAAGTGACTAAGTAGTTGGTCACGGGATTATGTATTACGGTAACGAGTAAAGAGACTTGCCGGTAACGAGATTGAACTAGGTATAGAGATACCGACGATCGAATCTCGGGCAAGTAACATACCGACGAGACAAAGGGAACTGTATACGGGATTGCCTGAATCCTTGACATCGTGGTTCATCCGATGAGATCATCGAGAAACATGTAGGAGCCAATATGGGTATCCAGATCCCGCTATTGGTTGTTGACCTGAGAGTGTCTCGGTCATGTCTACATGGTTTCCGAACCCGCAGGGTCTACACACTTAACGTTCGGTGACGCTAGGGTTGTTAGTGAGAAGAGTGCATGGTTACCGAAGGTTGTTCGGAGTCCCGGATGAGATCCCGGACATGACGAGGGTCTCCGGAATGGTCCGGAGACGAAGATTGATATATAGGATGAAAGGTTTCGGAGTACCGGAAGTGTTCCGGGGAGCATCGGGAAATCGGCGGAGTACCGGAAGGGATTTCGGGGGGTCCGGAAGTTGTTCTGGGCCTATTGGGCCACAAGGGGGGACACCACAGCCCTCAGGGGGCTGTGCGCCCCCCCTGGGCCCTCTCCCCATGCGGCTAAGGGGGTGGGACCCCCTAGGGCTGGCCGCACCCCTTGGCCTTGGGGGGCAAGGCACCTAGGGGGGGAAACCCTAGGGCCTGGCCGCCCCCCCTTGCCCTGGCCGCCGCCCCCTCCCCTTGCCCTAGCCGCCGGCCCCTAGGGGGAAACCCTAGGGCGCCCTAACCTCTCCACCCCCCCTATATATAGTGGGGCAAAGGGAGGGCAGCCAACACAGTTTGTGCCTCGGTGCTGCCCTCCCTCTCCCGTTACATCTTCCTCTCCCGCGGTGCTTAGGCGAAGCCCTGCTGGAGTTCTTCTCCACCATCACCACCACGCCGTCGTGCTGCCGGTTCTCCATCAACCTCTCCTCCACCCCTTGCTGGATCAAGAAGGAGGAGACGTCCCCGAGCCGTACGTGTGAAGAACGCGGAGGCACCGTTGCTTCGGTGCTAGGTCTTCGGCGATCTGAATCGCGACGAGTACGACTCCATCATCCGCGTTCATAACGCTTCCGCTTAGCGATCTACAAGGGTACGTAGATCACACTCCCCCCCTCGTAGTTGCATCTACTAGATTGATCTTGGTGAACGGTAGGAAAATTTTTGTTTCCCATGCAACGTTCCCCAACAGTGGCATCATGAGCTAGGATCTTGCGTAGATGCTTTCTCGAGTAGAACACAAAAGGGTTTGTGGCGTTGATGTTTAAATTGCTGCCCTCCTTAGTCTTTCTTGATTCAGCGGTATTATAGGATGAAGCGGCCCGGACCAACTTTACATGTCCACGTACATGAGACCGGTTCCATCGACAGACATGTGACTTTTGTTGCATAAGATGGCTGGCGGGTGTCTGTCTCTCCTATCTTAGTTGAATCGGAATAGAACAAGGCGGTCCTTGTAGAAGGTTAAATAGCAACTTGAATATCACCGTTGTGGTTTTGCGTAGGTAAGAAACGTTCTTGCTAGATACCCATAGCAGCCACGTAAAAAATGCAACAACAAATTAGAGGACGTCTAACTTGTTTTTGCAGGGTATGCATGTGATATGATATGGCCAATGACATGATGAATTATATTTGATGTATGAGATGATCATGTTGTAATAGTTAATATCGACTTGCATGTCGATGCATACGGCAACCGGCAGGAGCCATAGGGTTGTCTTTAATTTTTGTATGACCTGCGTGTCAATCATTAAGCGCTTTGTAATGCTTTACTTTATCGCTAAACGGTAGCAATAGTAGTAAGAGCATGGTGGGCGCCGACAACCCCGATGGCGACACGATGATGGAGATCATGATGATGGAGATCATGGTGTGGCGCCGGTGACGATGGAGATCATGCCGGTGCTTTGGAGATGGAGATCAAAAGCACGAGTTGATGGCCATATCATGTCACTTATGATTTGCATGAGATGTTAATCCTTTTATGCATCTTATTTTGCTTAGGACGACGGTAGCATTATAAGATGATCCTTCACTAAAATTTCAAGATAAAATTGTGTTCCCCCCGAGTGTGCGCCGTTGCGAAGGTTCGTCGTTTCGAAGCACCACGTGATGATCGGGTGTGATAGACTCTACGTTCGCATACAACGGGTGCAAGCCAGTTTTGCACGTGCAGAACACTCGGGTTAGACTTGACGAGCCTAGCATGTACAGACATGGCCTCGGAACACGGAGGACCGAAAGGTCGAGCATGAGTCATATAGTAGATATGATCAACATGTTGATGTTCACCATTGACACCACCTCATCTCACGTGATGATCGGACTTGGGTTGGTGAATTTGGATCATGTCACGCTCGAATGACCGGAGGGATGTCAATTTGAGTGGGAGTTATGATTAATTTGATTAGGTAATAACTCACTTATCATGAACAATAGTCTAAAAAATGTCTTTGCAAATTTATGTTGTAGATGGCTCGCGCAGGAGTTCCCCTGAATTTTAATGCGTTCCTAGAGAAAGCTAAACTGAAAGATGATGGGAGCAACTTTGTGGACTGGCTCCGCAATCTGAGGATCATCCTCACAGCTGCCCAAAAGGTTTATGTCCTAAATGCACCGCTAGGTCAACCCCCCGCTCCTGGAGCCTCTGCGGACGATATGAACGTCTGGCAGACGCGTTCGGATGACTATTCGATAGTACAATGTGCCATGTTGTACGGCTTGGAAGGAGGACTCCAAAGGCGTTTTGAACGTCATGGTGCATATGAGATGTACACGGAGTTGAAATTCATCTTTGAGAAGAATGCTAAGATCGAGAGGTATGAGACCACCGATAAATTCTTCGCTTGCAAGATGGAGGAGAATTCGTCTGTCAGTGAGAACTTACTGAAGATGTCTGGGTACTATACCCGCATAGCTGATCTGGGACTTGTGTTCCCGGATGAGGCTATCATTGACAGAATTCTCCAGTCACTCCCTCCAAGCTACAAGAGCTTCGTCCAGCAGTACAACATGCAAGGGATGAATAAAACCATCGCCGAGCTGTTTTCGATGCTGAAAGTCGCTGAGGCAGACATCCAGAAGGAGTATCAAGTGTTGATGGTAAATAAGACCACCAGTTTCAAGAAGAATGGCAAGGGCAAGAAGGGTAACTCTAAGAAGGGTGGCAAAGCAGTTGCTAATCCAGTGAAGAAACCCAAGGCTGGGCCCAAGCCAGAGACTGAGTGTTTCTATTGCAAGGGGAATGGCCACTGGAAGCGGAACTGCCCCAAGTATCTGGCGGACAAGAAGGGGGCCAACAACAACAAAGGTATATATGATATACATGTTATTGATGTGTACCTTACCAACTCTCGTTGTAGTGCCTGGGTATTTGATACCGGTTCGGTTGCTCACATTTGCAACTCTAAACAGGAACTGCGGAATAAACGGAGGCTGGCGAAGGACGAAGTGACGATGCGCGTGGGAAATGGTTCCAAGGTTGATGTGATCGCCGTCGGCACGCTCGCTCTTCGATTACCATCGGGATTAGTTATGAACCTGAATAATTTAGTGCCTGCGTTAAGCATGAACATTATATCTGGATCTTGTTTATTGCGAGACGGTTACTCATTTAAGTCAGAGAATAATGGTTGTTCTATTTATATGAGTAATATCTTTTATGGTCATGCACCCGAAGTTAGGGGTTTATTCTTATTGAATCTCGATAGTGATGATACACATGTTCATAACATTGATGCCAAAAGATGTAGAGTAGATAATGATAATACCACTTTCTTGTGGCACTGCCGTCTCGGTCATATCGGCGTGAAACGCATGAGGAAGCTCCATGCTGATGGACTTTTGGAGTCTCTTGATTTTGAATCACTTGACACGTGCGAGCCGTGCCTCATGGGCAAGATGACAAGGACCCCGTTTTCAGGGACAATGGAACGGGCAAGTGACTTATTGGAAATCATACATACTGATGTGTGCGGTCCGATGAGTGTAACGGCGCGCGGTGGATATCGTTATTTTCTCACCTTCACTGACGACTTAAGTAGATATGGGTATATTTACTTGATGAAGCATAAGTCTAAAACTTTTGAAAAGTTCAAGCAATTTCAGAGTGAAGTTGAAAATCATCGTAACAAGAAGATCAAGTTCCTACGATCTGATCGAGGGGGAGAATATCTGAGTTATGAGTTTGGTGATCACTTAAGAAAATGTGGAATTGTTTCACAGTTGACACCACCTGGAACACCACAGCGTAATGGTGTGTCCGAACGTCGTAATCGAACCCTATTAGATATGGTACGTTCTATGATGTCTCTTGCCGACTTGCCACTAGCGTTTTGGGGATATGCGTTAGAGACAGCTGCATTCACTTTAAATAGGGCTCCATCTAAGTCCGTTGAGACAACACCGTATGAACTGTGGTTTGGTAAGAAACCTAAGTTGTCTTTTCTCAAGGTTTGGGGTTGCGATGCTTATGTCAAAAGGCTTCAGCCAGAAAAGCTCGAACCCAAAGCGGACAAATGTGTCTTCATAGGATACCCAAAAGAAACAGTTGGGTACACCTTCTATCTCAGATCCGAGGGCAAAGTGTTTGTCGCTAAGAACGGGTCCTTTCTCGAGAAAGAGTTTCTCTCGAAAGAATTGAGTGGGAGGAAGGTAGAACTTGATGAGGTTATTGAACCTCTGCTTCAACCAGAAAGTAGCGCAGCACAGAAAGATGTTTTTGTGGAGCCTGCAGAGGTTGAAGAGGAAGCCAATGATGATGATCAAGAAGCTACTGATCAAGTTACTACCGAACCTCGTAGATCGACAAGGGTACGCACTGCACCTGAGTGGTATGGTAACCCTGTCTTGGAGGTCATGTTGCTAGACAACGGTGAACCTACGAGCTATGGAGAAGCGATGGTGGGCCCAGATTCCGACAAATGGTTAGAGGCCATGAAATCCGAGATGGGATCCATGTATGAAAACAAAGTATGGACTTTGGAAGTATTACCTGAAGGGCGGAAGGCCATTCAGAATAAATGGATTTTTAAGAGGAAGACGGACGCTGACGGTAATGTCACCGTGTATAAAGCTCGACTTGTGGCAAAGGGTTTTTCACAAGTTCAAGGGATTGACTACGATGAGACTTTCTCACCCGTAGCGATGCTTAAATCCGTCCGAATCATGTTAGCAATAGCTGCATATTTCGATTATGAAATTTGGCAGATGGATGTCAAAACAGCGTTCCTTAACGGTTTTCTTAAGGAAGAGTTGTATATGATGCAACCAGAGGGTTTTGTCGATCCAGAGAATGCTGACAAAGTATGCAAGCTCCAGCGTTCCATTTATGGGCTGGTGCAAGCATCTCGGAGTTGGAATCTTCGCTTTGATGAGGTGATCAAAGCGTTTGGATTTATACAAGTTTACAATGAAGCTTGTATTTACAAGAAAGTGAGTGGGAGCTCTATAGCGTTTCTAATATTATATGTGGATGACATATTGCTGATTGGAAACAATATAGAATTTTTGGATAGCGTGAAGGGGTATTTGAACAAGAGTTTTTCGATGAAAGATCTCGGTGAAGCTGCTTTCATATTGGGCATCAAGATCTATAGAGATAGATCAAGACGCTTGATAGGACTTTCACAAAGCACATACCTTGATAAAGTTTTGAAGAAGTTCAAAATGGATCAATCCAAGAAGGGGTTCTTGCCGGTATTGCAAGGTACGAAGTTGAGTAAGACTCAATGCCCAGTGACTGCGGATGACAGAGAAAAGATGAGTGTCGTCCCCTATGCTTCAGCCATAGGCTCTATCATGTATGCAATGCTGTGCACAAGACCAGATGTCAGCCTTGCCATAAGTATGGCCGGAAGGTTTCAGAGTAATCCTGGTATGGATCACTGGACAGCGGTCAAGAATATCCTAAAGTATCTGAAAAGGACTAAGGATATGTTTCTCGTTTATGGAGGTGATCAAGAGCTCGTCGTAAAGGGTTACGTCGATGCAAGCTTTGACACAGATCCGGATGACTCTAAGTCACAAACCGGATACGTATATATTCTCAACGGGGGAGCGGTAAGCTGGTGCAGTTCCAAGCAGAGCGTGGTAGCTGATTCTACATGTGAAGCGGAGTATATAGCTGCCTCGGAGGCGGCTAAGGAAGGTGTCTGGATGAAGGAGTTCATGACAGATCTTGGACTTGTGCCTAGTGCACTGAACCCAATGACTCTGTTCTGTGATAACACTGGTGCCATTGCTCTAGCCAAGGAACCAAGGTTTCACAAGAGAACCAGACACATAAAGCGACGCTTCAATTCCATCCGCGATTCGGTCAAGGAGGAGGACATAAACATTTGCAAAGTACACACGGATTTGAATGTTGCAGATCCGTTGACTAAGCCTCTTCCACGGGCTAAGCACGATCAACACCAAGACTCTATGGGTGTTAGATTCATTACCTTGTAATGCTAGATTATTGACTCTAGTGCAAGTGGGAGACTGTTGGAAATATGCCCTAGAGGCAATAATAAAAGAGTTATTATTATATTTCCTTGTTCATGATAATCGTTTATTATCCATGCTATAACTGTATTGATTGGAAACTCAAATACACGTGTGGATGAATAGACAGACTTTGTGTCCCTAGTGAGCCTCTACAGGACTAGCTCGTTGATCAAAGATGACCGCGGTTTCCAGGTCATAGACATGAGTTGTCATTTGATAACGGGATCACATCATTAGGAGAATGATGTGATGGACGAGACCCAAACGTTAACATAGCTTTTGATCGTGTAAGTTATCGCTATAGTTTTCGGCATGTCAAGTATAAGTTCCTATGACCATGAGATCATGTAACTCACTGACACCGTAGGAGTGCTTTGTGTGTGCCAAACGTCACAACGTAACTGGGTGACTATAAAGGTACTCTACAGGTATCTCCGAGGGTGTCTGTTGAGTTGACATGGATCGAGACTGGGATTTGTCACTCCGTATGACGGAGAGGTATCTCCGGGCCCACTCGGTAATACGTCATCTCAATGAGCTCAAAGTGACTAAGTAGTTGGTCACGGGATTATGTATTACGGTAACGAGTAAAGAGACTTGCCGGTAACGAGATTGAACTAGGTATAGAGATACCGACGATCGAATCTCGGGCAAGTAACATACCGACGAGACAAAGGGAACTGTATACGGGATTGCCTGAATCCTTGACATCGTGGTTCATCCGATGAGATCATCGAGAAATATGTGGGAACCAATATGGGTATCCAGATCCCGCTATTGGTTATTGACCTGGGAGTGTCTCGGTCATGTCTACATGGTTTCCGAACCCGCAGGGTCTACACACTTAACGTTCGGTGACGCTAGGGTTGTTAGTGAGAAGAGTGCATGGTTACCGAAGGTTGTTCGGAGTCCCGGATGAGATCCCGGACATGACGAGGGTCTCCGGAATGGTCCGGAGACGAAGATTGATATATAGGATGAAAGGTTTCGGAGTACCGGAAGTGTTCCGGGGAGCATCGGGAAATCGGCGGAGTACCGGAAGGGATTTCGGGGGGTCCGGAAGTTGTTCTGGGCCTATTGGGCCACAAGGGGGGACACCACAGCCCTCAGGGGGCTGTGCGCCCCCCCTGGGCCCTCTCCCCATGCGGCTAAGGGGGTGGGACCCCCTAGGGCTGGCCGCACCCCTTGGCCTTGGGGGGCAAGGCACCTAGGGGGGGAAACCCTAGGGCCTGGCCGCCCCCCCTTGCCCTGGCCGCCGCCCCCTCCCCTTGCCCTGGCCGCCGGCCCCTAGGGGGAAACCCTAGGGCGCCCTAACCTCTCCACCCCCCCTATATATAGTGGGGCAAAGGGAGGGCAGCCAACACAGTTTGTGCCTCGGTGCTGCCATCCCTCTCCCGTTACATCTTCCTCTCCCGCGGTGCTTAGGCGAAGCCCTGCTGGAGTTCTTCTCCACCATCACCACCACGCCGTCGTGCTGCCGGTTCTCCATCAACCTCTCCTCCACCCCTTGCTGGATCAAGAAGGAGGAGACGTCCCCGAGCCGTACGTGTGAAGAACGCGGAGGCACCGTTGCTTCGGTGCTAGGTCTTCGGCGATCTGAATCGCGACGAGTACGACTCCATCATCCGCGTTCATAACGCTTCCGCTTAGCGATCTACAAGGGTACGTAGATCACACTCCCCCCCTCGTAGTTGCATCTACTAGATTGATCTTGGTGAACGGTAGGAAAATTTTTGTTTCCCATGCAACGTTCCCCAACAGTAGGTGCTAGGAAGAAAATTACAACATAATATTCCCACAAGGAGACCGATCGATGCTCAAACATGAATTAGCAGCCAAGTGTTTGATTAGCGGTACGGAAAATGCACATGGATAATGGGCTTGAGTTTTGGTCGAGGATGATCAGTTACTAAGAAGACTGTCTTCACAAATTTTTAGCTCAAAATGAGGAGTCTAGGTGGTACTTGCTTTGCAAAGTACCACACTGGACATAAATACGAATGTTCAAGCTGGGCTCAAAATAATGAATGGATTGATCTGGCATTTGGTGGAGGATAGTTATTTGGCCATAGGAAAGCACTGTAGAAAATGGATACCATTTGGACATGCCAAAGTGGTACTTCCTTCACAAAGTGTTTTTTTTAACAGAATAGGAAAATGAATATTTTTTAATTATTTTTGAACTAGGCAAGGAAGGTTTTTTACATATTTGACGAAATATGACCCAAAGAATTTATGAGATTTTTTGGGGAATTTTGGGAATGACAGAAATATAGGTTGCTTCACAACCTAGGGAAAAAATTGCCACATGGACATGACACATAGGCAAAATTGATGACCATCTATAATTGGTCATGATCAGCTAGAAATAATTTACAAGGCAAAATTGATGACCACCTAGTCGTAGCAACCCACCATAATTTACAAGGTTATGACCATCTATATTGGTCATGATCAGCTAGAAATAAGGCAGCGGACCAGTGCTATATGCTTTATGACCATTTCGTGTAACGAAATTACGACCTTTCTGACCAAAATGGTCGTTATAGTTTAGGGTTTGGAGCCCCCCGAACAGCTTTTGACCAATTGGTCTGAAATGGTCATAGATCTATGACCAATTCTTCCAGGGTCACTAACAGAAGGTCATAAGTTGACATATTTCTTATAGTGCTTATTTTATATTTATACACAGGTCTAGTTCAAAACTTAGACCATGTGTTTGGGCATTATGACCCGCCCGGCGATAAATCGCCAAGACATTTTCAACATTGTTTTACGCAGAAACAGGTAGAATAAACCATCACAAGCATTGAAAGCAGGACATATTTAAGAAGTTGCCAACTGAAAGCAATCTCACAAAAAGATAGTATGTGACGAACACAAAGTATATCAGCTATCCTATTACAAGGCACTGGAGAGCCCAAAAGAATATTTGTCTTTCTCAAAGCACTGGAACATAAACTTTAAACCGGCACTAGTTTAAGACTCGGCGTCAGCCTGCCGTGACGATTGAGGATCAGCTAGCTCCGGTTCTTCGGCGGTTTCTTCCAGCTGCTGGAAGTCAATAGTGGTCCAGTCAATCTTGGCCAGCACTCGGAAATAAACTTCGTCAGTTATGAGGTCTGACGGATCAATGTCAGGAGAAAAAGTGTGCTTACGGACGGGCGGAATAAGATTTTCAATATCATAAGCCGAACGCTCTGCGTGCACGTTCTCAGCATCATATCCTGGATGATATTTAGATAGATCAGCTTCATCAGCAAGTTTGCTAGCCAGAGGCCGCATATCCTTGGTTAATGCACATAAGTCATCACTGGAAAAGGCTAATCCGTCTTCCTTCATACTTGGGTAGCCGTTCATCGCCTCCGCCGGATCAAAATCAGGAACCCAAGCCTTCGCTCGAGTCAAAGCCATCAGAGCACCTGCTCTGGCAGACGACTTCTTTACCTCTACGAGGCGGGTAGGCGGAATGGACAACTTCTCCAAGGTACCCTTGATTGTGGTGGGAGCCGGTTTGTTATGCGAGATAGCACTGACAACCCTCTGAGCACCGGAATAGAGCTGCTCCACCAGAGTATATGCAGCTTTCAATTTCTCTCGCACAACATCACCAAAATGAGTGATGCGTCTCCCTGCATTAAAGTTATGAATTAAACCAGAACGGTACAAGATTGCAAGGTTCAGGGTTGTGTCAACAGTACTTACGAAAGATGGCGGACGTCATGTCATTTATCTGCTGCTTCAATCCGGACAGTTCCTCTGTCGCCGGATTAAGGGCAGCCTCTGCATCATTGGCTCTTTCCTCCAAGGCAGCCTTCTCAGCATCCCAGTCAGACCGCTCTTTTTCAAAGTCTTTCTTCAGCTTCCCTATACTTGCTAAAGCAAGTGTAAGCTCGTCTTTGACTTTGACAGCAGCAGTCTCTTGGAACTTCAAGTTATCCCGGAGCTCGGTTATTTCAGAGGTCTTCCAGTTCAAATCAGTCTGCCAAAATGAAAGTACATTATATGTTCATGAAGCATTTCAGTCAAAGTCCCAAGCACATATCAAGTTATGGACTTGACACTTGGGGGCTAATGTATATTTGCAGTAAAAACATGCATTTTTTCAGATAAAGTCCCAAGCACATACAAAAGTTATATACTTGGCACTTGGGGGCTAATGTGACATTGTTCTGAATTCAAGTAGAAGTCCCGGTTCATCCAAAAGGAAGTAAACCGGCCCTTGGGGGCTACACATGTGCAAAATAAAACTGTCTACTGGATCTACTGAAGTCCCGGTTCACCTTAAAAGGCTAAACTGGCACTTGGGGATGCCCTGGCGGAAGGATAAAGTTACAAGATACAAGCAGAAATAGAGGACAAGTTAAAGGTAGAGAGGTTACCTCATAACGCTCCTTCATCAAATTTACTAATCCAGCTTCATGGTCACGGCTGGTGAATAGCCAGTTTAAATATCCGGAATGGAGTTCCTAGGCGCTGAGCTGAGCGTAGCTGGACAAATCAGTACTCCACTTGCCTTTGTCCTTGTTAAGAATTTCTTCCTTGGCAGTATGCTTGGTCAAAGCAACAGGCTCCCCTGGAGTAGTAAAGTCGGTCCCAGTAATTTCAACATCGCGAGGTGAAGCGGACGCTTGCTTAGGGGGACTAGCAGGAGCAGGACTAGCCCGGGCAGGGCTGGCCGGTTCAAGGTCACGGTCCTTTGGATCGCTCCCCTGATCAACAAAGATGTCTTGATCCATAGGAGGAGGATCATCATGCAGAATCTCAACGTTGTCTTCAGAAGGTTCAGCAAGTTCAGGATCTTCTGCCGGTTCAGGAGTAGTATTACCAACTGCCGGTTTACTCAGTTTGGCCTTTTTACTAGGCTTGGGTTTACTGCGAAAGTTAAAGGTAATGAAAATCAGAAGAAGTCAAAAAACAAATGTTAAACCGGAAAAAGCGAAAAACAGCTTACCCAGGAACAGTCTTGAGGGGAGGAATCCGAGTGGTTGTTGACTCGCCAGAAGATGAGTGAGGAGTTTCCTGATAATTCGAATCAGATGAATTAAGGGGTTGTTGAATAAGACCTGCTTTGGGGTAAAGAGTAGTTGGAGTGAGTAGATCCTCGGAACAACGCCTCTGAGCTGGAGTGTGCGTTAATCCGGTGGATTCAATAGCATGACCACTATGACGAGTGGTGCGGCGAGCTTCATGTTGCTGCTTCTTCAAAAGAAAGTTTGGGTCCAAGTAAGCAAAAGGATGAGAAAACTATACTTTCCGGGTTGCTCGACGAACTTTGGGTGTTGGCAGAGGTTCTGAATCGGAAGAAAGAGTGATTACCTCAACAACGTCCGCTTTACTGCCTTCAGCGTGGCCCTGGGAACAGTCATTGTTAATAAAAATGCAGATAAAGGAAAGATAAGGAAGTCAAAAGAATTAGGTGGTACCTCAGAGGCCGGATCATCTTCTTCCGCATTGGATCCCGACGCGACAGTGTTCTTCTTCTTGTTTCTTTTGACAGCTTGGGTCTTTCGGCGAGCTGCTTTCGCCGGTTTATCCTGGGTTTTCCTTTTCCAGAAAGGGTCATTATCCTATTGAAAGAAATAAAAACACTTCAAGACAAGTGCCGCAGACGGATTAAAACAAAGCAAGACAATAGGGAAGAGATTTTTACCGATGGTGGTTTGTTGGTCACCCAGAAAGGTGCCAAGCCGGTTTGACTGCAAGCTTCTATAGGTAAATTCAGCAGCTTCTTGACGGATTCATTGACCTCGTTCGCTGATAGCACTGCCTCTGTGTGGCGCAAAGGGTCTTTGGGATTCCCAGTATACTCACACATTAAACCGGAACACCGGCTTAGCAGGAGAACACTCCAGGAAATCCAGCAGCGGATGAAGTCAACCCCTGTCAGACCATTGGCCACAAAGGCCCTGAGCTTTGAAAGCTGAGGGGCATACTGAGCTCGCTCTTTGGCACTTAGCCGCTGTGGAAAGGGGTGATTTTCTGGAAGACGGTGGGAGCGATAACCCGGCAATGGATTTTCATCTTCCGGGGAAGTGTCTACGCAGTAAAACCAAGTTTGGTTCCAGTCCTTTGCATGCTCGTGGAGAGTGGCGTGAGGAAAACTAACATCCTTCCTTTTTTGAATAGACATCCCACCAAGTTCAGTGTGTGGACCATCATGAAATTCAGTACGACGGTTTAGGTGAAATAAATCCCGGAATAGCTCCATTGACGGCTCCTCTTGCAGATAAACTTCACAAAAGACTTGGAAGTTGCAAATGTTTGACACAGAGTTGGGGCCAATATCTTGTGAATGAAGCGGGAAATTTGCTAACACATCACGGAAGAACTTTGACCCAGGAGGGTTAAACCCCCGGGCCAAGTGATCAAAGAAGACGACGACCTCTCCCACTTTGGGCTTTGGAGGACATTCTGATCCGTGAACCCTCCAATGAAGGACGTTTTTTGGACCTAAAGCACCAATTGAGGCCATTTTCTCCAAATCCTCCTCAGTAATCCGGGACAGAACCCAGTTGCAGGAGACAAACTGTTTGGCTTGAGTGGCCATCTTTTCGGAAGGAAAAGGCTGAAAATACAATGAAGAGACGGTTTGTAATCTAAGCAGATTTAAACCGGCATGCTCTATGAAAGTACTAGTCTAAACGGCGGTTTAGGCAGGGGCCTAATGGTATCTACCAGATTAAAATATCTGGAACAGGTATAACAAAGACATCTACGGATTATAGAGTCTGAAAAAGCTAAACCGCCAACAAAGGTAAACAAGACGCTGATCTGAAGTTATGAAAAATAGCTTTCGCACAGACAACAATGAAATACGGATCTACAGCATGTTGAAAATTCAGAGATATTCAAGATTATATTCAGCGGACGCGATGAAGGTCCTAGCAGATGCAATCTAATTAGTCATATTGGGAAAGATAAACCCACGATGAAGGAGCGGAGTTACTCTTACAGTTATCGACTAGGAGATTTAGATCTATAGCGAAACTACTGGGCTATGGCGAAGAACTGCGAAGAACAATACCTACCCGCGAGATCGTATGAGGAAACCCTAAAACATGATCTAGAAATGGGGTAAGGAGAGGACGTACCTGAGGCGTCGGGTGCGGAGAAGCACTGGCGAGTCTCTGGAACAATCAGGTTGATGCAGCGGCCAGACTTGACAAGGATGCAGAGCTTGACGAACGGCGGCGGAGCTCGAGCACGAAGGGACGGAGGAAGAAGAAGAGGCAAAGGGGAAAAGAGGTGCCCCTCTGCCCTATTTATAAGCCGAAGGAATAAAACGGTAGGCGCGGGAATCGAGGAGCCTAAAAAGTGGATATGGACGATACTGTCGCCTCGATCTTCGAAGCTTTAATGAATAAAAGATAAAAAACAGGTACAAGTATTAAATGTGCAGATCACGTCACGATGGTTTAAAGCGATCTGAGAAGATGACATCACGCCAGTTTATGAAGCATTTTTTAAGCTGCGGAAAGGGAAATTTATACAAGACGTTGAAGATTGACAGGAACAGGTTCAAATCAATCTCAGGCCTAATGTCAGGGATATTACTATTAGGTATAAACCGCCCAGGAGTGGCCGGTTTATGCCTGTGGATATTATTTTTACTGAAGCCCAGCCAAATGTGGAGCGAGACGCTTTAGTCCAAGAAGCTTAAGGCCCAAGAGGTATTCAGGCCCATGATTTGTAAACCGCCATATGATGTGTAACTTGTGATGTAAGATAGGAAGGATAAAGACCGAGCCGGACACGTTTATGAGCCGACCTCGGGATTCTGTAAACCGGACCGGGCGTCACCTCTTATATAAAGGGACGACCCGGCGATGGTTCAGGGCAGAGAACAATAGCCGAGACACAGGCAAAGCGGATTCGCTCCCTGGTCATCGAAAGCCTAGCAATATTACACCAAACTAGACGTAGGTTTTTACCTTCATCGAAGGGGCCAAACTAGTATAAAATCTATGTGTCCTTGTCCGCTTTAACCCCTTTAAGCTAACCCATAGCGATGGCCTCACGACTAAGTCCTTCTGCTAGGACATCTGCTGTGACAAAACCACGACAGTTGGCGTGACAAGCCCGGTGGCAGCATGATGATGGAGATCATGGTGTCATGCCGGTTACGATGGAGATCATGCCGGTGGTTTGAAGATGGAGATCAAAAGCACAAGATGATGGCCATATCTTGTCACTTATGATTTGCATGTGATGTTAATCATTTTATGCATCTTATTTTATTAGGACAGCGGTAGCATTATAAGGTGATCCCTCACTAAAATTTCAAGATAAAACGATGTTATCCCCAAGTGTGCACCGTTGCGAAAGTTCGTCGTTTCGAAGCACCACATGATGATCAGGTGTGATAGACTCTACGTTCACATACAACGGGTGCAAGCCAGTTTTGCACATGCGGAACACTTGGGTTAAACTTGACGAGCCTAGCATGTATAGACATGGCCTCGGAGCACAATATACCAAAAGGTCGAACACAAGTCATCTAGTAGATATGATCAACATGGAGATGTTCACCATTGAAACCACCTCATCTCACGTGATGATCGGACTTGGGTTGGTGAATTTGGATCGTGTTACACTCGGACAACCGGTGGGATGTTGATTTGAGCGGGAGTTCTTAAGTAATAAGATTAATTGCACTCATTTATCATCAATAATAGTCTAAGTTGTCTTCGCAAATTTATGTTGTAGATCAATGGCTCGTGCAGTAGCTCCCCTAAATTTCAATGTGTTCCTAGTGAAAGCTAAGCTGAAAGATGATGGAAGTAACTTTGTGGACTCGGCCCGTAATCTGAGGATTATCCTCACGGCTGCCCAAAGGTTTATGTCTTTGATGCACCGCTTGGTGCGCCACCCGCTCTCGCGTCTGTGGACGTTATGAACGTCTGGCAATCGCGTGTTGATGACTACTCAATTGTCCCGATTCTAAGCCATATAATATGGCGCACTGAACTATTGAGTAGTCATCAACGTCATGGAGCATATGAGATGTTCCAGGAGTTGAAGTTTATTTTTGTGAAAAATGCCTGGATCAAGAGGTATGAGACCTCTGATAAGTTCTATACCTGCAAAATGGAGGAGAACAGATCTGTCAGTGAGAACATACTCAGAATGCTTGGGTTCTACAACCTTCTGGCTGAGTTGGGAGTTGAGCTCCCGCCTGAGGCGATCACTGACAGAGTTTTTCAATTGCTACCACCTAGCTACAAGAGCTTTGTGTTGAATGATGTCTACTACACAACCTTCTTCTTGTAGACGTTGTTGGGCCTCCAAGTGCAGAGGTTTGTAGGACAGTAGCAAATTTCCCTCAAGTGGATGACCTAAGGTTTATCAATCCGTGGGAGGCGTAGGATGAAGACGGTCTCTCTCAAACAACACTACAACCAAATAACTAAGAGTCTCTTGTGTCCCCAACACACCCAACACAATGGCAAATTGTATAGGTGCACTAGTTCGGCAAAGAGATGGTGATACAAGCACAATATGGAGGGTAGATATAGGTTTTTGTAATATGGAAGTATAAAAACAGCAAGGTAACTAGTGGTAAAAGTGAGCATAAATGGTGTTGCAATGCTTTGAAACAAGGCCTAGGGTTCATACTTTCACTAGTACAAGTTCTCTCAACAATCATAACATAACTGGATCATATAACTATCCCTCAACATGCAACAAATAGTCACTCCAAAGTCACTAATAGTGGAGAACAAACGAAGATATTATTGTAGGGTACGAAACCACCTCAAAGTTATTATTTCTGATCAATCTATTCAAGAGTCCGTAGTAAAATAGCACGAAGCTATTCTTTCAGTTCGATCTATCTTAGAGTTCGTACTAGAATAACACCTTAAGATACAAATCAACCAAAACCCCAAATGTCACCTAGATACTCCATTGTCACCTCAAGTATCCGTGGGCATGATTATATGATATGCATCACATAATCTTAGATTCATCTATTCAACCAACACAAAAGAACTTCAAAGAGTGCCCCAAAGTTTCTACCGGAGAGTCAAGATGAAAACGTGTGCCAACCCCTATGCATAGATTCCCAAGGTCACGGAACCTGCAAGTTGATCACCAAAACATACATCAAGTTTATCACGTGATATCCCATTGTCGCCACAGATAAGCACATGCAAGACATACATCAAGTGTTCTCAAATCCTTAAAGACTCAATCCGATAAGACAACTTCAAAGGGAAAACTCAATTCATCACAAGAGAGTAGAGGGGGAGAAACATCATAAGATCCAACTATAATAGCAAAGCTCGCGATACATCAAGATCGTGTCATCTCAAGAACACGAGAGAGAGAGAGAGAGAGAGAGAGAGAGAGATCAAACATGTAGCTATTGGTACATACCCTCAATCCCGATGGTGAACTACTCCCTCCTCGTCATGGAGAGCGCCGGGATGATGAAGATGGCCACCGAAGAGGGATTCCCCCCTCCGACATGGTGCCAGAACGGGTCTAAATTGGTTTTCGCTGGCAACAGAGGCTTGCGGCGGCGGAACTCCCGATCTAGGTTATTTTCTGGAGGTTTCTTTATATATATATGGGGTGTTGGAGTCGGGAACAAGTAAAGGGGATCTCCGGGCTGTCCATGAGGTAGGGGGCGCGCCTAGGGGGGCCTACCCTCGTGGGCAGCCCGTGAATCTATTGGTCCTCCTCCGGTACTCCCTGGGCTTCTTCTGGTCCAAAAACAGCCTCCGTTGAGTTTCAGGTCAATTGGGCTTTGTTTGGTATTCCTTTTCTGCGATACTCAAAAACAAGGGGAAAACATAAACTAGCACTGGGCTCTGGGTTAATAGGTTAGTCCCAAAAATCATATAAAAGTGTATATAAAAGCCCATATAACATCCTAGAAGGATAATATAATAGCATGGAACAATAAAAAAGTATAGATACGTTGGAGACGTATCAAGCATCCCCAAGCTTAATTCCTGCTCGTCCTCGAGTAGGTAAATGATAAAAACAGAATTTTTGATGTGGAATGCTACCTAACATAATTCTCAATGTAATTTTATTTATTGTGGCATGATTGTTTAGATTCAAAAGATTCAAGACAAAAGTCTATATTGACATAAGAAAAATAATATTTCAAGCATACTAACAAAGCAATCACGTCTTATCAAAATAATATGGCCAAAGAAAGTTCATCCCTATAAAATCATATAGTTTGGCTATGCTCCATCTTCGTCACACAAAATACTCAAATCATGCACAACCCCGGTTTCAGCCAAGCAATTGTTTCATACTTAAATTTTTTCAAACTTTTTCAACTTTCACGCAATACATGAGCGTGAGCCATGGATATAGCACTGTAGGTGGAATAGAGTGGTGGTTGTGGAGAAGACAAAAGAGGAAGATGGTCTCACATCAACTAGGCGTATCAATGGGCTATGGAGATGCCCATCAATAGATATCAATGTGAGTGAGTAGGGATTGCCATGCAACAAATGCACTAGAGCTAAAAATGTATGAAAGCTCAACAAAAGAAACTAAGTGGGTGTGCATCCAACTTGCTTGCTCACGAAGACCTAGGGCATTTGAGGAAGCCCGTCGTTGGAATATACAAGCCAAGTTCTATAATGAAAATTCCCACTAGTATATGAAAGTGACTAAACAAGAGACTCTCTATCATGAAGATCATGGTGCTACTTTGAAGCACAAGTGTGGAAAAAGATAGTAGCATTGTCCTTCTTTTCTTTTCTTTTTTTATTTTCCTTTTTTTTCTTTTTTCTTTTTTCTTTTTTTTGGGCCTTCCTTTTTTTCTTTGGCCTTTCTTCTTTTTCTTCTTTGGGACAATGCTATAATAATGATGATCATCACACTTTTATTTACTTACAACTTGATTCTAGAACAAAGTATGACTTTATATGGATGCCTCCGGTGGTGTACCAGAATGTGCAATGAATCAAGAGTGACATGTATGAAAAATTATGCATGGTGGCCTTGCCACAAATACGATGTCAACTACATGATCATGCATGGCAATATGACAATGATGAAGCTATAATAATGATGATCATCACACTTTTATTTACTTACAACTCGATTCTAGAACAAAGTATGACTTTATATGGATGCCTCCGGTGGTGTACCAGAATGTGCAATGAATCAAGAGTGACATGTATGAAAAATTATGCATGGTGGCCTTGCCACAAATACGATGTCAACTACATGATCATGCATGGCAATATGACAATGATGAAGCGTGTCATATGAACGGAATGGTGGAAAGTTGCATGGCAATATATCTCGAAATGGCTATGGAAATGCCAAGATAGGTAGGTATGGTGGCTGTTTTGAGGAAGGTATATGGTGGGTGTATGGTACCGGCAAAAGTTGCGCGATATAAGAGAGGCTAGCAATGGTGGAAGGGTGAGAGTGCGTATAATCCATGGACTCAACATTAGTCATAAAGAACTCACATACTTATTGCAAAAATCTACAAGTCATCAGAACAAAGTACTACACGCATGCTCCTAGGGGAAGGGTTGGTAGGAGTTAACCATCGCGCGATCCCGACCTCCACACAAAGGATGACACTCAATGAAATACCTCATGCTTCACATTTGTCACACAACGGTTACCATACGTGCATGCTACGGGACTTGCAAACCTCAACACAAGTATTTCTCAAATTCATAACTACTCTACTAGCATGACTCTGATATCACCATCCTCATATCTCAAAACGATCATCAAGCATCAAACTTCTCATAGTATTCAATGCACTTTATATGAAAGTTTTTATTATATCCCTCTTGGATGGCTATCATATTAGGACTAAATTCATAACCAAAGCAAATTACCATGTTGTTCTAAAAGACTCTCAAAATAATATAATTTAAGCATGAGAGTTCATCTATTTCTTCAAAATAAAACCACCGTCGTGCTCTAAAAAGATATAAGTGAAGCACTAGAGCAAACAACAAACTACTCCAAAAGATATAAGTGAAGATCAAGGAGTAGTTGAATAATTATGTAATTATGTGAAGACTCTCTAACATTTAAGAATTTCAGATCTTGGGATATTATTCTAACAGCAAGCAAAACAAAATAAAACAAAATGACACTCCAAGCAAAACACATATCATGTGGTGAATAAAATTATAGCCTCAAGTAAAGTTACCGATAGACGAAGACGAAAGAGGGGATGCCTTCCCGGGGCATTCCCAAGCTTAGGCTTTTGGTTGTCCTTGAATATTACCTTGGGGTGCCTTGGGAATCCCCAAGCTTAGGCTCTTGCCACTACTTATTCCATAGTCCATCAAATCTTTACCCAAAACTTGAAACGTCACAACACAAAACTTCAACAGAAAACTCGTAAGCTTCGTTAGAATAAGAAAATAAAACCACCACTTAGGTAGTGTTGTGAACTCATTCTAAATTCATATTGGTGTAATATTTACTGTATTACAACTTCTCTATGGTTCATACCCTCCGATACTACTCATAGATTCATCAAAATAAGCAAACAACACAATGGAAACAGAATCTGTCAAAAACAGAACAGTCTGTAGCAATCTGTAACTTTAGAATACTTCTGTAACACAAAAAATTCTGAAATAAATAGGTGGATGTGAGGAATTTGTCTATTAATCTTCTGCAAAAATAATCTACTTAATAGCACTCTCCAGTAAAACATGGCAGCTAATCTCGTGAGCGCAAAGTTTCTGTTTTTTACAGCAAGATCACATTAACTTCACCCAAGTCTTCCCAACGGTTCTACTTGGCACTTTACTGAAACAAAAGCTATAAAACATGATTACTACAGTAGCTTAATCATATGAACACACAAAAACAGTAAGGGTAAATATTGGGTTGTCTCCCAACAAGCGTTTTTCTTTAATGCCTTTTAGCTAGGCATAATGATTTCAATGATGCTCGCATAAAAGATAAGAATTGAAACATAAAGAGAGCATCATGAAGAATATAATTATCACATTTAAGTCTAACCCACTTCCTATGCATAGGAATTTTGTGAGCAAACAACATATGGGAACAATAATCAACTAGCATAGGAAGGCAAGACAAGCATAACTTCAAAACTTTAAACACATAGAGAGGAAACTTGATATTATTGCAATTCCTACAAGCACATGATCCTCTCTCATAATAATTTTCAGTATCAGCATGAATGAATTCAGCAATATAAACATCACATAAAGCATTCTTTTCATGATCCATAATCATAGAAAATTTAATACTCTCCACACAAGGAAAATTCTTTTCATTCGGAATAGTGGGAGTATCATAAGAAACTCGAATACTATAAATTATTTCCACATTAAAAGAGTAATGTTCAGAAAAAGGGTAATCATAATCATGACAAGTTTTATAAATATAACCATCACTACTTTTTATAGCATAAGTGTCATCACAATAATCATCATAAGTAGGAGGCATGCTATCATCATGATACATTTTCATATCAAAACTTGGGAGGCTAAAAATATCATCTTCATCAAACGTAGCATCCCCAAGCTTCGGCCTTTTCATATCATAAGCATAATCACTCTCATCATTAATATTATGGATATCACCGATAGTATAGCAATTATCATCATCACAATGAGTAATAGGAGCAACATCATTTGGAAGGGATACTTTTTTACCTTTGCTTCTCCGTCTTTTGTTGTTCTTCTTCGCATCATGTGTGGGTTTAATCCTCTTTTTGGAGCTCCTTATTAATAAGATGGTTGAATAGAAGGCTCCTCCTCGTTACCTGATTCATCATAAGAAATAATAGGAACATATCGGGAAGTATCTTCCCTTTCATTAGTATTCTCTTCATCTTCTATTTGTTTTCTTGACTTTATGTAATGGGCAATATAAGGATTTTCCATGCAATTCACCGCACAATACATATAAATTTCCTCTAGATCAAAATCAAGAACTTTATCAAGGACAAATTCAGGAAGATTCTTAGTTCTACGTTTGATTACTTCATAACCCACAAGCAAACTAAGTTCATTATGATGTGCAGGGGAAATCAAGTCATCACAATTTTTGGACACGATTCGACCATGAAACAACTTGCATTGGAGGGTTATAAATTACCACGCTCATTGCAAAGTTCACAAGTACGGCTAAGAAAAATTAAATTTTCAGCACAAACATCTAGCCTTTCTTGCAGCCATTTAGTTTCTAAATACATATGCCTCATGCAAAATCTATCTTCCCTATTTGGCGCGTACTTGCAAACTCTATGCATTCCACAAAAAATGACATGCTTATATGAGATATTTTCATCATGACTAGTGCAATCATCATTAGTACTATGGATATTCAAGGAGTCCGTACTAACAACATTGCAATCATGCTCATCATTCAAAGATTTAGTGCCAAAAAATTTAATGCATTCTTATTCAAACACTTTGGCACAATTTTCCTTTCCATCATTTTCACGAAAGATATTAAAAAAATGAAGCATATGAGGCAACCTTAATTCCATTTTTTGTAGTTTTCTTTTATAAACTAAACTAGTGATGAAACAAGAAACTAAAAGATTCGATTGCAAGATCTCAAGATATACCTTCAAGCACTCACCTCCCCGGCAACGGCGCCAGAAAAGAGCTTGATGTCTACTATGCAACCTTCTTCTTGTAGATGTTGTTGGGCCTCCAAGTGTGGAGGTTTGTAGGACAGTAGCAAATTTCCCTCAAGTGGATGACCTAAGGTTTATCAATCCGTGGGAGGTGTAGGATGAAGATGGTCTCTTCTCAAACAACCCTGCAACCAAATAACTAAGAGTCTCTTGTGTCCCCAACACACCCAATACAATGGCAAATTGTATAGGTGCACTAGTTTGGCGAAGAGATGGTGATACAAGTGCAATATGGATGGTAGATATAGGTTTTTGTAACACGCAAATATAAAAACAGAAAGGTAACTAGTGGTAAAAGTGAGCATAAACGGTGTCGCAATGCTTTGAAACAAGGCCTAGGGTTGATAGTTTCACTAGTGCAAGTTCTCACAACAATAATAACATAACTGGATCATATAACTATCCCTCAACATGCAACAAAGAGTCACTCCAAAGTCACTAATAGCGGAGAACAAACGAAGAGATTATTGTAGGGTACGAAACCACCTCAAAGTTATTCTTTCTGATCGATCTATTCAAGAGTTCGTAGTAAAATAGCATGAAGCTATTCTTTCCGTTCGATCTATCTTAGAGTTCGTACTACAATAACACCTTAAGATACAAATCAACCAAAACCCTAATGTCACCTAGATACTCCATTGTCACCTCAAGTATCCGTGGGCATGATTATACGATATGCACCACACAATCTCAGATTCATCTATTCAACCAACACAAAAGAACTTCAGAGAGTGCCCCAAAGTTTCTACCGAGGATTCAAGATGAAAATGTGTGCCAACCCCTATGCATAGATTCCCAAGGTCACGGAACCCGCAAGTTGATCACCAAAACATACATCAAGTTGATCACGTGATATCCCATTGTCACCACAGATAAGCACATGCAAGACATACATCAAGTGTTCTCAAATCCTTAAAGACTCAATCCGATAAGATAACTTCAAAGGGAAAACTCAATTCATCACAAGAGAGTAGAGGGGGAGAAACATCATAAGATCCAACTATAATAGCAAAGCTAGTGATACATCAAGATCGTGCCACCTCAAGAACATGAGAGAGAGAGAGAGAGAGAGAGATCAAACACATAGCTACTGGTACATACCCTTAGCCCCAAGGGTGAACTACTCCTTCCTCGTCATGGAGAGCGCCGGGATGATGAAGATGGCCACCGGAGAGGGATTCCCCCCTCTGGCAGGGTGCCAGAACGGGTCTAGATTGGTTTTCGGTGGCAACAGAGGCTTGCGGCGGCGGAACTCCCGATCTAGGTTATTTTCTGGAGGTTTATGTATATATAGGGGGTGTTGGAGTCGGGAATAAGTAAAGGGGATCTCTGGGCTGTCCACGAGGTAGGGGCGTGCCTGGGGGGCGCCCCTACCCTCGTGGGCAGCTCAGGAATCTTCTGGTCCTCCTCCGGTACTCCCTGGGCTTCTTCTGGTCCTAAAACAGCTTCCGTTGAGTTTCAGGGCAATTGGGCTCTGTTTGGTACTCCTTTTCTGCGATACTCAAAAACAAGGGGAAAACAAAAAATGGCACTGGGCTCTGGGTTAATAGGTTAGTTCCAAAAATCATATAAAAGTGTATATAAAAGCCCGTAAAACATCCTAGAAGGATAATATAATAGCATGGAACAATAAAAAAATTATAGATACGATGGAGATGTATCATTGAACTATAACATGCAAGGGATGAATAGGAGAGTCTCTGAGCTGTTCGCGATGCCGAAAGTCGCTGAGTCAGACATCCAGAAGGAGCATCAAGTGTTGATGGTCAATAAAACCACTAGTTTCAAGAAGAGCAAGGGTAAGAAGGGAAACTTCAAGAAAGGTGGCAAAACAGTTGCTCCTCTCATGAAGAAACCCAAGGCTGGACCCAAGCCAGAAACTGAGTGCTTCTATTGCAAGGGAACTGGCCACTTGAAGCGGAATTGCCCCAAGTATCTGGCTGACAATAAGGGGGCCAACAAAGGTATAGATGATATACATGTTATTGATGTGTACCTAACCATCTCTCATTGTAATGCCTGTGTATTTGATACCGATGCAGTTGCTCACATTTGCAACTCTAAACAGGAACTACGGGATAGATAGAGGCTGGCGAAGGACGAAGTGACGATGCGCATGGGAAATGGTTCCAAGGTTGATGTGATCACCATTGGCACGCTCGCTCTTCGATTACAATCAGGATTAGTGATACACCTGAATAATTGTTATTTAGTTCCTGCGTTGAGCATGAAAATTTTATCTAGATCTTGTTTAATGCGAGACGGTTACTCATTTAAATAAGAGAATAAAGGTTGTTCTATTTATATGGGTAATATCTTTTATGGTCATGCACCCATTTTGAGGGGTTTATTCTTATTGAATCTCGATAGTGATGATACATATGTTCATAACATTGATGCCAAAAGATGTAGAGTTGATAATGATAGTGCCACTTTCTTGTGGCACTGCCACTTAGGTCACATTGGTGTAAAGCGCGTGAAGAAACTCCATGCTGATGGAGTTTTGGAGTCTCTTGATTTTGAATCGCTTGACACATGCGAGCCATGCCTCATGGGCAAGATGACCAAAACCCTGTTTTCTGGTACAATGGAACGGGCAAGTGACTTGTTGGAAATCATAAATACTGATGTGTGCGGTCCGATGAGTATTGACTCGCGTGGTGGATATCGTTATTTCCTCACCTTCACCGATGCTTTGAGTATATGTGGGTATATTTACTTAATGAAGCATAAGTCTGAAACGTTTGAAAAGTTCAAGTAATTTCAGAGTGAGGTCGAGAATCATCGTAAGAAGAAGATTAAATTCCTACGATCCGATCGAGGGGGAGAATATCTGAGTTATGAGTTTGGCAATCACTTAAGACAATGTGGAATTGTTTCACAGTTAACGCCACCTGGAACACCACGGCGTAATGGTGTGTCCGAACGTCGTAATCGTACCTTATTGGATATGGTGCGTTCTATGATGTCTCTTGCCAATCTGCCATTATCATTTTGGGGCTATGCATTAGAGACAACTGCATTCACTTTAAATAGGGCACCATCTAAGTCTATAGACACGACGCCGTATGAACTATGGTTTTGCAAGAAACCTAAGCTATCGTTTCTTAAGATTTGGGGCTTCGATGCTTATGTCAAAAGGCTTTAGCCAGAAAAGCTCGAACCCAAAGCGGACAAATGTGTCTTCATAGGATACCCAAAGGAGACGGTTGGGTATACCTTCTATCTCAGATTCGAGGGCAAAGTGTTTGTCGCTAAGAATGGGTCCTTTCTCGAGAAAGAGTTTCTCTCGAAGGAATTGAGTGGGAGGAAGATAGAACATGATGAGGTTTTTGAACCTTCGCTTCAACCAGATAGTAGCACAGTGCAGAAAGAAGTTTATGTGGCACCAACATCAGTTGAAGACGAAATTAATGATGGTGATCATGTACTTTTGGATCAAGCTACTATCGAACCTTGTAGGTTTACAAGGATACGTTCTACTCCTGAGTGGTATGGTAACCCTGTCTTAGAGGTCATGTTCTTGGACAACGATGAACCTACGAGCTATGGAGAAGTGATGGTGGGCCCGGATTCTGACAAATGGTTAGAGTCCATGAAATCCAAGATGGGATCCATGTATGAAAACAAAGTATGGACTTTGGAAGTATTACCTGAAGGGCGAAAGGCCATTCAGAATAAATGGATCTTTAAGAAAAAGACGGATGCAGACAGTAATGTCACCGTCCATAAAGCTCGGCTTGTGGCAAAGGGGTTTTCACAAGTTCAAGGAGTTGACTACGATGAGACTTTCTCACCCGTAGCAATGCTTAAGTCCGTCAGAATCATGTTCGCAATAGCTGCATTTTTTTATTATGAAATCTGGCAGATGGATGTCAAAATGGCGTTCCTTAATGGTTTTCTTAAGGAAGAGTTGTATATGATGCAACCAGAAGGTTTTTTCGATCCAGAGAATGCTGACAAAGTATGCAAACTCCAGCAATCCATTTATGGACTGGTGCAAGCATCTCGGAGTTGGAATCTTTGCTTTGATGAGGTGATCAAAGCGTTTGGGTTTATACAAGTTTGCGGAGAAGCTTGTATTTACAAGAAAGTGAGTGGGAGCTCTATAGCGGTTCCTAACATTATATGTGGATGACATATTGCTGATTGGAAACAATATAGAACTTTTGGAAAACGTGAAGGAATATTTGAACAAGAGTTTTTCAATGAAGGACCTAGGAGAAGCTGCTTTCATATTAGGCATCAAAATCTATAGAGATAGATCGAGACACTTAATAGGACTTTCACAAAGCACATACCTTGATAAGATTTTGAAGAAGTTCAAAATGGATCAGTCCAAGAAGGGGTTCTTGCCTGTTTTGCAAGGTGTGAAGTTGAGTAAGACTCAATGCCCAGTGACTACAGAGGATAGAGAAAAGATGAGAGTCATCCCCTATGCTTCAGCCATAGGCTCTATCATGTATGCAATGTTGTGCACAAGACCAGATGTCAGCCTTCCCATAAGTATGGCCGAAAGGTTCCAAAGTAATCCTGGAATGGAACACTGGACAGCGGTCAAGAATATCCTTAAGTACCTGAAAAGGATTAAGGAAATGTTTCTCGTTTATGGAGGTGATCAAGAGATCATCGTAAAGGGTTACGTCGATGCAATCTTTGACACTGATCCGGATGACTCTAAGTCTCAAAACCGGATACGTATATATTCTTAATGGGGGAGCAGTTGGTGCAGTTCCAAGCAAAGCATGGTAGGTGATTCTACATGCGAAGCGGAGTACATAGCTACCTCGGAGGCAGCAAAGGAAGCTATCTGGATGAAGCAGTTCATGACAGATCTTGGAGTTGTGCCTAGTGCACTAGGCCCAATGACTCTGTTTTGTGACAACACGGGTGCCATTGCTCTAGCCAAGGAACCAAGGTTTCACAAGAGGACCAGACACATGAAGCGACGATTCAATTCCATCCGCGATTCGATCAAAGAGGAGGACATAAACATTTGCAAAGTACACACAGATATGAATGTTGCAAATCCGTTGACTAAACCTCTTCCACGGGAAAAACATGATCGACACCAGGACTACATGGGTGTTAGATTCATTACCATGTAATACTGGATTATTGACTCTAGTGCAAGTGGGAGACTGTTGGAAATATGCCCTAGAGGCAATAATAGATTGGTTATTATCATATTTCTTTGTTCATGATAATTGTTTATTATCCATGCTAGAATTGTATTGATCGGAAACTCAAATACATGTGTGGATGCATAGACAACAATATGTCCCTAGTCAGCCTCTACCAGACTAGCTCGTTGATCAAAGATGGCTATGGTTTCCTAGCCATTGACATGAGTTGTCATTTGATAACGAGGTCACAACATTGGGGGAATGATGTGATGGACGAGACCCAAACTATGAACATAGCATATGACCGTGTCAGTTTATTGCTATCGTTTTCTGCATGTCAAGTATATGTGTTCCTATGAACATGAGATCATGCAACTCACTGAAACCGGAGGAATACCTTGTGTGTACCAAACATCGCAACGTAATTGGGTGACTATAAAGGTTCTCTACAGGTATATCTGATGGTGTCTGTTGAGTTGGCAGGATCAATACTGGGATTTGTCACTCCGTATGATGGAGAGGTATCTCTGGGCCCTCTCGGTAATACAACATCACAAGAAGCTTGCAAGCAATATGACTAAGGAGTTAGTTGCGGGATCTTGTATTACAGAATGAGTAAAGAGACTTGTCGGTAACGATATTGAACTAGGTATGAAGATACCGACGATCGAATCTCGGGTAAGTAACATATCGATAGACAAAGGGAACTACATACGAGATTATTTGAAGCTTTGACATCAATGTTCAACCGATAAGATCTTCATAGAATATGCGGGGACCAATATGGGCACCCAGGTCCCGCTATTGGTTATTGACCATAGATGTGTCTCGGTCATGTCTGCATAGTTCTCGAACCCGCAGGGTCTACACACATAACGTTTGGTGACGTATTAGTATAAGTGAGTCATTGTTGTGGTTGTCGAAGGTTGTTCGGAGTCCCGGATGAGATCCCAGACATGACGAGGAACTCTGAAATGGTCCGGAGGTGAACATCGATATATAGGACGAAGGGAAACGGAGTCCAGAAGTGTTTCGGGGCTACCGGGAGAATCATCGGAAGACCAAAAGGGGTTTCAGGGGTCCCGGCAATTGTTGCGGGCCTCATGGGCCAAAAGGGCGGAAGCACTGCAGCCCGCTTAGGGGATGTGCCCCCCCCCCCCCTCACCACTTCCCACGTAGCCAGGAGGTCGGGGCGTCCCTAGGGCAGCCGGCCCCTCTGGATTGGGGGGCAAGGCACCTAGGGGGGCACACAAATCCTAGGCGCCCCCATCTCCCATCTGGCCGCCGCCCCCTAGGGGGAAACCCTAGGGAACCTCCACCCCTCCCCTTCCCCCTATATATAGTGAGGGGGAGAGAGGGCAGCCGCACGCTTACATGCCTTGGCACTGCCCCTCCTCTCCGGTAGCTCTTCTCCTCATACGCGTAGTGCTCAGCAAAGCTCTGCCACAATTCCTCCACCACCACTACCACCACGCCATCGTGCTGCCGGAGGACTCGATCTACTACTTCACCATCGCTCGCTGGATGGAGGAGGTGAAGGCGTCATCAAGCCATGCATGTGTTGAATGCGGAGGTTCCATCCGTTCGGCACTAGATCGGAGTTCGCGGGACGGATAGTGATTGGATCGCGAAGACGTACCACTATATCAACTGCGTTCTTGAACGCTTCATCTTAGCGATCTACAAGGGTATGTGGATCCAACTCTCCTCTCGTAGATGTGCATCTCCTAGATTGATCTTGGGTGTTCGTAGGATTTTTTTTGTTTCCCATACAACATTCCCCAACAGTCTCACATGTGGAAAGTGACGATTCGGAGAGGAGCGAGTTAACCTTGTGTCCAATGGCGTTTACTTGAGGTCTCGTCTTATGTCTCATTGGGTCATGGGGGGTGGTCGAAGTGTACATGGGGATGATCGTAGGATGCTCCGCATCACTTATGGATCTCTTTTCTCTCTCAAGGTAGAAGAGACACCTTACCAAATAATCACTGCACTTCTCTAAACTTCGTCTATATGCAAACATAACTCTTTCTATGAACATGAAAAGATCTCTCTAAATGATGCCTCTGACAGTGTACCAGGATAGAAATGATCTACCGTAGCAACACCTATGATAAAAAATGGAAAGGCCATAAAAACACAATGCTAGATATAATTCTCGTGCAAAGCATATGACACTGACACATATCTCTAGTTATAAAACAAAAAGGGGTGTGCATGACAATTTACTGACAATGGCTATGATAATGCCATAAGTAGGTAGGTATAGCGGCTGTATTGACGAGATGGTTGGGGTTATGTGTAGGAGAACAAGAGAAAGTTCTCCCATGGATTTGGTCATACTAGCAAATAAAGCACCAAGCCTTAATGCCAGAATGGACAATATTCAGTACCGAAGAGGCTAGAAATAAAAAATATATGGAGTGAAAGCACAAAGCTCAAAACTTGCATTAATCCCAAAGAGCTCATAAACCAAAGAAGTTCATCATGGAATTAATACAACATAGTACAACAAGCCAAGTATCATATGTGGTTTTATTGGTAGGTTCAACACCATCGTTCGCACCTGGCCGCATCAATGACGCTAGTTTATAATAGTTGCATGCAAATAAAACTAAGTTGTTTCAGCTTCTCAATTGAATCCCATTTTTTGTTATTAGGTGAAAGAAAGTGACCGAGGTAAATTCGGCAGATCTCAAGGTAGGGGATCCGAAGCTAAGCGTCTAAGTACGATGATAACAGGGACACGAGGTTTTACCCATATTCGGGCTCTCCGAGGAGATAATACTTTACATCATACTTGTGTTTATTGCGTCAGAGTAAGTACACAGTACATATGTCAACTAGGAGATCGTGTTGTGAGATGTAAGATCCGTCTCTCGACTAGCCTAGCCTCGGCTTATGTAAGATAACGGAGGCATAGGAATACAAGGGTCCTAATCAGCTATATCGGTAGAGAGGAGTCCTTGTCTTCAACGGCAAGGCTTCTTGATTTTCCTTGTAGATCACCATGGACCACCCAAAATGGCCCAGGACGGAACCGACAAGGGAGAACTCAGCCCGGCGCACATGGCAGGAGTCGACATGGTGAGAAGCCTCCTAGCCGCGACACTATCAGTATCACCTGAACCGGTCTTCAAGTCTGGCCGCACCTCAGCTTATCCGAGCTACTTGTCTACTTCAGTCGCTGGTCTTAAAACTGGTTCAACGAGAATCCTTCGAACAATGTCTTTTTTGCAGTCGAGCTCTGACCCCGGACGTAAGATCACCTTACTCTCTACAAATATTGAAGGAGTACAGCCGAGCCACGCCGCTCATACCACAAAACTGCCACCACCGGGGTGCCGCAACAAGCAGAAATCCGCCCATACATGATCAGATCAAC
>LR738710.1:545852279-545933600 GCA_902687465.1 Secale cereale | reverse complement strand
AGATTGGCGTCATGATCTCCTCGCCGGGGTTATGCTAGGCCAAGGCGTCTGTCCTCATGAGTAACGGAAGAACCCCGCCGCCGCCAGCACAGTGCGAGCAATGCCCGGTTGCGCCCTTGGGCGGTGGCATGGGAATGAGGGATGGGAGGGGACGTGCCTCCGACGGTAGCTAGGGTTTCTCCCGGGCGATCCCGGGGGTGACACGGAAGTCGGGAAGTCCCGTTGTCTTGTAGCTAGTTGATCTTTTTTAAAGGTGACGATGGAGTCAACAAGACAATAAGGATCAACACATTGATTAAGGATCCCAATACGCAAGGCAGTAAGCAGAGGTGCAAAAGAGAAAAGCGTGATTAAGCGAAGGTCCAACGAAGAAGCCCGATGGCCCTGTAGGCGAATAGTTTTGCACCCTTCTTTTTCGATGGATCCCTTTGTTCTTTTCATTTTTACAGAGCGGACAGAGGCAGGCCTACCATAAAGGCCTGGACGCGCCCCATGGCCATGAAAGAAAACTAAACATGTGCATGCACGTCGAGAATTATTGTGGCGTTGCCAACCCGTAAAGCGCGAGGCATGCAGCATGTGGAACAAAAGCAGCCATGAAAGAACGTCCTGAGCTCCCTCCCTATGCCCCATCGCAGATTTGGCCGGCGGCATCGATCCCTTCCTTCCGAGGCCACCAAATCAAACCGCCCGGCGGGTGAAGGAAAAGCGGGTGGCGTCTAGTACTCCCTCCATTTCTTTTTAGTTCGCATATAAGAATTGGTCAAAGTCAAACTTTGTTAACTTTGACTAAGTTTATAGAAAAAAATATCGAGATTCACAATATGAAATCAATATTGTTAGATGCACCATGAAGTTAATTTTCATATCATATAGCTTTAGTTTTGTAGGTGTTGATATTTTTTCCTACAAAGTTGGTCAAACTTTACAAACTTTGACTTTGACCAAATCTTATATGCGGACTAAAAAGAAACGGAGGGAGTACGTGGTACCCCTACTCGTATCACCACCGTACGCATGCAGTGCAGCACGGGCAAACCAGAAGAAGAAAAATCTGAATTACGTCCACGAGATAGAGATACAACAAGAGGGTTTGCAGAGACGCAGCTGCCTGCATCGACGAGAGATGTGGCATTTCCTTGTGGTCCACACAAAGCGGCTGAAACCAAGGAGGGAGGGAGGGGTACGTCCTCGTGGCACGGACAAACATATGTCCCCCCATGCGCAGAGTGCACAAAGCCACACCGCCTAGTGCTGCAGATGACGCCAGGGGCTTTCCGGTAAAAATGCACGCTAGCTAGATGCTCCTTGCTTTCGCTCGATCGATCGGAAGATGTATAAACACCCATATATAGTAATCCTATACGCAGCGTAACGCATAACGCCTAACCAAGCTAGGCTAACAAGCCAAAGCACAACGCGAGGAAGCAAGAGGGAGATATACCTCACTGCTTGGCCTCGATCTTCCATGGACGAGCAAGGGGAGAGGGGGCTCCAGCTGCTGCTCCCCGCGGCCGCTGCTCGGATGCTCCGGGAAGCGCCGCCCAGCGCCGCCACCGACCACCAGCAGCTGGACCTGGACCTGTCCATGAGCATTGGGCCGAGGCAGCAGCAGCAGCTGCTACGGCCGTCGCCGCCGACTCCACCGGCGAACGACAGCAGGAGAGCGGCGGCGACTGTGGCCGCCAGCGCGGCGACGGCGAGGCAGCTGCAGCTGCAGCAGCAGGTGACGGTGGACGTTCGCGCCGTGAAGCAGCAGACGGCGGAGCAGGCGCGGATGGCGTCGGCGGAGCGCGCCTACGCGGAGCGCGTCCGGGAGCTGGCCAAGCGGGAGCTGGAGCTCGCCGAGAGGGAGTTCGCGCGCGCCAGGATGATCTGGGAGCGCGCCCGCGAGGAGGTGGAGCGGGTGGAGCGGATGAAGCAGATCGCCGCCAGGCGGCTCGGCTCCGCCGCGTCCGCTGCCGCGCTCGAGATCACCTGCCACGCCTGCATGCAGCGCTTCCATCCTTAATTAGGTCGGTCGGCCAGCTGCACCGACGACATGGCCGGAGATCGATGCTTCCTGGTCGCCATTGCTAGCTGTAACTCTCTCTATCTCTCTATCTCTCGTAGCTCCTGTCTTGTGGTGCCAGTCACCTTCTGTTTGAGACGATAATCATCTGGTTGATGCATGCATCAAGGAAGCGGTTATTCCTCTTATTAGTCTATATATCGGGTGTAGATGCTTAATTACGTACCGGAGTAGTTTTTATTATTATTATGGAATGAGGGCGCATGCTTAATTGCCGCAGCCTGCCTTAAAGAAACAAGGGAGTAAACAACTGATCAGTTCAGAAACCAAACTAATTGTATATATATAGTGTCAAGAAAAGCAGATTAATTAAATTAGAGAGTATATTTTCTCTCTTTGCTAGACAGAGGTTGGACGGATCCCTCTCTATAGTGCGGTAACAGCAGTATGTCTGACAAAAAATTAATATTGGCCATCAAGTTTGGATGATTTCAGCTCTCCTTTGGCCATGCTAGTGGACTGCCCGTCCTAGATGAACAAGGAAGATCAGGCAAGAAGCCAGATTTCATCCTGGTCAGCATGCTATGCTGCAAGCTGGTCTCAGGCACCTTAAATTGTTCACTGCGTATATGGCTGCTCATAATGGCTCAACAGTGGGGAGAAAAGCAGAATGATGCCATACACTACAGTTGTGTTTGTTGGGTTATGTTTGTTTATGTCAGCAAAACGCCGGGCTTTTGACACCAATATATATATATACATACATGTGTATGTATATACAGATACAGGTTTGCAGGCGACCAGGTAGCCTGCCCGAACAGTGCCAGGTAAAGGATGGGAGTTGCAGGGATTGTACCCTGCCTGCACAGGCGACGCCGTGCAGTCATCGTCACCGATCCGAAAAATACGGTGACCACGACGGATGAGCCCCATGGTTTCTGAGAGAAATAAAAGTGCCGTAAATTTCTGTACGAATGCAGATGGGCGTGCAGGCAGTCAGGGATAGCCAGCCAATGCCTGGGTCGAATAAATCATATGAACTCTTGTTGGAATCAGGATCGTGTGCTAGCTTTGATCTTTGATCATCTTAACCTTTGCATTTCCAGTGGTCTGCTCCCTCACCTTGACCTTGGTCGACTATGAATCAACAACAATATTTATCATTGTTGGCATTTCTCTTGCTTTTAAGACCAAGTTAATTTGCACATGAGAATAGAGCACTGAACTAGCTAGCTGGCTAGGTGTGTACTTGAATCTCTCAGCTGTCATCGCTAGGTCATCCACTCAACCATGAGATGAGCCCATCTTCTCTTCTCCCTGGACCAAGCAGCTCCCAGGAATTGCCACAAAAGGAGCCCCAGACAAAAGTTACCGGTGTTCATTGCACAAGCTCCCTACAAGCCAGGGATGCAAACTTTTTTCAGAAGGTACCGCAGCGTAACGTCAGGAAAACATCATGATGCCACTGTAAAATCACATCCATGTTATATTTCCCTTGCCACTTTTTCACCCCGGCTGGCCATCTTTTCTCTGCAAAGATTGCTGAATCATTCGCCTGGGCATGACAGCATTATTGCCCTTATCATTGATGCAGTGCAAGTTTCTCCACCAAGCTAACTATTTTATCGGTCTCAACAACAAAAAACTAACTCTATTGTAGAACAAAACAGTCTGCACTCCTTAGTCAAACCATACAAAACAGTCTGATCCCCTTTTCTAAAAAAAATTAAAAAAATTAAATGGTGTTTGTAACTTCAAATTGGTACACGAACGATTCCATAGTTCAGGGTCTAGGATGGCCTTCTTTCCTTTTGCTAAATGACTGCACACAGTTATGCTGACTATAAGAGTACAAAAACTTACTTTAACACGTTCCGCAAACTTCTGCTTACATATAGGGCAGTGCTACGCATCGGCCGGCGGATCTTTTAAAAAGATCCGCCGCCTCGCGAGCCGCTCGATTGTACAACGCAAGCCGTACGTTATTCTTCTCTAATTTCCTGTAACAATGCTCTTGTTGCCGATTCTCTTCTTCTTTAACTTTCTGCAACAAGAGACTTGTTACAAAAATCTCTTCTCTAATTTCTGCAACAAGGCCTCTGTTGCAAAATATTCTCTTCTTTAATTTATTGCAATAAGACCCCTGTTGCAAATCTTTTTCTTCTCTATTTTTCTGCAACAGAACCCTTGATGCAAAATATCTTCTCTTATTTTTCCGTAACAAGACTCTTGTTGCAAAACCTTCATTGCAAATAGGATCGAACATCCCTAGCTTCTTCTATGTATTCCTGCAACAAGACTGTTGTTGCGAAAACTTGCAAGAACGCCGACGGCTACAACGGAGAGAGCACCCCCGTGGTCTCTGCATCACCTCATTTTTTGTTGCGGTATGCCTTTTCGAAACAGGTGCTCAGTTGCGTGAACTGTAGTACAAAGCGCTCTGCATGGTCAGATGAGATTCAACGCACGGATAGAAGAGATAAAAAATATGCTGCCATTCAGAGATAGGGATGGAGGAGAGAAGCTCTGCGCTGGTCCATCAAGACGTGTCAAGCATGGAACGTGATGGATGCGAGAGAAAAGATCGGTCGGTTGACCACTAGCTTTTTCCTTACATATACGGTATATCTTGCTGGCACCAATCATATCCTAAACATTTGTGCAGCAAATTAAATGTCAAAGACAGAGGAAGACAAACTTGAATTTGAGCTTAAAACTGAATTTGTGTTTGATGAATCAAGAACTGCATTCTCATATGTGTATGGAAGAATTACATGGTTATTCGGTGCCTGAACAGGAGAGTTTCAAGTTGTCACCAATTGGAAATTTTCACGGATATAGCGCCATCATCTAATACTTTTTTTTTCTTCGAGAAGGAGGTTAATAGTATTTCATTCATGTTGGAATGGAAAACATAACAGCAGTTTCGGTATAATCACTATCAGCCGATTCCTTGAAATGCTGTGTTAATTTGTTACCCTGCAAAAAAATTGGAAATGGAATTGTTCATCGCCAAGGTATACGACGATGCAGTTAGATTCTCCGTGTCAGCCCTTCCATGTAAGTCCAGAATCAGTGATCATGAACAATAAGGAATATATATTTAAGGAAACATGACAACTCATATGATCCAAAACTAGGAATTCTCCACACAGAAGCAAACAGATGATCACTCACTACCATGGAGCTATCCGCCTACATCCCCTGAAAAGACAAAGGAAAAGAAACAAAGAAGAAGCTGAGAAAGACTGGATTCAGATTGACATGAACAGATACATCCATCCATGCATCATGCTGCATAGTGAAGCACAGAAGCAGCTCTCATGGTCAAGGGGGCGACATGATTTCTATATATCCCATTTCACAGCAGGCTTCCGAAAGTACTTCTTCCAGAGCGGCGATGTACGTTATACTAACACGCAAGAACAATCCGAGGACAGCGTTTTGGTGCACAGGGACCATCAGTAAAATCAATTAAAAAGTAAAATAAAATAAAAAAATATTTGATTTCTTTTTTTGCACCAAAAACACACAAGTTTTCTTGGCTTCTGCAAAATTTTGTGGCGATATGATATCAGAGGAGCTCAAGACAAAAAAAAACACTGTAAAAAGTCTCAAACAAAAGACTCGGGGTTTTGACGGTGAAAACTTGTTCATAGAAAACTTGTTCATATTGTCAATTTTGCGCGCACATAGAAAACTTGTTCATAAATAATGTGCAAAATTCAGATTTTTTTATAAATGTTTTTACTATTTCATTTAAATTTACTGTTCGTTCAGGAGCAGATGAGCTGGTGATCAGCTATGGGTTTTCGGAACAATAATGGCAGCTTTTAAGTGCAAGCTGTGAAACAGAGAAGAGGTAGATTGGATCAACACACCTGACCCGGTGGTCTTAGGATCTGTATATAGGGCGCCTCTAGGGCTGCCACTAGGGTTTTACAGAGGGATAAGTACAAGTAGTTAGAGGAGATAAATACAATCCTATACAAGATAACTATTCAGTTTAACATTCCCCCTCAATCTGAACTCCCTATACAAAGGTTCAGATTGCGCCTGTTTGCAACAAATGGCACCTCTGCAAGAGGCTTTGTGAATATGTCTGCAACTTGCTCCTTGGAAGATATAAACCGAACATCAAGTCCTTTGGCTGCAACTCGTTCGCGGACAAAGTGGAAATCCACTTCTATGTGCTTGGTTCTGGCATGAAATACCGGGTTTGCAGATAGATAAGTGGCTCCTAGGTTGTCACACCATAAAACAGGAGGTCGAGACATAAAAACCCCAAGTTCACCAAGGACTGACTGTATCCAGATTATCTCAGCTGTTCCATTCGCAAGGGCTTTGTATTCAGACTCAGTGCTGGACCTGGATACAGTGGCTTGCTTTCTTGAACTCCAGGAAACGAGATTAGGTCCAAGAAAGACTGCAAAGCCACCTGTGGATCGTCGATCATCGCTGCACCCAGCCCAGTCTGCATCTGAAAAACAACTTAGAAGCATTGAAGGTGTCTTTTGAATAGAGAGACCCATACTGCGAGTATGCTTCAAGTATCGTAGAATCCTTTTGGCCGCTGAGAGATGTGCGGTGGTAGGTGAATGAAGGAACTGACACACACGATTGACCGCAAACGATATATCTGGCCTCGTGAGTGTTAGATACTGAAGAGCTCCCACCAGACTACGATACTTGGTGCTGTCTTCCTGAGAAAGTGGTGATCCAGTGTCCTTGCTGATTTTCTCACTGGAGGACATGGGCGTGGTGGAAATATTACAATTTTCCATGTTGGCTCGTTGGAGAATATCGCTAATATACTTCTGTTGGGACAGAATGATTCCCCCTGGCGATGACTCCACATGTACTCCTAGAAAATAATGTAGAGGACCGAGATCTTTGAGAGCAAACGAGGAGTGAAGATCAGCAAGTAACTTGGTAGTAGCAATGGGAGATGAGCTGGCCACGATGATGTCGTCGACATATACAAGCATGAAGATAGTAACACCACTTCGATTGTAGACAAAAAGTGACGTGTCAGCCTTGGAAGCAACAGAACCAAGTTGTTGAAGACGAGAGCTCAGCCGAGAATACCATGCCCGAGGAGCCTGTTTAAGTCCATAGAGAGCCTTGCGAAGTTTACACAAATGATGAGGAGCTACGGGGTCCACAAAACCAGGAGGCTGACGCATGTAAACCTCCTCTTGGAGAATGCCATGAAGAAAAGCATTTTGAACATCCAACTGTCGCAGACTCCAGCCACGAGAGACTGCAATGGAGAGAACTAGCCGTACTGTGACAGGTTTGACAACAGGGCTGAATGTATCATCATAATCCAAGCCATAACGTTGTTTTAACCCCTTTGCGACCAGACGTGCCTTGTAGCGATCCACTGTCCCATCAGGTTTGTGTTTAATCTTGAACACCCACTTGCAATCAATGATGTTGACATCAGGTGGAGGAGGCACCAGCGTCCAGGTGCCATTTTGACGCAAAGCATTAAGCTCAAGTTGCATGGCAAGACGCCATTCTGGGGACAAGACTGCCTCGCGATGATCAGCGGGTTCCCTCAGGGCCAAGAACGCACGACGAGACGGATTGTACGTGATTGTACCATCCGTGCGGTGCAACACTTTGCGAGTGTTATCACGAGTGCGTGTCGTCATCGCATGTGTGGATGGAGCAGTTGATTCAGGCGCCGCAGAGGATCCAGGCACACGTGGGGCTGGAGGCGCAGGTGAATCCCCCTGGGATCCTGTGCCGGTAGAGGACAGAGGCGGAGCCGCCGGATCCACCTGGGATCCAGTGCCGCTGGTGGCAGCAGCAGCGCGAGGAGAGGCTGCCTGCTCAGGGGTGGACCCCGCCACCGCGAGAGGCAAGCGCGTCCATGCAGAAGACGACGCGGGCGTTGAAGAGGGTGCAGGAGTGGGTCCCTCCAGCACGGGAACCGCGCGCCACGCGCATGCATCAGGCGAGGCGGCATCAGGCGATGACGCAGACACTGGAGTGGGCCCCGCCACCGCGGGGGAGGTGTGTCCCCATGCAGGAGGCGACGCGGAGTACGCCTCAGGCCGCGCGCCCGATGGTGACGCGCGATTGGGTGGCGACGAAGGGAGCGACCGGGAGTGGTCGCCCGAGGCCGTGTCGCTGTCACCAGACAGCACATGATCCGAGGCGGATCCTGTGTCGGATCCCGAGGCCGCATCGTCCTGGGGAGTTGGAGGGATGATCTTTTGCGCTGAATTTGATCCTGCATCCAGATTAGTTCGCGAAACAGACGTGCCATAGATCATGTGGTCATGCGGAAATAATAGAATAGCATGTTCAGCGACTCGAGGTGGAGTTGGAGAGGTTTGTTCGTGAGCAAAAGGAAAAACTTTCTCGTCAAAAACAACATCACGTGAAATGTAGATACGAGCTCTGGGTACGTGAAGGCACTTGTAGCCTTTGTGACGAATACTGTATCCTACAAATACACACTGTTGAGATCTGAACGAAAGTTTCTGAGTATTGTAGGGCCGTAGGTTTGGCCAGCATGCACACCCAAACGTACGAAGCGAGACGTAGTCTGGCTTAGTGGAAAACAATTTTTCCATAGGGCTAAGATTGCCAATAACACGACTAGGTAGTCTGTTGATGAGGTAGCATGCAGACAGGTATGCTTCATCCCAAAAACGGAGTGGCATAGACGCATGCGATAATAGGGAAAGACCCATGTCAACAATGTGTCGATGCTTCCGTTCAGCGGAACCATTTTGTTGATGTGTGTGTGGGCAAGAAACATGATGGGCAATGCCAAGTTGCCGGAAAAAGGTGTTGCTAAGTTTTTCATATTCCCCACCCCAGTCTGATTGAACACACAAGATTTTGCGAGACATGAGGCGTTCAACATGGGCAAGAAAATCACGAAAAACATCAAACACATCACTCTTTTTCTTGAGAAGATAAATCCACACAAATTTACTATAGTCATCAATGAATGAAACATAGTACTGGAACCCACCAGAAGAGATTTTGGCAGGCCCCCACACATCTGAAAAAATAAGTTCCAAAGGAAACGACGACACACTCGAGGATCTAGGGAAAGGTAGCTGATGTGCTTTGCCTTGTTGACAAGCATTACACACATGGGACAGAGCCCGACTTGACGATGCTAATTTATTTGACGCCAGAACATGCTGGACCACTTGTGTGGATGGATGACCAAGTCTAGCATGCCAATCCTCAGCAGAGAGCCTGACTGAAGACAGGGCATGGGAACGTGAAGGTCGAATGGGGTAAAGCCCATTTTCACATCTGCCTTGAAGAAGAACCTTCTTGGTTGTCAAATCCTTCATAAGAAAATGAGTAGGGTAATATTTTAGATAAGCATGATTATCAGTGGCAAGGCGATTGACAGAGAGAAGGTTTTTGTCAGCATTAGGGACATGAAGTATGTTGCGAAGTTTGAGATTGGCAGAGGGTGTAGGAAGAAGAGCATGACCACGATGAGCTATGGACAAACCTGAGCCGTCGGCAGTGTGGATGCGGTCCCTTCCGGGGTACTTCTCCCGGATGGTGAGGCGGTCCAGGTCGGAGGTGATGTGATCAGTGGCCCCCGTGTCGGTGAACCAGGTAGGGTCGCCGAGGATGGATGGTGGAGAAGCGGCAGCTAGGCCCGCCATCTTGGAGTGCTGAGGTTGAAAGGCGTGGTTGTAGCGCTGGGCACATTCCCAGGCATAGTGCCCGGGGCCTCGGCAGAGTTGACACTGCAAGCGTGTGTCCCCCCCGCCGCCACCGTGGTCACCGCGGTCACCACCACGGTTGTTGTTCTGGTTCTGGCGATGGCCACCACCACCACCACCACGATTGTTGTTGTTGTAGTCACCGCGATCACCAGAGTTGCCGCGACCCTTGCCGCGGTAGTTGCCTTTGCCGCGGTTGTTGTTGTTGCCGGTGTTGTCACGGGCAACGTAGTTTACAGAAGATCCGCCCGTATGAAGTTGAAGACGGGCCGCATGGTACTCGCGACGGCGTTCAAAGGAGATGGCATGGGAGTAAAGTTCTCCCAATGTCATCACGTCGATGCGAGTAGTGATGGCGGTGATGAGGGGCTCGTAGTCGCTCTCGAGGCCGGTGATGAAGGCGGTGATGATGTCCTCCTCACGCATGGGGCGGCCCGCAGCTGCGAGCTGATCGGCGTTGGAGCGGATCTTGGCGAAGTAGTCCACCATGGAGAGGTTTCCTTTGCGGAAGTTCATCATGTCCATCTTGATCTGCACGACGCTGGCGCGGCAGTGGGTGACATGCATCTCCTCGAGATGCGCCCAGATGGCACGAGAGGTGTCGAAGAGATGAACCTGCTGAAGCACGTCGTCGGTGAGCGAAGCAAGGAGATAGCTCAGGACGATCTGATCCTGACGGAGCTAGGTAGCGTACTCCGGGTTAGGGGCTCGTACCCCCTTGTCATCAGGAGGAAGAAGACGAGGGGGAGTTGGAGTGGTGCCATCGACATAGCCTGTAACACCGGCGATGCGAAGGGGAGGAAGGATCTGTGCTTTCGAGAGAAGAAAATTGGTGGAGGTAAGCTTGGCGGTGATGAGGCTAGCAGAAGGTTGAGGTACAGCGGAAGATGATGGCGCTTGGAGAGCCGTCGGCATGGGAAGCGAAGCCAAGGCGGAGGAGGTCATGGCGCTGGAGGAAGGGGAGCCCATCGTGCTGTTATGCGGGATGGCCTGATACCATGTGAAACAGAGAAGAGGTAGATTGGATCGACACACCTGACCCGGTGGTCTTAGGATCTTTATATAGGGCGCCTCTAGGGCTGCCGCTAGGGTTTTACAGAGGGATAAGTACAAGTAGTTAGAGGAGATAAATACAATCCTATACAAGATAACTATTCAGTTTAACACAAGCGAATAAAAAGAAAATATAGCAATGTACGCTGCTGATGAGAGCGACAGGGCATGTAATCAGTGTGGCGAGAGGTGGAGGATTCGCTTGACGATGAACAGAGGAAACCACGGTGACCACCCACAGGCCCGCCACGCATGTGCTGGTGGATGAGCTTTGCACCAAACAATGTGTCGGCCCACGGGGCCCATGTACGCATGTGCGATGCAGGTTCAAGCAAGCCCTCCGAGAGACCCACATGGAGATGGAGACAAGCAGGATCATGAGCTAACCCGTGGACGTGGGAACTGAACCGGTAGCCTCGATTGGTTAATCAGGAACCGTATGAAGAGAATCCCAAGTTGAGTCCCATGAATGCACAAGCTTGAGGTGATGGATCAACCACTGCTGCTGGCAAAGAGATGGCGACACAAAGGGCTTAATGATCACTGTAAAGTGATGCTGGTGAGGTCCTTGAAGCCGGGCAGAGCGCACCGGCGATAACATGGGATGTGTGTCGTGTAAACTGCAGACCACAGCATAGTTTGGAAGGCCACAGAGGCGGTCTTCAGTAAAGTGACCACCCATCAACAATTTATTTGGACAGGACTAAAAGTAACAAATTTTACTGCGAATAGTGGCATAATTTGAACGATGTTTAAACTCGCTCACTTGATGGTGCATAGCTAGCCAAAGTCGGATTTAGCAGGAGCTGAATAAGTAGATTATACATGCATACACCTATCATCTCCTGGACTCGTCGTTTATCCTTTTCCAGTAGACCCTGTGACGCACCGATACGATTTGATACACGGACAGAGACACGGCGCCACGAGATAGGGTAATATCTAGAAACTGCTATACGACGATACGTCTGAGTACCTCATTTGTTGCATATGCCTCTTTTCGAGTCCTGAAAGATCATGGTATTAAAATACAGCATAAGTTCTGAATGAACACGATATGCCCAGCCTGTTCACCATCAACGTTAATACTGCTGCACGCTAATGCTCGGTCGTCTCTAGTCTCCCCCTCTAGCTGCCTCCTCCTCCTCCTTCAAAAAAGAAAGTTAGGGTTCTTGCCTCTCGCCGGCGTCGGCGCAGGTCCGCCTCGTCTCCGGTGGCCCTAGGGCCATGGAGGCGCGGTGGATCCTGACAAGGGCCGGCGGGAGGGCTTCGCTTTTAGTTGTTTTTTTCAATCTTGCTAGGGTCCTACTCAGGAAGACGAGACGGCGGCGGCTCCCTGAAGATGGAATAAAGGTCTCCCCGTCTAGCCCCCGTTCCGGCGATACGTCTAGCATCGTTGGTGGGCGTGTGGAGGTGTGTCTCCGCAGGTCTATCTTTGGTGGATTTGTTCGGATCTCGTCGTTGTTCGTCTACGTTCTTGTGTCTTCGGTTTTGATCCTTCCGATCTACGTTATTTTTCATCGGCGACGGTTGCTGTTCTGGGGTGCTGGTCCTATGGGCCTTAGCACGACGACTTCCCGACTGTCTATTACAACAAGGTGTGCCCGACTCCGGCGATGAAGCGGTGATGACGGCGGCGCGCCTTCGGCTCGCTTCGGTGCTTGTAGTCGTCGTTAGGTGGTCTACGGATCTGAATGTAATTTTTATTTCTGGTGTTCGTTGTACTGCCATGATTGAAGATGAATAGATTGAAGTTTTTTTTAAAAAAAAAAACGTTAATACTGCTGCTCGCACTCCCAACAATTAAAGATTGGCTGAATGCCATGCCACTGCCCACAGATGGCATGTTGTGTTTCACTAGAAGCAATCCAGCAACATCAGCAGCCGCTCACGGCGCCAGGGTTACCTTGCTGGCGAGGCGGCGGCGACTCGAGGAGGCGGTGGCGCACTTTACCAGTCACCCACAATTCTAGCGCCTGGCTCGGAGAACTCGTATTCAGCGCGCTGGCGCTGGCACGCGACGCGACGCGTAGGGGCCGGCCCAGCAACGTGAAGCTCGCTCGCACTGTAGACTGAAAAGTTGACCAGTGACTTCTGAGAAATCTTCATAATTTTTTTTTAAAAACAATATCATGAATTTAGATGAGTTCACAAAAAAAATCATGAATTTGGAAAAAAGTTGTGAAAAAAGTTCAGGAATTAGAGAAAAGTTTACTGAATTTAAAAAGTTCATGGATTTGAAGTAGTTTGTGAAATTTCAGACAAATCATGAATTTGAAGAAATTCACGAATTTGAGAAAATAGTTGATTTAAAAAAAATGAATTTGAGTAAAGTTCATGGACTTGAAAAAAGAGAGAAAAAGATAAGCAAATGAAAAAAAGAAACCGAACAAAAACCGGGCCGGAAAAACAATAAATGAAAAAAAAACATAAGCTTCCCAAAGCCGATTGGGAACTTGCTAATTTTTTTAAAACTAGCAAACATGCCCGTGCGTTGCAACGGAAAAAAAATCACCTCTTATACACACATTCGACGATATAAGCAAATTCGCTGAAACCTTTCATGATGTCATACAAACAAGAACATGATAAGTGCTGTTGCGCGTGTACTTAGGCCCTGTTTGTTTGGGCTTTTACTTATGCTTTCGTAGCTTTTCCACTTTAGTTGAATCCGATCGTGAGGCCGTGGTGGTGGGAGCATCGATCTAAGATGGAGCATCCACCGAAGATTTAAGGATCGAGCATCTACATGGTGTTATTTGTGAGGGTGTCGTGCCAGTGCGAGCCGGTGGAGTCTTCACCGACCGTACCCAACTGCAAGAGGAGAAAAGCAGTTGGCGCGACGACGCTTCCCCGCCATCCTCTCCCTCGCCGTTCACCTCATCTCACGGGGCGGCTGTCTACCTGTCGGAGATATTGACCACGGGTGTCCTCATCGACCACCCATGGCGTTTCAAGACATTAAGGCCGACTGTCGTCTTTCGGTCGCCTACGCATCAGGCCGCCTCCTGGGGCCGCCAGGCCCCAGGAGCCGGCTGCTGGCAGGCAGCGAACTATCAACAGGCGGCTGCGGAGCAGCCGGCATCTGGTAGACGGCCCCACGCCTCCTCCTTAGAGAACATACCAGGGGATTCTTGACAAGACTAGAGCATTGCTACAGTAGAGCCTGCTCCCCCAGAATCCAGGGTAGTGTGGCTACGGTGTGGGTGTACCTTTGCGGACACCCCTTGGTCGGCGCGCCACTGTAGCCATGTTGCCTGTGACCTCGCCTTGGTCAGAAGAAGCCATGATCCCGCGACCTGGAGGCGGTGCGGCCTGCAGTCGGCAGGTCCCACCTGCCGGCGGGCCACCAGGGTGCGGCCGGCCTCTGGCCGACGACGTATGGAACGGGCTGCCTTTTAGCAGGCTGCTTGCCGTTCCCTTGAAGTATGGACATCATTAAGATGACAAGATGGGGCGTAGTGTACAGCCGCAAGGCGGCGGTACGGTAGCCACTCCCTCCTCGGCGGTGCCTTCGTCAGCAGAAGGATGTCAACAATAGAACACAATCTCACTGGCCCACAGGTAGCAGGCCCACATGATGGACATGTCCCCGATAGCCGGCGGAACCCACAAGTGGCGAGACCCAGCAGCCGGCGGAGAAGCCGACGCCCAGAGACGCTGACGGCCGGGGCCCACACCCGGCCGGATTTCCACTGTAGCCCTGGGGGGTATGCCTATATAAACTCCCCAGGTTCCTACATGTAGAGGGGTTAGACATTGAGAGATACACATAGAGAGGGAAGAAACCCTAGCCACCACTTACATTCCTAGAAGGAGAGGAGAGAGCTAGCCTTGCCCTTCTTACTCCTCTAGATGACACAGCTCAAGGAGCAACCTTGTAGCTACCATATTGACGATAGTCATTACGCGGAGTCCCCGCGGAGCAGGACTAGGGGTGTTATCTCCACGGAGTGCCCCAAACCTGGGTAAGATTCATAGGCGTCCTATGTTCTGCCTTATCCCGCTTCCAGGGCCTGGCGACGTTCTCTTGACCCCATGCATGATAAGCCATCCTTTGGCATATGTCGCACCAAACCCCCGACATTTGGCGCCCACCGTGGGGCAAGGTGCACCGTCGTCCGGAGACATGTTCTGGACAACTTTGTTCCTCCCTGGCGAGCGCAGCCAGCCCGGCACGCGTCGATGGCGTGGATACCGGGCCACTTCGCGAGGTAGAAGCCGCGTGCACCGCAAGCAAGCTCGCTGATCTTCTCGGCGAGGTTCGCCTCCGCGACGAGCCCGCTCCGGTCGCAGAAACAGTCGGCTCGGAGAGCTGCCTCGTCGAGCTCCTCGACAAGCTCCACATCGTCGACGAGCTCGCCTCCGACCTGGAGCCATTGGCTCCACCGACCCACCCGTCAATATGCTCATCGACTCCGACGCGGCATCCACCGGTACCTTCCCCGATCAAGTGGCGGTCATCGACGATCCACTCCCCCCTGCGATCTACAACGCAAGTGTCAGCACCGTCACGGAGGTGCTGGCGGCCAGCCACGATGAGCCCTCCAACGGGTCTAGTCAGGACCTGTTGCAGGCGGCAATGCGGAGCCTCTCCACTCTTGTCGCCGCGGGAGCAGACAGCGGGACGCTGGAAACGCTCCGCGTCTCGCTCCTCGACAACGCCAACAAGTTGGCCGCCATACGACGCCTCACCGAAGCCTACCGTCGTGAGGTCAACCGCGCCGTAGGTGGCACGCCGGCTGCTGGCGAGCCCAGTCGAGCTGGCGTGGTCCGGAACCGTGGCGGCGCCCTTGCCAGCATGCTGGGGGCTGCACGTCCGGTCTATGCCACCCCCTTGGAGAACTTGCGTGCCGCCCAGGCAGCCGCGGATGATCTGGACCACCTGAAAGGAGACGAGCTTTGCTGCATGACGCTACGCGTCCAGCAACTCCTCGATACAGCAGCCGAGTAACAGGAGGCTCATCGCCGGGCATTGGAGGCTGGCGTGCAGGCGGAGAACCGCCCTCCCCGTCGAGAGCAAGGAGCTTCATCCTGATCGCCAACAGGCGGCACCCGCAGTCGGCACAACCCAGGGCCGACTGCTAGCCGCAGTCCGCAGGATTCGGAGCCGGCTGCCATCCGCAGTCTGCGAACTTGCGTCACCATCGAGCGCGACCAGGACGGCCGCCCGAGGGCAGTGGAACAGCGGAACGAGGGCTCGCCTCCCCCTCGCCGGGAGAGGCGCATGTCCCCGCCGCCAGTCGAGCACCCAACTCTCGGAGGCCGCTTGGGCCGCCGCGAGGGAGTTGGGGAAAATGATGCACGCCATCGGATCGACCGGCTGGCGCGATCCCTGTCGGTCGAAGAAGAAGACGCGATCGGCCCGCCTTGTTTCGGCCCCCACATCCACGACGAGCCTTTCCCCAAAAATTTCTCGCTCCCTAGAGATACTCCCAAGTACAACGGCTCCGTGAAGCCGGAGGACTGGCTGGTGGATTACTCCACTACCGTCAACATAGCAAATGGCAACAAACGTGTTGCCGTGAAGTATGTTCCGCTCATGCTCCAAGGCACGGCCCGGACGTGGTTGAACAGCCTCAAGCCCAACAACATCAACAGCTGGCTGGACTTCACTGACGTCGGCTGGTCGAACCCTTGGAACGATCGGCCGGCTGCTGGATCAAAGAACTGGCGTCTATCCTCTGGAGCCTCAGAACGACGCCAAACAAAGCAACCGGCTTCACTCCCTTCTTCCTCGTCTATGGGGCTGAGGCCGTCATCCCAACAGACGTCGAGTTTGACTCGCCTCGCGTCGCCATGTACACGGAAGCAGAAGCAAAGGAAGCACGTGAAGATGGTGTTGACCTGTTGGAAGAGGCCCGGCTGGTAGCTCTCGGCCGATCCGCCATCTATCAGCAGGGCTTGCGCTGATACCACATCAGGCGGGTCAAGCCGTGATCTTTCCGCGAGGGGGACCTTGTGCTCTGCCTGATCTAGCATACAGCCGGCCAGCACAAGCTCTCAGCCCCTTGGGAAGGGCCTTTCATCATCAGCAAGGTTTTAGGCAATGACTCCTACTACCTCATGGACGCGCAGAAGCCAACGGCACGCAAGCGAGACGACTCAAGCAAAGAATTAGAACGCTCGTGGAACGCGAATCTCCTTCGTCGCTTTTACAGCTAAAGGCAGTATGTATCGTATTATCTACTGTATTTTGAGAGACAACGGGCCCCTCCGAGGAGTACTCGGGGACTGCCCTCCCTTTATCTATATGATAAGATTATGCCTGTGAATGTGTTATTTCATTCCTTCGCCCGGCACCGGGACCGACCAGTCGGCCTGGGGGCTTGCCGCCTTGTCCTATGTTTAAATTCTCCAACAGTCGGACAAGTAGTGTGCCGGCATCCAAGCCCTCTCTTGCCTAAAAGGCATAGACTCGCAGAACGCGGTTGTCCGACTGGGAGGAGTCAAAGGTAGGAAGTGATGCCCACATGAAAATGGCTAAGGAAAAAAGCAAACATAGGTCAAGACAGCCTTTGAGACAAGTCGTCCGGCTGCTGACCCGCCGGCCGGCCGGGTTCTAGCTTGACCAAGCCACGTTCTAGACGGCATGATACTTGTCTATCCTAAAAACGGCCAAGTCCTTGACCCAGCCACAGACCACAGAGTGGCTGTCCGGCTGGCAGGAAGGCGGTCAAAGGAGATGGCAAAAGAAAATGCCTAAAGGAACAAAAGGCAGTGCCAAGACTAGAACTCGGCAAAGAGCATAAACACATGCGAGATTAACAGAATATTTACATAGCAAGTGGCCCACGGCCGCCATTCAACAATTTTTTAAGATACACCCAGTGGGTGGAATTGCGCAAGACTAACTTGTCTGGTTACAAAGCAAACCGAAAAATAAAAGATAGCATGGCCGCCTAGGCCGAAGGAGCAGCAGGCGGATCTGGCAGCGCCGTGGAGTCCGCTGCGCCGGCTGCTGAGGGGGCCGCCTGGTGGACCTCAGCCTGGTCGCCTTCTGCGGCAGTCGGCGCAGTTCCTCATGGCTCGCTCATCGAGGCCTAATCGGGTTCAGGACGAACAAGCGGCTCGCCTTCCAGAGGGCCGCCTTCCTCGTCCTCGCCTTCATCGCTCGAGGCAATCTCCTTGTCCAGCTCCTCCGAGGCCGCCAGGTCCAATCCAAATTGATCGGGCAGCACCGCACGGCCATTTTCATCCAACTCTAGGATGAAGACGGCAGTGTGAGCATGGTCGGTGATCGCGGTGGCACGCTTGATGAGGTCTCCCCACACCGCTGCCATCTCGGGCTCGGCCTCCAGGCGGAAAGTTGCCAGTTGGGCATGATCCAGGTCGAAATACCAGCCCATGGCGAATTCCAAGGCCGCTCGCGTGCCAGCCCTTGCGGCGGCGCCCTTCCAGGCCTCAAAGCGGCCGACCGCCATCTCCAACCACTCGGGAGTCCGGCTAGGAGTGCACGGAGCTGGGACATCTGGCCAAAGGGAGGCCAGCACCTGGGATCTGGTGCGTTGCAGGTGGCGAATCATTTGATGGGCCGGCTGCAAGCGCACCTTCACGGCAAGAACCTACTCGCTGAGGGTCCGTGGCGCGTTGAGTGCAATCTCCACGCCCGCTAGACACCTTTCATCACGCCGGGCTGATGGCAGCGGAGTGACCAGGGAAGAACTCTACATCAAGCAAAATTCAAAAGAATAAGAAGATGGGAGCCGACTCCTATGGCAGTCGGCAACTGTGCATAAGAGAAGAAACAACTTACCGTCAACCATGTCCTCGATCGCCTCATAGCTGTCATGCAGGGCCTTCTCCGTTCTGTCCCAGTTCGAGTGTTGAGTCTCGAACTCGGCCCGATGGAGCTATTCATAGTCCATCGGCTTCTTGAGCTCCACCTTGTGCTTCTCCGCCTGATCTGCCAACTCCTTGGCCAAGGGGTCGAGCTCTTGGATGACTTGGCTGAGCTCCTGCCCCTTGGTAAGGAGCTCGGCCTCGACCTCACCCAGCTTGCGGTTGCTGACAAGAGAAGAAGAGCAAGGTGTCAGCACCTACCAAAGAGAAATTAACCTTGGAGTTCCGAGCCGCCTGCTCAGCAGCCGGCCCAGAACTCGGGGACTACACCCAACGGGTGCGCTCACGCGCCCCCGCAAGGAGAAGAAGAAGCACTTACTCCGACTCTCAGTCACGGCAGTTGTCCGCTTGGTCAGCTCCTGATGCTGGGAGTTGTAGGTGGCCACCCAAAGATTGTGGTAGTCCTGCGACAAAGACGGCAAGAAATAGGTCAACCCACGAGAACTACCTTGGAGTTCCAAGCCGCCTGCTCAGCAGCCGGCCTAGAACTCGGAGACTACACCTAGTGGGTGCGCTGATGCGCCCCCACGAGACAAATTGAAGGAATAAAAACAAAAGAAGAAGTCAACATACCCGGACGGCCGTCCGCATGGCCAAGAAGTCCTGCAAAGCTTTTTGCAGGGTGGCGCCTTGGGTGTTGAACCGGTCCGGAACATCCCGGAAGGCAACATTCAAAACGCTGCCGCCGCTGCCAGGCGACCAACCTGGCGGCGCGGTGCTAGTGGCCTCGTTATCTCCTGACGACGAGCTGGCTGCGCTGGCTTCCACTTGCAGCGGGGCTGAAGCCGCCCTCGCCATTCGCGGGCGCGCCGGAATCCGAGTGGTGGGGAGCGGACCCACCACCAGCTCGCCTCCAGCCGACGGCGCGATCGACCCCTCGGGCTGGTTGTCCCGCGAGTCGGCAAGCGGCACGAGGGGGCCACCTCCACCTCCATGACAGCAGGGCCATCCCCCTCCCTTTCCAAGGCCGGCTGATCACCACCACCCGGCGCTTGACCAGACGGCTTCGATGGAGCTGCGTGCTGGGGATTAGCAGGTCCCGATGACCGCCGGCGGGCCGCCTCCTGCTCCTGCACCCTGGCAGCGGCGTCCGCCTAAGCCTTGGCCGCCGCCTCAGCCTCGGCCTTGGACACAACATCGCCCTCTGCCTGCGCCTCCTGGGACGCCTCAGCCTTCTTGCGGGCCACAACATCCCGCTCCTCCCGCGCCTCTTGCGCATTCCTCTCCGTTGCCTCTCGGAGGGCGGCGGTTGGGTCCACGTGGCGAGGGGTGACGGAGGCCTCCGCGGCTCCGACCATCGAGCCGACAGGAGCTCGCGAGAGGGAAAGCGGAGCTCTGCTTAGAAGGACGCGAGGAGACTGATGAATTACTCGCGAGAAAAGGAAAAGAAAAAGGAAAAGGAAAGACGGGGCACTTACGCGGATACAGTCGGCCTTGACTTAGGGGCCCTTTGATAAAGGGCCGCCTTGGCGGCCATCTCCTGATGCTTGGTTGCGGCAGCTGAAGACTTGGGCTTCTTGGGTCGGCTACCATATAGCCCAGTGCCGCCCCGGTGCTTCGACCCGACGCCTGCTGTTGGCGGCGCCATCGAGGAGATGCCTCCCGCCGGGTCAGCCTCTTGGACACGACGCGGCGCCTCGTCGTCCTGATCGTCGTCTGGCCAATCCCCGACGCTACGCCGGACGAGACGCCTTTTGGCACGTCTCCGCCACCTGTGACCTCATCCTCCTCCATGGCGGCCGCCCCCAGATCGGGATCACTCGTGTCGCTCTGAGAGCGGTCCAGCATGAGCGGGCGGCCCGAAACTCCCGAACCCGGCTCCCATTGGCCGGGGAAGCGCTGCAACACGACACAATGATCAGGCGGCAAGAACAAAACAAGAAAGAAGAAAGAGGAAAGAAGAAGGGAACTCATCGCAGGCGGCGGGTTGCTGCGGCTGTACGGCGGCTTGCGGAACTCCCAATCTGTCTTTGACAGTTTGCAGTTGGAGATAGAGTTCACCAGTCGGATTATTTCCGCGACCGGCATCTGCTTGGTGCTCGTCCGGCTCGGGTCCCGGTGCCCACTCATATCACTGATCAGTTGGGGCCGGGACTGCAGCGGCAGCACACGGCGCTCCGCGAAGGCGGTCAGTAGGTCCGAGCCCACGAGGCCCTCAACTTTCGTCAGCTCCTGAAGGTGGACAAGGGCGGCGGAAGTGGTGCACGAGAGAGTCCTTGGCTGGAACCTCCAGGAGGAGTGGGGCTCGGTAGGCGGACCAGCCGCATAGTCCGACAGGTTGACATAATCCAGCTCCGAGTGGACGTTCCGGACGTGGAAGTATGTCTTCTGCCACAGCTTCGCCGAGTGCACTAGGGAAATTTTCGGGAAGTAGTTCCCGGCTCCGGTGCGCCGCACTGCGATGCAACCACCGCACTAGGCCGCCTCGCCCCTGAGGACGGTGCCAAGCTTCAGATAAAAGAGCTCCCCCCCACAACTCGAGTGTAGGCGGCACTCCGAAATAACCCTCGCAGAGGGCAATGAAGGCGGCAAGCAGCACCACCGTATTTAGCGTAAGGTGGTGGGGCTGCACGCCGTAGAAGTCGAGGAACGAGCGGAAGAATCCGCTCGCCGAAAGACCAAAACCGCAAAGGAAATGCGATCAGAAGCCGACACGCTCGCCGAGCCGCGGCGCCGGCCTGAGCTCTGTCGCCGACGCGAGACGCACTCCCACGTTTCCGGCGGCGGGAAGCCGTCGTGACCGGTAGAGGAAGTCGATATGGTCCTCATGGACCTCGCTACCATCCCACTCACCGAAGCGATGGACCGGCGCTTCGGCGGCCATGGATCGGTACGAAGCCGGGCGATGTGGCGAGAGGGCAAGAGGGTCGGGCAAGCACGGGCTCCGGCGGGCTCAGCGGGCGCGGCGGTGGCAAGAAAGCAAGAGAGGCAAGGAAGAAGAAAGAGATGGGGGTGCGCGTGCGTTGCGCCAGCCCCCTCCCGCGCCTACTTATAGGCTCGGGGCGACGAGCCGAAGGGGCAGGGCGTGGGATTAACTGCGCCACGCCTCGCACGACCCGCGCTTTTTACGCCAAAACCGCGTTCATTTAATGCGCGTGGGAAAGGCAACTTACCACCTCGGCGACAGCGGATCCCCGCGGGCGCCGAGGCCCTGTAGTGGCGGGCCGAAGCCTGCAGCAACGACCCGTCGCGCGCGTGGGTGAAGAAAATATGCCCTAGAGGCAATAATAAAGATGTTATTTGTATTTCCTTATATCATGATAAATGCCTTTTATTCATGCTAGAATTGTATTAATTGGAAACTTTGTACATGTGTGAATACATAGACAAAACAATATGTCCCTAGTATGCCTCTACTATACTAGCTCATTAATCAAAGATGGTTATATTTCCTAGCCATAGACATGATTTGTCATTTGATCAACGGGATCACATCATTAGGAGAATGATGTGATGGACAAGACCCATCTGTTAGCAATGATTGTTTAGTTTTACTGCTATTGCTTTCTTTATGACTTATACATGTTCCTATGACTATGAGATTATGCAACTCACGAATACTGGAGGAACACCTTTTGTTCTATCAAATTTCACAACGTAACTGGGTGATTATAAAGATGCTCTACAGGTGTCTCCGAAAGTGTTCGTGGTGTTGGCATAGATCAAGAATAGGATTTGTCACTCCGAGTATCGGAGAGGTATCTCTGGGGCCTCTCGGTAATACACATCATAATAAGCCTTGCAAGCAAATGACCAATGGGTTAGTCACGGGATGATGTATTACAGAACGAGTAAAGAGACTTGCCAGTAACGAGATTGAACTAGGTATTGAGATACCGACGATCGAATCTCGGGCAAGTAACATACCGATGACAAAGGGAACAACGTATGTTGTTATGCGGTTTGACCGATAAAGATCTTCTTAGAATATGTAGGAGCCAATATGAGCATCCAGGTTCCGCTATTGGTTATTGACCGGAGATGAGTCTCGGTCATGTCTACATAGTTCTCGAACCCGTAGGGTCCGCACGCTTAACGTTTGATGACGATTGGTATTATGAGTTTACGAGTTTTGATGTATGGAAGGTAGTTCGGAGTCACGGATAAGATCACGGACAGGACGAGGAGTCTTGGAATGTTCGAGATGTAAAGATTGATATATTGGACGATTATATTCGGACACCGGAAGTGTTCCGGAAAGTTTCAGAATAAACCAGAGTGCCAAGGGGTTACCGGAACCCCCCGGGGAAGCTATGGGCCCTAATGGGCTTTAGTGGAAAGAGAGAGGGCCGGCCAGGGCTGGGCCGCGCACCCCTCCCCCTTGGTCCGAATTGGACAAGGAAAGGAGGGGGGCGGCACCCCTTTCCTTCTCCCTCTCCCTCTCCTTCCTTCCCCCTCTCTCCCTCTTGGTGATTCCTACTAGGAATAGGATTGCAATCCTATTCCTAGTAGGATTGCTCCTCTAGGTGCGCCATAGGAGGGCCGGCTGGCCTCCCCCCTTTCTCCTTTATATACAGGGGCAGGGGGCACCTAGAACACACAAGTTGCTCAGTTGATCTCTCCCAACCGTGTGTGGTGCCCCTCTCCACAGAAACACACCTCGGTCATACCGTTGCAGTGCTTAGGCGAAGCCCTGTGCCGGTAGCTTCATCATCTCCGTCACAATGCCGTTGTGCTGACGAAACTCTCCCGCGAGGTTCTACTGGATCAAGAGCTCCTGGGACGTCATCAAGCTGAACGTGTGCTGAACACGGAGGCTCCGTACGTTCGATGCTTGATCGGTTGGATCGCGAAGAAAGTTCGACTACATCAACCGCGTCACTAGACACTTCCGCTCCCGGTCTACGAGGGTACGTGGACACACTCTCCCCTCTCGTTGCTATACATCTAGTAGATAGATCTTGTGTGATCGTAGGAAATTTTTGAAATACTACGTTCCCCAACAGTGGTATCAGAGCCAGTTCTATGCGTAGATGATATGCACGAGTAGAACACAAGTGAGTTGTGGATGATACTAGTCATACTGCTTACCAGCATGTCATACTTTGATTCGGTGGTATTGTTGGATGAAGCGGCCCGGACCGACATTACGCGTACGCTTACGCGAGACTGGTTCTACCGACGTGCTTCGCACACAGGTGGCTGGCGGGTGTCAGTTTCTTCAACTTTAGTTGAATCGAGTGTGGCTATGCTCGGTCCTTGTGAAGGTTAAAACATCACATACTTGACGAAAAATCGTTGTGGTTTTTGTATGCGAAGGTAAGAAAGGTTCTTGCTAAGCCCGTAGCAGCCACGTATAACTTGCAACAGCAAAGTAGAGGATGTCTAACTTGTTTTTGCAGGGCATGTTGTGATGTGATATGGTCTAGACATGATGAGTTATACGTTATTGTATTAGATGATCATGTTTTGTAAAGTTATCGGCAACTGGCAGGAGCCATATGGTTGTCGCTTTATTGTATGAAATACAATCGCCATGTAATTGCTTTACTTTATCACTAAGTGGTAGCGATAGTCGTGGAAGCAATAGTTGGCGAGACGACAACGATGCTACGATGGAGATCAAGGTGTTGCGCCGATAACGATGGTGATCATGACAGTGCCTTGGAGATGGAGATCAAAAGCACAAGATGATGATGGCCATATCATGTCACATATTTTGATTGCATGTGATGTTTATCTTATTATGCTTCTTATTTTGCTTAGTACGACGGTAGTATTATAAGATGATCTCTCACTAAATTTCAAGGTATAAGTGTTCTCCCTGAGTATGCACTGTTGCGAAAGTTCGTCGTGCCGAGACACTACGTGATGATCGGGTGTGATAAGCTCTATGTTCAAATACAACGGGTGTAAGACAGTTTTGCACATGCTGAATACTCGGGTTAAACTTGACGAGCCTAGCATGTACAGACATGGCCTTGGAACACTGGAGACCGAAAGGTCGAGCGTGAATCATATAGTAGATATGATCAACATAAGATGTTCACCATTGAAAACTACTCCATCTCACGTGATGATTGGACATGGTTTAGTTGATTTGGATCACGTGATCATTTAGATGACTAGAGGGATGTCTATCTAAGTGGGAGTTCTTTAGTAATATGATTAAATTGAACTTTAATTTATCATGAACTTAGTCCTGATAGTATTTGCAAATTATATTGTAGATCAATAGCTCGCGTTATAACTCCCCTATGTTTTTTTGATATGTTCCTAGAGAAAACTAAGTTGAAAGATGTTAGTACCAATGATGCGGACTTGTCCCATGATCTGAGGATTTTCCTCATTGCTGCACAGAAATATTATGTCCTTGATGCACCGCTAGGTGACATATCTATTGCAGGAGCAGATGTAGACGTTATGAACGTTTGACAAGCTCGGTTTGATAACTACTTGATAGTTTAGTGCGCCATGCTTTACGGCTTATAACATGGACTTCAAAAACGTTTTGAACTCCACAGAGCATATGAGATGTTCCTAGAGTTGAAATTAGTATTTCATACTCATGCCCGTGTCGAGAGGTATAAGACCTCTGACAGTACTTTGCCTACAAGATGGAGGAGAATAGCTCAACCAGTGAGCATGCGCTCAGATTGTCTGGGTACTACAATTGCTTGAATCAAGTGGGAGTTAATCTTCCATATAAGATAGTAATTGACAAAGTTCTCTAGTCACTATCACAAAGTTAGTAGAACATCGTGATGAACTATAATATGCAAGGGACGACGAAAGTAATTCCCGAGCTCTTCGCGATTCTGAGATCGGCGAAGGTAGAAATCAAGAAAGAGCATCAAGTGTTGATGGCTAACAAGACCACTTGTTTCAAGTAAAGGGCAAAGGGATAGAAGGGGAACTTCAAGAAGAATGACAAGCAAGTTGCCACTCCCGTGAAGAAACCCAAAGCTAAACTCAAGCCTGAAACTAAGTGCTTCTACTACAAAGGAAATGGTCACTGGAAGTGGAACTGCCCTAAATACTTGGCGGATAAGAAGGATGGCAAAGTGAACAAAGGTATATTTGATATACAGATTATTGATGTGTATTTTACTAGTGTTCATAGCAACCCCTGGGTATTTGATACCAGTTTAGTTGCTAAAATTAGTAACTCGAAACAAGAATTGCAGAATGAACAGAGACTAGTTAAAGGTGAAGTGACAGTGTGTGTTGAAAGTGGTTCCAAGGTTGATATAATCATCATCACACACTCCCTATACTTTCGGGATTAGTGTAGAACCTAAATAAATGTTATTTGGCATTTGCGTTGAGCATAAATATGATTTTATCATGTTTGTTGCAATGCCGTTATTCATTTAAAGTCATAGAATAATTGTTGTTCTATTTACATGAATAAAGCCTTCGATGGTCATTGATACGTCCAAAATGCATCACTATTTTGTATCATAATTTATCCTTATTCATTGATATATTTCACGTTACGGTGACGTTCTTATGTTGTTTTGGTCTATTTTACACAGTTTGCAAACTCTCCGATGCCGGAACAGCAGACGCATGATTCAGCAGTAAAAAGTGGACGCTGAGTTGCTGAAGAAGAATACCTCCAAATTACCTAAAATTGACGGGAGATATTTTTCAGATGAATCACGAAGACACGCAAAAGGGGAGCCAGAGGGGGGCCACAGGGTGCCCAGGCGGCCTGGGGGCGCGCCCCCCTGGCCGCGCCGGGGGGCGCCTGGAGCCCCTGGCCCACCTCCGGATGCCCCCTTTTGCCTATATACTCTCCATTCTCCGAAAACCCTAAGAAGGAGACTTTTTACGGAGTTCCGCCGCCGCTCCGAGGCGGAAACCTACAGAGAAGAAAAGGGCATCTCCGGCGGGCAGATTCCGCCGGGGAGATCACCTCCCGGAAGGGGAGATCGTCGCCATCGTCATCACCATCGTCACGGGCATCATCGAGATCATCATCAACATCATCCCCAACACCAGCACCATCTCCATCTTCATCCAAATCTCATCTTACAATCGCAACTCGTGTTGTAACTCGTACTACCTATCCTCTCTACTCCATCGGTGTTGATTACTACTTTGTGGTGAATGCTATTGAGTTTTGTTGGAGAAATATTATTATGTCCAGATTGTTTATCACATATTTATCCCCACTGATCATGATCTCTTTTATGTCTTGTGAGTAGTTACCTTAGTTCTCGAGGACATGGGGAAAGTCTTGTTGTTAGTAGCCATATGCTGTTGAAGTAATATGTGTTGTTTGATACTTAAGTTGCGTTGTGATTCTACTAGTGGTGTTGTGTGAGTCGAACACCCAACACTTCGCCTTATTAAGGACCTAGGAGAATACATTGTGTATAAATAATGCTTATGGTGGGTTGCCGGAGTGACAGAAACCTGAACCCCAGTTCGCACGCTTTTGCATAAGGGAATAATGGATCCTCAATCGTATTGCTATGGTTAGGCTTTTGCCTTAAATTCTATCTTGTATTTGCGGATGCTTGCAAGGTGTTTAATCATAAGAGTGCATTCATCTTAGTCTAGAGAGTGCACTAGCATAGATCCACCCACTCAACACTTATCAACACATAACATAGTATCGATACGGAATATGGTGAAAGCGCATGACTACCTCTCCCGTGTGTCCTCAGGAACGCTTTAGTCTTTATAAGTTCAGTTGCTAGGCCTCTCCTTTGCTAAGAAAGGATTGGGCCACTTGTTACTCTCAGTACCTTTTACATTACTTGCTTTTACTTTCCTTTTGCTTATACCGAGAAAACCCCTAAAAGTTATCTTTCAGTGCTTGCAGTAAATTCTTGCTCAGAATCGCTTATCAATACCTTCTGCTCCTCGTTGGGTTCGACACTCTTACTTATCGAAAACGCTGCAATAGATCCCTTACGGTTGTGGGTCATCAAGTACCGTTTTCTGGCGCCGTTGCCGGGGAGCGTAGCGCTATTGGTAAAGTGAAACTAGTAAGAAAGTTCTTTATAATTCTGTTTTTATTTTTGCTATTTGCTGCTCCTTGTCCTTATGGATAACCCTATTATTGGATCGTTGCTTGCGGGAAGACGCCCCACACCTGTGGTGGTTGATCCTCCCCCTACTGAAATTGTGCCTTATAAAATACCAGCTGGTATTATCGATTATGTTTTGGCTAATCGTTATGCAGGAGACAGACATCCCGGTGAACACTTGCTATATCTGTCACAACTATGTTCATTATTTAAGCTTGCAGGTGTATCGAGGGAGTTTGTCATGAGGAAATTGTTTGTCATATCACTTATAGATAAAGCTTCAGATTGGTATGGGCTTCTCGATAACTCACACTTGCTGGACTGGCAGGAGCTTATGTCTCTCTTTTATACTAAGTTTTATCCTCTTCATGAAATTCATCGAGACAGGAATTATATCTATAACTTTAGGTCTCGTGACGGAGAAAGCATTGCTCAAGCTTGGGGGAGATTGAAGTCCCTAATGCTCAAATGCCCTATTCATAAGCTTCCCAAGGAAATTATACTTACAAATTTTTATGCCAGGCTTTCTCGTCAGGATAAGGAGATGCTGGATGCCTCCTCTAGTGGGGTGTTTCAGAAGAAGAGTGTTGAAGAAAGGTGGGATCTCCTTGAAAGAATCCAGAGGAATACCGAAGATTGGGAAATTGATAAAGGTATTGAACCCGCTATAAATTATGAACATGATTATATTGAGAGCTATGTGGAAACTGATTACTTCAATACTTTTTGCTCTAAGATTGGTCTTGATTCCCATCTAGTGATTGATTTGTGTAAGAATTTTGCCTCTCACGTTGATTCTTTTAAAAAGAAGAGAGACCAGCACCATGAACCTTTTAAAGAACCACCTATTGATATTTATGTTGCTGACCCTATTTTGCCTACAGTTATATATGAAAAGCCTCCTTTTCCCACGAGGATAAGGAAGCACTCTCTTGTGACAGGCATAATAAATAAAAGTGAGAGAAGAGTTGATGAGCCTGAGGACCAGATCAGGGTCGATCCTCAAGTTGCATTGATTAAAGACCTTGCTACTAATGATGTTTTGGATTCCAATATAAATTTTTGTGCTGTTTCCACTAACCTTGTCACAGCCAAGAATAAAGGCCCCATTTCAGGTACTCCAGTGGTATTTGTTAAAATAGGAGATCACAATTATTATGGGCTATGCGATGTGGGATCGAGTGCAAGTGCTATCCCCTATTCACTTTATGAAGAGATCATCGGTGAGATTTCCCCTTGTGAACTTGAAGAAGTTGATGTTACTATTCATCTTGCAAATAGAACAACTATCTCTCCTATCGGAATTGTGAGGGACGTTGAAGTCCTATGTGGAAAGGTAAAATACCCTACCGACTTTCTAGTACTTGGTTCAGAGAGGGACAATTTTTGTCCAATTATTTTTGGTAGACCTTTTCTTAGAACTTGTGGAGCTATAATAGATTGCAAGAAAGGTAAAGTTTCTGTTGAATTCGATGGTGAGCCATATGAATTTAATTTTTCTAAGTTCTCTAAGCAGCCTCGTGGTACTGATTTACCTAGTGATGATAAAATTATTGAAAGTATTGCCTCTATTGCTATTCCCCCTAATGATCCTTTGCAGCAATACATGGAGGACCACGAGAATGATTTGCATATGCAGGAAAGAAATGAACTAGATGAAATATTCTTGAGGCAGCCTGCTATCCTGAAGCACAACCTTCCAGTTGAACCTTTGGGAATTTTATCAAAACCAAAAGAAGACCCGGTGTTCGATCTTAAACCTCTTCCCGATACGCTCAAGTATGCTTATTTAGATGAAAAGAAAGTATATCCTGTTATTATCAATTCTAACCTTTCAGGATATGAAGAGGAGCGATTATTGGAAGTACTTCGTAAACACCGAGGCGCAATTGGCTACACCCTTGATGACCTTAAGGGGATTAGTCCATCTATCTGTCAACATACTATCAACCTTGAGCCTGATGCTAAACCAGTTGTTGATCATCAACGACGGTTGAACCCGAAGATGATGGATGTCGTGAGAACTGAGATTCTCAAGCTTCTAGCCGCAGGTATTATCTACCCTATAGCTGATAGTAAGTGGGTAAGTCCGGTACATTGTGTTCCTAAGAAAGGAGGTACAACTGTGGTTCCTAATGATAAAAATGAATTAATACCTCAGAGAATTATTATTGGATATAGAATGTGTATTGATTACAGGAAGTTGAACAAGGCAACCAGGAAGGATCACTATCCGTTGCCGTTCATCGACCAAATGCTTGAAAGGTTATCCAAAAATACCCACTTTTGTTATCTCGATGGTTATTCTGGCTTCTCTCAAATTCATGTTAACACTGTCGATCAAGAGAAGACCACTTTTACTTGTCCCTTTGGTACTTATGCTTACGGGCGTATGCCTTTTGGTTTATGCAATGCCCCTGCTACTTTTCAAAGGTGTATGTCTGCTATCTTTCATGGTTTCTGCGGGGATATTATGGAAGTCTTCATGGACGATTTCTCCGTCTATGGAACTTCTTTTGACCATTGTCTTCACAACCTTAATAAAGTTTTGCAGAGATGCGAGGAGACAAATTTGGTACTCAACTGGGAAAAGTGCCACTTTATGGTTAATGAAGGAATTGTTCTTGGTCACAAGATTTCCGAAAGGGGAATTGAAGTGGACAAGGCTAAGATCGAAGCTATTGAGAGGATGCCCTATCCAAGGGACATCAAAGGTATTCACAGTTTTCTCGGTCATGCAGGTTTTTATAGAAGATTTATTAAAGACTTTTCTAAAACCTCGAGACCCCTCACTAATCTTCTCCAGAAGGATGTTCCTTTTGTATTTGATAAAATTGTAAGGAAGCTTTTGAAGTCCTTAAGAAAGCTTTAATAACTGCTCCTATAGTACAACCACCTGACTGGAATTTACCTTTTGAGATTATGTGTGATGCAAGTGATTTTGCTGTTGGAGCTGTTGTAGGACAAAGAGTTGATAAGAAATTAAATGTTATACATTATGCTAGTAAAACCCTTGATAGTGCTCAAAGAAATTATGCTACTACTGAGAAGGAATTCTTAGCTGTAGTTTTTGCTTGTGATAAGTTTAGGCAGTATATTGTTGATTCCAAAGTTATTATTCATACTGATCATGCTGACATTAAGTATCTTATGACAAAGAAGGATGCCAAGCCAAGGCTTATCAGATGGGTACTCCTTCTTCAAGAATTTGATTTGCAGATTGTTGATAGGAAAGGGGAAGACAATCCGGTGGCGGACAATCTTTCAAGGATGGAAGATATACCGCACGACCCCATCCCAGTTAACGATAGTTTTCCAGACGAGCAACTTGCCGTTGTAAAAGTACAATCTCTTTCCGATCCTTGGTATGCAGATTATGCTAATTTTATTGTTGCAAAGTATTTGCCTCCAGGTCTAACATTTCAGCAAAGGAAGAAGTTCTTTCATGATTTGAGGCACTACTTTTGGGATGACCCACATCTTTTCAAAGAAGGTCCCGACGGGATCGCGAGAAGATGCATTCCGGAACATGAGCAGAAGGACATTCTCAGACGGTGTCATGATAGTCCCTATGGAGGACATCATGCCGGTGAGAGGACTGCACATAAGGTCCTTCAATCAGGTTTGTATTGGCCTACTCTCTTTAAAGATGCTAGAAATTATGTTTTAGCCTGTGATAAATGTCAGAGAGTTGGTAACATTAGTAGAAGGAATGAGATGCCTATGAATTACTCACTAGTGATTGAACCTTTCGATTGTTGGGGTTTTGATTTTATGGGTCCTTTTCCTTCTTCGCACAAGTACACTCACATTTTAGTAGCTGTCAATTATGTGACCAAGTGGGTTGAAGCAATCCCCACTGAAAGTGCTGATCACAAGACATCTTTGAAAATGCTTACAGATGTAATATTTCCCAGGTTTGGTGTACCAAGGTATCTCATGACTGATGGGGGATCACACTTCACGCACGGAGCTTTTAGAAAAGCTTTGGCCAAATACGATGTTAATCATAGAATTGCTTCACCATATCATCCTCAAACTAGTGGGCAAGTTGAGCTCACCAATAGAGAGATTAAGTTGATCTTGCAGAAAACAGTAAACATAAATAGGAAGGATTGGTCAAACAAGTTAGGAGATGCTTTGTGGGCATATAGAACTGCTTACAAAAACCCCATGGGCATGTCTCCCTATAAGATGGTGTATGGCAAGGCTTGCCATTTGCCATTAGAGTTAGAGCACAAAGCTTTCTGGGCTGTTAGAGAGCTTAACGCTGACCCAAAACTAGCTGGTGAGAAGCGTCTCATGAACTTGACTTCTCTAGATGAATGGAGAAGTGAAGCTTACGAGAGCGCTAAAATGTTCAAGGAAAAGGTAAAAAAGTGGCATGATAGGAAGATTTTGAAACGTGAATTTAATGTTGGTGATAAAGTTTTGTTGTTTAGATCCCATTTCAGGTTTTCTCCAGGTAAACTACTTTCCAGGTGGGAAGGACCATTTCATATTGAAGAAGTTTATCGGTCTGGTGCAATTAAGATTAACAATTTTGAAGGCACCAAACCTCAAGTTGTGAATGGGCAGAGACTTAAACATTACATAGCAGGAGACCCTGTCAATGTTGATGTGAATATAATATACACAACAACTCACGAAGAACATGTTGCAGCCCTGTTTCAGACGCCAACAGAAGCAGAATAAAGAAAAGGTATGTAGTACGGTAAGGAAACACCGCAAACCATAATAAAAGTTTCGTATTACGAGTTTTTGCAAAATTAGTAAAATTCCGAGTCTAAGTGGAGCCAGAGACGACCTCCAGGGAGTCCAGGCGCCCCCCTGGCGCGCCCCCCTGGGCCGCGCCGGCAGGCCGCCTGGACACCCGGGAGTCCGTATCCGACCCCGCTTTAGTCCGTTACCTTCCTTTCTGTGCATAAATTTTTCCTATATATTTGCCCGGATTGTTCCGGCAACGTATCTTGCGATTTCGCGTGTTTTCTCTTCGATCTGTTTCTGCCAGGGAATCTTTCAACTGAATTTAGGTGCCATGGCTTCTCCAAGTTCCCCCAAGGACAAGTTCGTCGTCAACGTCATCAACCCTTACCTCGCTGAGGTGAAGAAGCACCCTCAGGTTGTTTAGATGAAGGACGGCGTCCCTCATCAAGAAGATCTGAAGGGACCTATCAAGGAGGGGAGCATCCAGGCCAGGCTGGAAGAAGTGGAACAAGAAGTCTTCGAGTACAAGAAGATGACCGAGCGTGGTGTCGAAGCTAACTTTGACATCACCAACGAGCTGAAGAACTACTTCCTGAAGGAGATGAAGGAGATGTGGGAAAGAATCGCCGCGTCTGAAGAAAGAATTATAGCGCTCCAAGGGCAAATTAATGATCTACATAACCAGAACTGTGAGTATGAACTAAGGTTTCTGCGCATGGGTTTGGGTGCTGAATGCAGGATTCAGGAGACGAACTTCTCATATGAGACTGGAGAACCCCTTCCATGGAAGCGTTTCGCCAAGGACTACTTGATCAACGCCAACAAGGATGATGAGTGAAATCTCCTGGGGTAATGGCATTCCCTTGGCTTGTTCCAAGCTTGGGGGAGTGCCCGGTATCTTTATCTTTACCTTTTGTCTTTTAGAGTCAAGTAGAGTCGTATCATGTATAGGGAGGTTATCATATGAGATAGGTGTGTGCATTGAGGTCTATCACTCCTTCGGTGAAGAATTGTATCCGTGAGTGTGGAGTCGTCCATGATGGAATATTAATGAGAAGTTTATTGGTTCCTTTTGCTGCACTCGATATTCTCTTCACGCAATCGACCTTATATGATGATTCTTATGGGGAGTATTGACCTTATGTCAGGTATGGCTATGAAACTTTATTTAATCTTGGCAAATATAGCTTTGGTCATAACAACAAGCATGATTTTCTTAAATTATCAACATAGCCAAAACCTTTATGTTATTATGCTTGAAGTGTTATGCTGACAAGGAAGACAACTTGATGTGTTATGCTTATTCCAATGTTCATGCTTTATATTGCTTTGCATCTTAGTCATCATCAATTGTCTGTTCTCTCAAAACCTTTGCTAGCCTAACTCTGTACTAAGCGGTATTCTGCTTGTGCATCCATACCCTTAAGCCAATACCTTCCATATGAGTCCACCATACCTACCTACTCGTGGTATTCCGCTACCACCTCCTAAAAGTATATAATTTATGTGTTATCCTCAAATGTTCAAAATCTTTTATTTTGTGCCTCTGTTTTAGCTCATGAGGAAGTAATAGCTAATTCATAGTCTTTTTGAGTTGGACAAGATTCACCCCGGGATTGCATGTATAATGTGCAAACTCATAATACGAGAAGGAGCTGGCATAGAGTGCGCCCGGCTTAAAAATAATATAACAAACAAACCCTCCTTCACGCTTTGTTCATGAGAAATCAGAAAACTTTGGCAGTGATAAACAAAGGAGAATAAGAGGATGTTCTCATCCTCGTGCGGGAGCCGTTCCTCGAAACTTGTCCAGCTCAAAAAGCAATCGAGTTATCTATTAGCATTCGTTGACAAATCATGCACCCCTAAAAACTTGTTTTCATTCTGTTTGATTTGAGGATAGCACATGAGTTTTCCCTACTACCCTAGAGCAGGGCCTATCTTTTAATTTTAAGTTGAGTCAGTTACTTCTACTTCCTTCTATTCCTCAAAGAGAGCAGACGTTTGATGTTGATAAGGGTTCATTCATATAAAGCTACATTAAGATTTGTCATATCATATCCTTGTTGACATTATCATTCGATAAGTAAGTTGTTTGTCATGCCCAGCTAAGGCAAACATGTTCCTTTGTGTTAACACTTTCACTTCTTGCCTATTAACATGTTATTTTCAAAAAGCTTCAATTGATCTCATCAAATATAAGAGCAAAAGTTAAATCTATTGTTGTTCTTTGACCAAAGGACATGTTTGCCATGATATAATGAGTTTCCTTAGCCCTACTTTCGAATATAAGTGTTATCACTCTTTCATAAGGGCCTTATGAGTTGAAGATTGCTATTGAGGATATTTAAGTTGGTAAAGAAACTATGATGCTTCTTGTCCGTATTCTATTTATCGACACTTCACTCTCTAAACTTGTGGACAGGTTTACCGAGTTCATATTCGCTTGGGGACAAGCGAGGTCTAAGCTTGGGGGTGTTGATACGTCCAAAATGCATCACTATTTTGTATCATAATTTATCCTTATTCATTGATATATTTCACAATACGGTGATGTTCTTATGTTGTTTTGGTCTATTTTACACAGTTTGCAAACTCTCCGATGCCGGAACAGCAGACGCAGGATTCAGCAGTAAAAAGTGGACGCTGAGTTGCTGAAGAAGAATACCTCCAAATTACCTAAAAATTGACGGGAGATATTTTTCAGATAAATCACGAAGACACGCAAAAGGGGAGCCAGAGGGGGGCCACAGGGTGCCCAGGCGGCCTGGGGGCGCGCCCCCCTGGCCGCGCCGGGGGGGCGCCTGGATGTCACACCCTGCATTTTGTAACATGTTATTTGTATCTTTGGAGCATGAAAAATTGGACCAGCAAAATTTTTTAGCATCATTTGGCTTTTATTTGGAATTGAGTTTTCTTCATTTGCTTTTTCATGTGCTCATTAAAGTCAACTATGATCTCTTGTAGATTTTATCTCCACACCCAAAACTTCTGCCCAATGATCATGCCAAGTATTATATAACAGTATAGTATTTTCTTACAAAATTAATTTGGCCAAAAAGTATTTTATAAATTTAGTTTTCCAAAAACCCCTGAATTGAGATTTGCACTGCAAGTACTTGATTTAGGGTGAGAAAATTATTTCAAAAGGTTTATTTGAGACCTAGTAGTCATAGGACTCCCAGAAACCACAAAGGCATAATTTTAAAAGTTATTTTCCTATTTTATTTAAAAGCTTTTTCTTAAGGCCAGAAATGGTCTTTAATAGGGAAAAATTATTTAACTGTTTCAAAAATATTTGCCAAAATTCAGAGAGACTCATAGGACATATATTGTCCATATATAAGAGTTTCAACACTTGGTCATGTTCAAAATAATGGGCTAAACCCTCTAAAACCCTTTCTGGATATTTCATGCTTTTGAAATATTTACAAAGGAATTTTTCTACAAAAATTCCAGGGAAATTCTATCATGTCATATATGACATATTTGATGATCTTGCCAAGTCCCATGCCTTGGGAAGCAAGAAAACCTCCTCAAACCCCTTTATAACCATTCTGTCCATATTTGAAGTTTGAGCAACTTTACATTGCCAAACTTGTCCAAATGCTCTCAAACTTGGTGCACATGCTAGAATGACCTAATAAGGCATCTAGACCAAATGGCACAAGATTTGAAATAGAGCAACTTGATCAGATCACCTCAAAACCCTTTCTGTTCAAATTCAAATTTGAACAACTTTACATTACCAACTTTTTATCTGGAGCTTCAAACTTTGTGGGCATGATCAATACCCCAAATGATGATGCTACACCAAGTGGTGCATCAAGGGGAGATGATTAGCTTGACTCAATCTAGATGAAACTGTTTCTGTTGATTTCTAGGGTTCACCAAAGTTACATTGGCTAGTTTCTCCAAATGAGCCCAAATTTGGTGAAGCACCCTATTTTCTCATGTCTTTCAACCCTGTCAAGTGCCATATCAAGTGGACTTCATTTACTTGATCAAGCACAGATCAAACACCTTATGCAGAATTTCTAAAACCCTCAACTTGATCACTTTTTCTTTTCTTCATGGCCTCAACTTCTTACCACAGGCTCATTGAGTTACCAGCTACCTCCAGTAACTCCCCCAGCACCTCAGCTCCATGATTGGAAGGTGAAACCCTTGTTTTACCTTGCTGTACAGCCAGCTTCCACCATGTTACCAGCCCTCTCCCTCTCTCTCTGCATCCCCAGGGCATCCAAGGCCTCAGGGCATTTCTTTACTCCTCCCTCTGCTTGCTGGACACTGTTGGACATGCTGGAACGGACCAAACCGGCGAGAGCGCGGCGATGCCAGTCAAACGCACGCTCTGGAGCGCGCAAACAGTGCACCCCGCACGCTGGCTCCAGCCAATCGCCGATCCCCGACAACCTCGAGCCTCCCCCTCGCGCCAGTCGAGGCGCCTCGACGTCCGCAACCTCCCCTGCGTTGTCCCCCCTCCTCCTGCGCCCTCAAGTGAACGTCGTCGCACGCGCACCGGCCGCCCGCTTCGGCCATTCTTCTGCTCCACACGCGTGCGCGCCTGTGACGCTCCCCCGCTCCTCCTCTCACCTCTACTGGACGTGGAGCTCGTCCAGGAACTCCCCAGACTCACTCCCCTGGCCTCCCGTGCGCTGTAGCGTCGAGCCGGAGCTCGCCGGCGCACTGGACCACGGGTCTCCGTCGAGCCCCTATATATAGGCCCTCCCGAGCCATTCCAACAGCACCAGCAGCACCTCCTCCTCCCCAGCATCACTCCTGCATCACCAGCTCGACCCCAGGAGGTCCCAGTGCTCGGGATCGACCGGAGCTCCGCCGCGTCGGGCCGCCGGCGATCTCGAGGTACGGGCCTCCCCTGCCTCTCCTTCCACTCGTTTCGAAACCGCCGCACTCCACTGATCCTTTCCCCTCTATTTCCCCCTCCGTTTGCAGTCGGAAACGGCCGCAGCAACTACCCTCCGACGAGCCTCCGCCGTCCCACCTCGCCACCGGTGAACCAGGACTCCCCGCCGTGCCGCACCACCACCACTGCAACCGCAACACGACGCTGGTCACATCCCTGGCCTCCGTTGCCGTCACCGTGGCCGGAATCCTCGCCGGTGAGCTCACCGCCGCCGTGGCCGTGGGGTTAGAGATGACAGGCGGGCCCCGCCTGTCATCCCCCCACCTCTCTCCCCCTCCTCTGTGCCGCTGACCCACGGGCCCCGCCCGTCAGGTTTGAAAACCTGACGTGCGCGCGCAGGCTCCCGTGCAGCCGGGCCGATCCATCTGGGCCGTGCACTGTGGCCTCCTCTGGCCCAGTGCACAGGACCCTTTTTCCTTTTTCTTTTCTGTAAATGCTTTAAACATTTCTACAGAAAAGAATATTGATCCAAATTAATTATTTCCAACTCCTAAAATCTTGTAATATTCCAACCTATTTAATGGTACTACTTTCATTCAAATCCATGAAACTTTGCTGTACTGTTCAAATTTAAATTCAAATTTGGGCAGTAATACTCCTGTTCTAAAATCAATATGTCCTATTCTGTAACTCCAAAACTCCAACTAAGATTTTTCCCCATCTTAGAAATCCCTCTAGTATTTTACAAAAATGAGTTGACATTTTTCTGAGCACTTCGATTTTTCTGTTTTATTTGTATTCTTATTTTTCCGTGGTTATTATGCGACGTATAGATCCCGTATTTGACGAAGTTGCTGTGGAAGAAGAAGGAGAAGGATTTGAAGACTTTGAAGACCAAGCCAATCCAGGCAAGCAGCCCTTTGACCATGATACACTTGTTCTTCGGAACCCGTTTGTTTCCGATGCATGTTGATTAGGGTTACGATAGTGACCTAGTTGATTCCACCAAATGATGCATGACATGATCTTGATCTTGCTATGTGCTAGATGACTTGCATATGGTTAGTGGTTATGGATAGTGATGCATGTGTGACATGAACCTTCATGGTTGAAGTCTTTGCATAAAACCCCGTCGGGCGCCATTTATGCCCGAGGGAGATGATGATGATGAGTTGGGTGACCACTTGATGACGAAGTGGTGTGCCCAGGCAAGTGTGTGTGTTTTTCAAACGGATTGGTTTAAGTTGCGACCGTTATTCCAACCATACATGTGCAACCACACTACCCCTTATGGCACGGGGCTTTATTGATTACTTAGGTCGATACTAGCGTGGTGCCCGCATTACTAGTGACGGGAAGACTTGAGGTCTTTCCCGGGACGGGGTCGTGCTTGGATAGGCGACCATGAATGTTTTCACAGGGCACCGGACACACCGTTGGTCCCTTCGGGTATGCGTGACATTGAAATTAGGGCAAGTCCCGTGATCTATTGTTTGTACCCGAGGGCCGTGTACCAACGAGTGGACTCTATGTTAGTGTCGTCTAAGGAAAGGTAATGATCGGGTGCTTACCCCGGGTACTTGAGGTACCGCGGGTCGTGGATGACACGGAAGTTCCCCGGATCTTGTGGGTAAAGTGTACAACCTCTGCAGAGTGTCAAACTATTCGAATAGCCGTGTCCACGGTCATGGACAGTTGGGTAACCGCTCTTGGGCTACGTCCAATGTTTGTGAAACCATGCGTGTGTATGTGAGTCAAGGATGGTGACTTGACTCGATGAGATGAATCATATTCATGTTGATATCGGTAACCTGTCTTCGAGGTTACGCGAGGTTATTGATGCATAAACTTGATGGTAGAATATTCGTTCTAGCCTTGCTAGATTGATCATTATTATTCAAATGCACTGTTACTTTGATCCACATCATGGGTTGCTTGCGAGTACATTCAAAGTACTCATTGGCTTGCCACTGGTTATTTAATTGGCCAGGCATGGAAGAGCAGGATTATGAGGAAGAGTTCTTTGGAGACGAACATGCGAACTAGGACGCTATCCCAGTCAGAATGCCTGTAGGGTTAAGGCAGATGGCATGGGTTCTACCCGTTTATCGAAGACTTCCGCTATTTGAGTTATTTGCTATTCAGCCCGTGTGGCTCTATCAATGTAAGACTTGGCCATAACGGCCTTAATTCGTGTAAGACTATTTGTATAAGACTCTTGTTATTTCAGCTTTTGTGTGTTCAATGAGCATTGATCTCTGGGATCACTGTACACGTGCATTCGGTGATCTCGACTTCTAAGTCGGGGTCCCCACAGAGCTGGTATCAGAGCCATCCTGACTGTATGAAGCCTTAGTTAGCATGGGCGTTAGTTAGTTGAGACCCCTTTTTCAAAAACCTTCTGAACCTCTCTTCTTTTCTAAACCTGAGATTTCCTCAGCTTATTAACCCCTCCTATTCCACCTTTGTAGATGGCCGCTGTTCCCGAAGAGCACCTGACCACTGGGTTTCCCCTACTTCTCGAGGATAGCCTCCAGGAGTGTCAGTTCCACCGAGCACCCATCCTCACCTACCTTGAGCATTGGGTGAGCGATACTGAGGTGGAGTACCATGTGGAAGTGATCGTAAAGGCAAACGATCCTCCCACAAGTTGGTTCTTCGAGGGACCCCAGATGGCAACACTACCACTCGCTGTCGAGGCTGCTGCACTCAAGGCACTAACCCGTCTCCGCGAGCTTCTTCCGGAGATGGCAGCCAAGATGGCAACTCGCTTCTTACCTTACCGGAAGGAAGGTGACGAAGAAAGCAGCGCACTAGCCCCTCCACTGAAGGAAGGACTATCGCTTCGGTTCCAGACCTACTTCAGTCTATGTGCCGATAGTCTGGCACAAGACTTGGCCTCGGAATCAATGAAGCTTCGAGAAGAACTTTACAAGACCAAGGCACTTCTTCGTCGAGCTCAAGAGAAGGCAAACAGGATCAAGAAGGAAGGAGCACCTTCTGGACAATCCGCTATCGCATATCGGGGCGGAAGGCCCTCCGAGGATGTATCTTCCAAGGGTGAAGAACCACCTCGGCGACGCCGGATGACAGCAAGGGAATATCGCAAGCTTTTCCCTGCACCACCGTCGAAGCACCGTCGTATCCAACTCCTCCACTCCCCCACTCCCTCCAGCGACAAGGGAGCCCAGACAGATGAAGACAAGGAGGAAGACCCAGAAGAGCCGGAATACGCGACCGAGCATTCTGCCGCTTAGGCATTATTCGCTACTCGGATATGCCAGTTGTAACCCCTACGGTAGGATAGGTCGTGTAACCCCTATGCGCAGTCGAGTCCTTGTATGGTTCATATGAAACCATCTAGTATTTGCTTTTGTTGTGTCTAGATGCATGTCGTATTCTTCCTTCGGGAAGGTGTAAACGACTACATCACCCATTTGGATTTTAATGGATGTGTTTTGGCCTTACGGCCCTTGCATGATTTGATTTAGTGTCACACCCACCCCCTTACTAGGCACCCATCTATCTTGCTTTCCCTCTTCCGAGTCATGAGACCTTTTACCACTCCAACAGGATGCCTGTTGTAACTCGTACTGGTACCTCTACCCAGCAGCCCGAAGCCGGAGCATCCTCTCAGCCAGAGGCAGGCCACGACCAAACCAACGACCAAGCTCCACCACCACCTCCTCCAAGCATGGACATGGCTCAGCTTCTCCAAGCTTTCCGAGAGGAACGCCAAGCCAACACTGCAGCTCTTCAGCTGATTGCTCAAGCTGTCACCAACAACCGCCAGCCGGCGGGGAATGGCAATGGACGTTCCACGTTGGCAGAGTTCAAGAAGCATGCACCGCCAACCTTCATCAAGACTGCTGAACCCCTGGATGCAGATGACTGGGTCCGTTCCATTGAGGAAATCCTGGAACTAGTCGGATGCACCGAAGATCGCGAGAAGGTGGCTTATGCAACCCACTGCCTCGGGGGAACTGCTAGAGCTTGGTGGGATGGATTCAAGGTCATGCATGCTGAACAAGACATCACTTGGGTTAACTTCAAGGCAGAATTCCGCAAGGCCCACATTCCTTCCGGAATCATGGCTATCAAAAAGCGCGAGTTCCGAGCCCTGAAGCAAGGAAGTGGCACTGTCAAGGAGTACATGCAGAAGTTCAGCATTCTGTCAAGGTATGCCCCTGAAGATGTCAGCACTGATGCTGCCAAAAGGGAGCGCTTCATGGAAGAACTTAATCAGACTCTGCAATACTCGCTTGTCGTGTGCGACTGCCCATCTTTCCCTGACCTGGTGAACAAGGAACTTATGCTTGAAGACAAGCGGCATGCTTTGGAAGACACTCGCAAGCGCAAGTTGGTCAGTAAGGGAAGTTCCAGCAACCAGAAGCCTCGTCCATGGCAGTCAGCCCCGGCCAAGCCAACCTATCAGCAGCCAAGAACTCCTGCACCTCGTGCCAATCCTCAGCCTCAGCAGTATGCCAACCCTAGGCCAGCTTTCAACCCCAATACCAGTGGTGGCAACAAGATCAACACTCCAAACCAAGTCACTTGCTTTGGATGTGGTCAGCCCGGACACATCTCAAGGGTGTGCCCCAACAAGAAGCCTGATGCCCCGCGCCCCAATGCGCAGAACCAGGGACAAGGCCGTGGAATGCCACCAAGGAACCCAGCTCCTCGCAATCCACCGAACTATGGGAAGGGGCGTGTGAATCACGTCACTGCTGAAGAAGCCCAGGAAGACCCGGACGTCGTGCTGGGTACGTTCCTTGTCAACTCAGCACCTGCAACTGTCTTGTTTGATTCTGGAGCAACGCATTCATTTGTCACTCAAAGATTTGCATTAAAAAGTGGCATGACCCCTACACCCCTGAATAACCCTATGGTGGTACAAACCCCGGAGCCGAGATGAGAGCCAAGATAGGCTGTAAAGGAGTCAGTATTACCATTAACGGTGTAGACTTCCTAGCAGACCTTATCATCCTGAGATCGCAAGGCTTGGATGTGATCTTAGGGATGGATTGGCTCAGTAAGCACCAAGGCTTGTTAGACTGTGCCAATCGGACAGTCACTGTGACCAATGGCCAAGGAGTCGAAGTCAAGTTTGCCCCCAACTCCTCTTCCGCTCAACCCGCTAAAGTCAACTGTCTGTCTGAAGTTGGGCTAGATCAAGTACCGGTGGTATGTGAGTATCCTGATGTCTTTCCGGATGAACTACCGGGAATGCCCCCTGACCGTGACATTGACTTCATCATCGAGCTCGTGCCCGGAGCAGGACCCATCTATAAGAAGCCTTATAGAATGGGGACGGAAGAATTAGCCGAGTTGAAGAAGCAGCTAGAAGAGCAGCTAAGGAAGGGATTTATCCGCCCTAGTGCCTCCCCTTGGGGATCTCCTGTTCTGTTTGTGGCAAAGAGGGACGGTACCATCCGCTTATGCATTGACTATCGTTCCCTCAATGAAGTTACAATCAAGAACAAGTACCCACTTCCCAAGATCGAAGATCTGTTTGATCAGCTCAGCGGAGCCAAGGTATTCTCCAAGATCGACCTCAGATCCGGGTATTACCAGCTGAAGATCAGACCCCAAGATATTCCGAAGACGGCATTCGTAACCAGATATGGCCTGTACGAGTGCACGGTCATGTCTTTTGGGTTAACCAATGCCCCGGCCTACTTCATGTATCTCATGAATAAAGTCTTCATGGAATATTTGGACAAGTTTGTTGTTGTCTTCATTGATGACATTCTTGTGTTCTCGAAGTCGGAGGAAGAGCATGAGCAGCATCTGAGAATGGTCCTAGATAAGCTTCGTGAGCACCAACTATATGCCAAATTCATCAAGTGTGAATTCTGGCTGCATAAAGTTGGATTCTTAGGTCATGTCTTGACCGAGGAAGGATTATCTGTTGATCCTGCAAAAATCGAAGCTGTGACCCAATGGCAATCTCCAACGACCGTCAAGGAAGTCAGAAGCTTCCTCGGATTAGTGGGCTATTACCGCAAGTTCGTGGAAGGATTCTCTAGCATTGCACGACCAATGACTCAGCTCCTCAAGAAGGACAAGAAGTTCGAGTGGACGCCAAAATGCGAAGAGAGCTTCCAAGAGCTCAAGAAGAGATTGACCACCGCCTCAGTTCTGGCAACACCCGATATTCACAAGGAGTTCGTGATATATTGTGATGCCTCTCGAACCGGATTGGGAAGCGTTCTGATGCAAGAAGGCCGCATCATAGCATACCTCTCCAGGCAGCTACGACCCCATGAGGAGAACTACGCTACTCACGATCTTGAGCTAGCGGCAGTAGTTCATGCCTTGAAGACATGGCGGCATTACCTCCTAGGGAAACGGTGTGAGATTTACACAGACCACAAAAGTATGAAGTATATTTTCACCCAAAAAGAATTGAACATGAGACAGCGGAGATGGTTGGAACTCATCAAAGACTATGACCTCAGTGTTCTGTATCACCCTGGGAAGGCCAACGTGGTGGCCGATGCCTTAAGCAGGAAGGCTTGCTCTTTGAATGTCATTATTCAAGAAAGGCAGCCAGCCTTGTTTAAGGAGATCGAACAATTCAGATTGGAATTGGTCACCCCTGGATTTCTGGATCATTTGGAACTCAGACCGACCATGATGGACGACGTCAAGAAGGCACAAGATGGACACGCAAGCATCGAAGGCATCAAGAAGAAGATGAAGCTGGGCAAGGCCCCAGGATTCTCCGAAGAAGAGCACGGGATTGTTTGGTACAAAGGTCGCCTCTGTGTACCAAACAACACCGAGCTGAAGACACTGATTCTGCAAGAAGCCCACGACACTCCGTATTCCATCCACCCCGGAGGAACCAAGATGTACCAAGACTTGAAGGCACGATTCTGGTGGCACGGTATGAAGAGAGAGATTGCAACCTATGTTGCAAGGTGTGATGTGTGCCAAAGGGTCAAGGCTGAATATCAGCGACCTGCTGGATTGCTTCAACCACTCAAAGTTCCTGAGTGGAAGTGGGATAAAGTCGGAATGGACTTCATCACTGGATTACCAAGGTCGAATAGAGGGCATGACTCTATCTGGGTCATAGTCGATCATTTGACCAAGGTGGCCCATTTCATTCCTGTCAAGACTACCTACTCAGGCAACCAGCTGGCAACTCTCTATATCAACCGAATCGTAAGTCTTCACGGTGTTCCCAAGGAGATTGTGTCAGATCGAGGCACCCAGTTCACTTCAAGGTTCTGGAAGAGATTCCAAGAAGCCTTGGGAACCAAGCTGTCTTTCAGCACAGCTTTCCACCCACAGATCGGAGGTCAAACTGAGCGAGTCAATCAGATTCTCGAAGACATGCTCCGAGCCTGTGTCCTGGCATATGGAGCCAAGTGGGAAGACTGTCTCCCTTTTGCCAAGTTCTCCTATAACAACAGTTACCAGTCAAGCCTTCAGATGGCACCATTTGAGGTGTTGTATGGACGCAGATGTCGCACACCCCTCAACTGGTCAAAGACTGGAGAAGGATTAGTCTTTGGACCGGATATTCTCCGCGCAGCAGAAGAGCAAGTCCAACTAGTCAGAGAGCGATTAAAGGCAGCCAAGTCAAGGCAGAAGAGTTATGCTGACACTCGACGCCGAGACATGAGTTTCCGTGTCGGAGATCATGTGTACCTGCGGGTAACTCCTCTGAAGGGAACCAAGCGTTTTCACGTCAAGGGGAAGCTCGCGCCAAGGTTCATTGGCCCTTTCAAGATCACCGACCGACGAGGAGAAGTGGCTTATCAGTTGGAACTACCACCTGAGCTATCCGATGTGCACAATGTATTCCGTGTGTCACAACTCCGAAAATGTCTCCAAGTTCCAGACAAGCCCAATCTCTACAAGCATGTGGATCACCAAACCATTGATCTGCAGCCTGATTTGACCTACCGCGAGAAGCCCATTCGTATTCTGGACGAAGCAGAACGACGTACGCGGAGCCGTACCATCAAGTACTTCAAGGTCCAGTGGAGCAACCACACCGAAGCAGAAGCAACCTGGGAACGAGAAGACTATCTTAGATCTGAGTTTCCCGACCTCTTTTAAGCCCTAGTTTGGGAATCTCGGGGACGAGATTCTTGTAAGGGGGGTAGGTCTGTCACACCCTGCATTTTGTAACATGTTATTTGTATCTTTGGAGCATGAAAAATTGGACCAGCAAAAATTTTTAGCATCATTTGGCTTTTATTTGGAATTGAGTTTTCTTCATTTGCTTTTTCATGTGCTCATTAAAGTCAACTATGATCTCTTGTAGATTTTATCTCCACACCCAAAACTTCTTCCCAATGATCATGCCAAGTATTATATAACAGTATAGTATTTTCTTACAAAATTAATTTGGCCAAAAAGTATTTTATAAATTTAGTTTTCCAAAAACCCCTGAATTGAGATTTGCACTGCAAGTACTTGATTTAGGGTGAGAAAATTATTTCAAAAGGTTTATTTGAGACCTAGTAGTCATAGGACTCCCAGAAACCACAAAGGCATAATTTTAAAAGTTATTTTCCTATTTTATTTAAAAGCTTTTTCTTAAGGCCAGAAATGGTCTTTAATAGGGAAAAATTATTTAACTGTTTCAAAAATATTTGCCAAAATTCAGAGAGACTCATAGGACATATATTGTCCATATATAAGAGTTTCAACACTTGGTCATGTTCAAAATAATGGGCTAAACCCTCTAAAACCCTTTCTCGATATTTCAAGCTTTTGAAATATTTACAAAGGAATTTTTCTCCAAAAATTCCAGGGAAATTCTATCATGTCATATATGACATATTTGATGATCTTGCCAAGTCCCATGCCTTGGGAAGCAAGAAAACCTCCTCAAACCCCTTTATAACCATTCTGTCCATATTTGAAGTTTGAGCAACTTTACATTGCCAAACTTGTCCAAATGCTCTCAAACTTGGTGCACATGCTAGAATGACCTAATAAGGCATCTAGACCAAATGGCACAAGATTTGAAATAGAGCAACTTGATCAGATCACCTCAAAACCCTTTCTGTTCAAATTCAAATTTGAACAACTTTACATTACCAACTTTTTATCTGGAGCTTAAAACTTTGTGGGCATGATCAATACCCCAAATGATGATGCTACACCAAGTGGTGCATCAAGGGGAGATGATTAGCTTGACTCAATCTAGATGAAACTGTTTCTGTTGATTTCTAGGGTTCACCAAAGTTACATTGGCTAGTTTCTCCAAATGAGCCCAAATTTGGTGAAGCACCCTATTTTCTCATGTCTTTCAACCCTGTCAAGTGCCATATCAAGTGGACTTCATTTACTTGATCAAGCACAGATCAAACACCTTCTGCAGAATTTCTAAAACCCTCAACTTGATCACTTTTTCTTTTCTACATGGCCTCAACTTCTTACCACAGGCTCATTGAGTTACCAGCTACCTCCAGTAACTCCCCCGGCACCTCAGCTCCATGATTGGAAGGTGAAACCCTTGTTTTACCTTGCTGTACAGCCAGCTTCCACCATGTTACCAGCCCTCTCCCTCTCTCTCTGCATCCCCAGGGCATCCAAGGCCTCAGGGCATTTCTTTACTCCTCCCTCTGCTTGCTAGACACTGTTGGACACGCTGGAACGGACCAAACCGGCGAGAGCGCGGCAATGCCAGTCAAACGCACGCTCTGGAGCGCGCAAACAGTGCACCCCGCACGCTGGCTCCAGCCAATCGCCGATCCCCGACAACCTCGAGCCTCCCCCTCGCGCCAGTCGAGGCGCCTCGACGTCCGCAACCTCCCCGGCGCTATCCCCCCTCCTCCTGCGCCCTCCAGTGAACGTCGTCGCACGCGCACCGGCCGCCCGCTTCGGCCATTCTTCTGCTCCACACGCGCGCGCGCCTCTGACGCTCCCCCGCTCCTCCTCTCACCTCTACTGGACGTGGAGCTCGTCCAGGAACTCCCCAGACTCACTCCCCTGGCCTCCCGTGCGCTGTAGCGTCGAGCCGGAGCTCGCCGGCGCACTGGACCACGGGTCAACGTCGAGCCCCTATATATAGGCCCTCCCGAGCCATTCCAACAGCACCAGCAGCACCTCCTCCTCCCCAGCATCACTCCTGCATCACCAACTCGACCCCAGGAGGTCCCAGTGCTCGGGATCGACCGGAGCTCCGCCGCGTCGGGCCGCCGGCGATCTCGAGGTACGGGCCTCCCCTGCCTCTCCTTCCACTCGTTTCGGAACCGCCGCACTCCACTGATCCTGTCCCCTCTATTTCCCCCTCCGTTTGCAGTCGGAAACGGCCGCAACAACTACCCTCCGACGAGCCTCCGCCGTCCCACCTCGCCGCCAGTGAACCAGGACTCCCCGCCGTGCCGCACCACCACCACTGCAACCGCAACACGATGTTGGTCACATCCCTGGCCTCCGTTGCCGTCGCCGTGGCCGGAATCCTCGCCGGTGAGCTCACCGCCGCCGTGGCCGTGGGGTTAGAGATGACAGGCGGGCCCCGCCTGTCATCCCCCCACCTCTCTCCCCCTCCTCTGTGCCGCTGACCCACATGCCCCGCCCGTCAGGTTTGAAAACCTGACGTGCGCGCGCAGGCTCCCGTGCGGCCGGGCCGATCCATCTGGGCCGTGCACTGTGGCCTCCTCTGGCCCAGTGCACAGGACCCTTTTTCATTTTTCTTTTCTATAAATGCTTTAAACATTTCTATAGAAAAGAATATTGATCCAAATTAATTATTTCCAACTCCTAAAATCTTGTAATATTCCAACCTATTTAATGGTACTACTTTCATTCAAATCCATGAAACTTTGCTGTACTGTTCAAATTTTAATTCAAATTTGGGCAGTAATACTCCTGTTCTAAAATCAATATGTCCTATTCTGTAACTCCAAAACTCCAACTAAGATTTTTCCCCATCTTAGAAATCCCTCTAGTATTTTACAAAAATGAGTTGACATTTTTCTGAGCACTTCGATTTTTCTGTTTTATTTGTATTCTTATTTTTCCGTGGTTATTATGCGACGTATAGATCCCGTATTTGACGAAGTTGCTGTGGAAGAAGAAGGAGAAGGATTTGAAGACTTTGAAGACCAAGCCAATCCAGGCAAGCAGCCCTTTGACCATGATACACTTGTTCTTCGGAACCCGTTTGTTTCCGATGCATGTTGATTAGGGTTACGATAGTGACCTAGTTGATTCCACCAAATGATGCATGACATGATCTTGATCTTGCTATGTGCTAGATGACTTGCATATGGTTAGTGGTTATGGATAGTGATGCATGTGTGACATGAACCTTCATGGTTGAAGTCTTTGCATAAAACCCCGTCGGGCGCCATTTATGCCCGAGGGAGATGATGATGATGAGTTGGGTGACCACTTGATGACGAAGTGGTGTGCCCAGGCAAGTGTGTGTGTTTTTCAAACGGATTGGTTTAAGTTGCGACCGTTATTCCAACCATACATGTGCAACCACACTACCCCTTATGGGACGGGGCTTTATTGATTACTTAGGTCCATACTAGCGTGGTGCCCGCATTACTAGTGACGGGAAGACTTGAGGTCTTTCCCGGGACGGGGTCGTGCTTGGATAGGCGACTATGACTGTTTTCACAGGGCACCGGACACACCGTTGGTCCCTTCGGGTATGCGTGACACTGAAATTAGGGCAAGTCCCGTGATCTATTGTTTGTACCCGAGGGCCGTGTACCAACGAGTGGACTCTATGTTAGTGTCGTCTAAGGAAAGGTAATGATCGGGTGCTTACCCCGGGTACTTGAGGTACCGCGAGTCGTGGATGACACGGAAGTTCCCCGGATCTTGTGGGTAAAGTGTACAACCTCTGCAGAGTGTCAAACTATTCGAATAGCCGTGTCCACGGTCATGGACAGTTGGGTAACCGCTCTTGGGCTACGTCCAATGTTTGTGAAACCATGCGTGTGTATGTGAGTCAAGGATGGTGACTTGACTCGATGAGATAAATCATATTCATGTTGATATCGGTAACCTGTCTTCGAGGTTACGCGAGGTTATTGATGCATAAACTTGATGGTAGAATATTTGTTCTAGCCTTGCTAGATTGATCATTATTATTCAAATGCACTGTTACTTTGATCCACATCATGGGTTGCTTGCGAGTACATTCAAAGTACTCATTGGCTTGCCACTGGTTATTTAATTGGCCAGGCATGGAAGAGCAGGATTATGAGGAAGAGTTCTTTGGAGATGAACATGCGAACTAGGACGCTATCCCAGTCAGAATGCCTGTAGGGTTAAGGCAGATGGCATGGGTTCTACCCGTTTATCGAAGACTTCCGCTATTTGAGTTATTTGCTATTCAGCCCGTGTGGCTCTATCTATGTAAGACTTGGCCATAACGGCCTTAATTCGTGTAAGACTATTTATATAAGTCTCTTGTTATTTCAGCTTCTGTGTGTTCAGTGAGCATTGATCTCTGGGATCACTGTACACGTGCATTCGGTGATCTCGACTTCTAAGTCGGGGTCCCCACACTGGAGCCCCTGGCCCACCTCCGGATGCCCCATTTTGCCTATATACTCTCCGTTCTCCGAAAACCCTAAGAAGGAGACTTTTTACGGAGTTCCGCCGCCGCTCCGAGGCGGAAACCTACTGAGAAGAAAAGGGCATCTCCGGCGGGCAGATTCCGCCGGGGAGATCACCTCCCGGAAGGGGAGATCATCGCCATCGTCATCACCATCATCACGGGCATCATCGAGATCATCATCAACATCATCCCCAACACCAGCACCATCTCCATCTTCATCCAAATCTCATCTTACAATCGCAACTCGTGTTGTAACTCGTACTACCTATCCTCTCTACTCCATCGGTGTTGATTACTACTTTGTGGTGAATGCTATTGAGTTTTGTTGGAGAAATATTATTATGTCCAGATTCTTTATCACATATTTATCCCCACTGATCATGATCTCTTTTATGTCTCGTGAGTAGTTACCTTAGTTCTTGAGGACATGGGGAAAGTCTTGTTGTTAGTAGTCATATGCTGTTGAAGTAATATGTGTTGTTTGATACTTAAGTTCCGTTGTCATTCTACTAGTGGTGTTGTGTGAGTTGAACACCCAACACTTCGCCTTATTAAGGACCTAGGAGAATACATTGTGTATAAAGAATGCTTATGGTGGGTTGCTGGAGTGACAGAAACCTGAACCCCAGTTCGCACGCTTTTGCATAAGGGAATAATGGATCCTCGATCGTATTGCTATGGTTAGGCTTTTGCCTTAAATTCTATCTTGTATTTGCGGATGCTTGCAAGGTGTTTAATCATAAGAGTGCATTCATCTTAGTCTAGAGTGTGCACTAGCATAGATCCACCCACTCAACACTTATCAACACATAACATAGTATCGATACGGAATATGGTGAAAGCACATGACTACCTCTCCCATGTGTCCTCAGGAACGCTTTAGTCTTTATAAGTTCAGTTGCTAGGCCTCTCCTTTGCTAAGAAAGGATTGGGCCACTTGTTACTCTCAGTAACTTTTACATTACCTGCTTTTACTTTCCTTTTGCTTATACCGAGAAAACCCCTAAAAGTTATCTTTCAGTGCTTGCAGTAAATTCTTGCTCAGAATCGCTTATCAATACCTTCTGCTCCTCATTGGGTTTGACACTCTTACTTATCGAAAACGCTGCAATAGATCCCTTACGGTTGTGGGTCATCAGTCATACACCCAATGAAATAAGTTTGTTGGATCTCGATCGTAGTGATACACATATTCATAATATTGAAGCCAAAAGATGCAAGGGTAATAATGATAGTGCAACTTATTTGTGGCACTGTCGTGTAAGTCATATTGGTGTAAAGCGCATGAAGAAACTCCATAGTGATGGACTTTTGGAAACACTTGATTATGAATCACTTGGTGCTTGCGAACCATGCCTCATGGGCAAGATGACTAAAACTCCATTCTCCGAAACAATGGAGCGCGCAACAGATTTGTTGGAAATCATACATACTGATGTATGTGGACCGATGAGTGTTGAGGCTCACGGTGGGTATCGTTATTTTCTGACCTTCACTGATGATTTGAGCAGATATGGGTATATCTACTTGATGAAGCACAAGTCTGAAACATTTGAGGAGTTCAAAGAATTTCAGAGTGAAGTAGAGAATCATCGTGACAAGAAAATAAAGTTTCTACGATCTGATCGTGGAGGTGAACATTTGAGTTACGAGTTTGGTCTTAATTTGAAACAATGTGGAATAGTTTCACAACTCACGCCACCCGAAACACCACAGCGTAATGGTGTGTCCGAACGTCGTAACCGTACTTTATTGGATATGGTGCGGTCTATGATGTCTCTTACCGATTTACCACTATCATTTTGCGGTTATGCTTTAGAGACAGCTGCATTCAAGTTAAATAGGGCACCATCTAAATCCGTTGAGACGATGCCTTACGAACTGTGGTTTGGTAAGAAACCAAAGTTGTCATTTCTTAAAGTTTGGGGCTGCGATGCTTATGTGAAAAAGCTTCAACCTTATAAGCTCGAACCCAAGTCGGAGAAATGTGTCTTCATAGGATACCCAAAAGAGACTGTTGGGTACACCTTCTATCACAGATCCGAAGGCAAGATATTCGTTGCTAAGAATTGATCCTTTCTAGAGAAGGAGTTTCTCTCGAAAGAAGTGAGTGGGAGGAAAGTAGAACTTGATGAGGTAATTGTACCTTCTCCCGAATTGCAAAGTAGTACATCACAGAAACTAGTTCTAGTGATTCCTACACCGAGTAGTGAGGAAGCTAATGATGATGATCATGAAACTTCAGATCAAGTTTCTGCTGAACTTTGTAGATAAACCAGAGTATGTTCCGCACCAGAGTGGTACGGCAACCCAGTTCTGAAAGTCATGTTACTAGACCATGATGAACCTACGAACTATGAGGAAGCGATGATGAGCCCAGATTCCGCAAAATGGCTTGAGGCCATGAAATCTGAGATGGGATCCATGGATGAGAACAAAGTGTGGACTTTGGTTGACTTGCCCGATGATCGGCAAGCCATCGAAAATAAATGGATCTTCAAGAGGAAGACCGATGCAGACGGTAATATTACTGTTTACAAAGTTCGAGTTGTTGCGAAAGGGTTTCGACAAGTTCAAGGAGTTGACTACGATGAGACTTTCTCACCCGTAGCGATGCTAGTCTGTCCGAATCATGTTAGCAATTGCCGCATTTTATGATTATGAAATCTGGCAAATGGATGTCAAAACTACATTCCTGAATGGATATCTCAAAGAAGAGTTGTATATGATGCAACCAGAAGGTTTTGTCGATCCTGAAGGTGCTAACAAAGTGTGCAAGCTCCAACGATCCAACTATGGACTGGTGCAAGCATCTCGGAGTTGGAATATATGCTTTGATGAGGTGATCAAAGCATATGGTTTTATACAGACTTTTGGAGAAGCCTGTATTTACAAGAAAGTGAGTGGGAGCTCTGTAGCATTTCTGATATTATATGTGGATGACATATTGTTGATTGGAAATGATATATAATTTCTGGATAGCATAAAAGGATACTTGAATAAGAATTTTTCAATGAAAGACCTCGGTGAAGCTGCTTACATATTAGGCATCAAGATCTATAGAGATAGATCAAGACGCTTAATTGGACTTTCACAAAGCACATACCTTGATAAAGTTTTGAAGAAGTTCAAAATGGATAAGTCAAAGAAAGGGTTCTTGCCTGTGTTACAAGGTGTGAAATTGAGTAAGACTCAATGCCCGACCACTGCAGAAGATAGAGAGAAAATGAAAGTCATTCCCTATGCCTCAGCCAAAGGATCTATCATGTATGCAATGCTGTGTACCAGACCTTATGTGTGCCTTGCTATAAGTCTAGCAGGGAGGTGCCAAAGTAATACAGGAGTGGATCACTGGACAGCGTTCAAGAACATCCTGGAGTACCTGAAAAGGAAAAATGATATGTTTCTCATGTATGGAGGTGATAAAGAGCTCATCGTAAACGGTTACGTCGATTCAAGCTTTGACACTGATCCCGATGACTCTAAGTCACAAACCGGATATGTATTTTTATTAAACGGTGGAGCTCTCAGTTGGTGCAATTCCAAGCAGAGCGTCGTGGCGGGATCTACGTGTGAAGCGGAAAACATAGATGCTTCGGAAATAGCAAATGAAGGAGTCTGGATGAAGGAGTTCATATCCGATCTAGATGTAATACCTAATGCATCGGGTCCAATGAAAATCTTTTGTGACAACACTGGAGCAATAGCCTTGGCGAAGGAATCCAGGTTTCACAATAGAACAAAGCACATCAAAAGATGCTTCAATTCCATCCGCAATCTAACCAAGGAGGGAGATATAGAGATTTGAAAGATACATACGGATCTGAATGTTGTAGACCCGTTGACTAAGCCTCTTCCACCGGCAAAACACGATCAGCACCAAGACTCCATGGGTGTTAGGATTATTACTTTGTAATTTAGAATATTGACTCTAGTTCAAGTGGGAGACTGAAGGAAATATGCCCTAGAGGCAATAATAAAGATGTTATTTGTATTTCCTTATATCATGATAAATGTCTTTTATTCATGCTAGAATTGTATTAATCGGAAACTTAGTACATGTGTGAATACATAAACAAAACAGTATGTCCCTACTATGCCTCTTCTAGACTAGCTCATTGATCAAAGATGGTTATGTTTCCTAGCCATAGACATGAGTTTTCATTTGATCAACGGGATCACATCATTAGGAGAATGATGTGATGGACAACACTCACCCGTTAGCTTAGCACTATGATCATTTAGTTTTACTGCTATTGCTTTCTTCATGACTTATACATGTTCATATGACTATGAGATTATGCAACTCCTGAATACCGGAGGAACACCTTGTGTGCTATCAAATGTCACAACGTAACTGGGTGATTATAAAGATGCTCTACAGGTGTCTCCGAAAGTGTTCGTGGTGTTGGCATAGATCAAGAATAGGATTTGTCACTCTGAGTATTGGAGAGGTATCTCTGGGCCCTCTCGGTAATACACATCATAATAAGCCTTGCAAGCAAATGACTAATGGGTTAGTCATGGGATGATGTATTAAAGAATGAGTAAAGAGACTTGCCGGTAACGAGATTGAACTAGGTATTGAGATATCGACGATCGAATCTCGGGCAAGTAACAGACCGATGACAAAGGGAACAACATATGTTGTTATGCGGTTTGACCGATAAAGATCTTCGTAGAATATGTAGGAGCCAATATGAGCATCCAAGTTCCGCTATTTGTTATTGACCGGAGATGAGTCTCGGTCATGTCTACATAGTTCTCGAACCCGTAGGGTCCGCACGCTTAATGTTTGATGACGATCGGTATTATGAGTTTATGAGTTTTGATGTACCGAAGGTAGTTCGGAGTCACGGATAAGATCACGGACAAGACGAGGAGTCTTGGAATGTTCGAGATGTAAATATTGATATATTGGACGACTATATTCGGACACCGGAAGTGTTCCGGAAAGTTTCGGAATAAACCGGAGTGCCGGGGGGTTACCGGAACCCCCCGGGGAAGCTATGGGCCCTAATGGGCTTTAGTGGAAAGAGAGAGGGCCGGCCAGGGCTGGGCCACGCGCCCCTCCCCCTTGGTCCGAATTGGACAAGGAAAGGAGGGGGGCGGCGCCCCTTTCCTCCTCCCTCTCCCTCTCCTTCCTTCCCCCTCTCTCCCTCTTGGTGATTCCTACTAGGAATAGGATTGCAATCATATTCCTAGTAGGATTGCTCCTCTAGGTGCACCATAGGGGGGCCGGCCGGCCTCCCCCTTGCTCATTTATATACAGGGGCATGGGGCACCCTAGAACACACAAGTTGATCAGTTGATCTCTCCCAACCGTGTGCGGTGCCCCTCTCCACAGAAACACACCTCGGGCATACCGTTGCGGTGCTTAGGCGAAGCCCTGCGCTGGTAGCTTCATCATCTCCGTCACCACGCCGTTGTGCTGATGAAAATCTCCCGCGAGGTTCTACTGGATCAAGAGCTCTTGGGACGTCATCAAGCTGAACGTGTGCTGAACGCGGAGGTTCTGTACATTTGGTGCTTGATCGGTTGGATCGCGAAGAAAGTTCGACTACATCAACCGCGTCACTAGATGCTTCCGCTCCTGATCTACGAGGGTACGTGGACACACTCTCCCCTCTCGTTGCTATGCATCTAGTAGATAGATCTTGCGTGATCGTAGGAATTTTTTTAAATACTACATTCCCCAACAAAGAGATGGCAGGCCGGCTCGGCATGACGACGCCGCATGGCATGCGTCCAGCGGGGGGCAGGACCGCCCCGCGGCCAGCCGGTCATCCGGCCACCTTCCTTCCGAAGATTCAAATTTAGCAGCCAACCGCCAACAGCCGACCCCTCCAGAAGGCGGACGGGAAAAGCAATCGCTCATCATATAGAGAGGGAAGCTGTTGAAGCCCCGCAGTCCCGCTCACGACCGCAGAGCTCCACCAGCTTCGGGGACTACTGTCGGAGATATTGACCACGGGTGTCCTCATCGACCACCCATGGCGTTTCAAGGCATTAAGGCTGAATGTCGTCTCCTGCGCAGCAGGCCGTCTCCTAGGGCCGCCAGGCCCCAGGAGCCGGCTGCTGGCAGGCAGCGAACTATCAACAGGCGGCTGCGGAGCAGCTGGCATCTGGCAGACGGCCCCGTGCCTCCCCCTTAGAGAACATACCAGGGGTTTCTTAACAAGACTAGAGCATGGCTACAGTAGATAATGCTCCCACAGAATCCAGGGTAGTGTGGTGATACGACTCCAACGTATCTATAATTTTTGATTGTTCCATGCTATTATATATTCTGCTTTGGATGTTTAATGGGCTTTATTATACACTTTAATATTATTTTTGGGACTAACCTACTAACTCAAGGCCTAGTGCAAATTGCTGTTTTTTTGCCTATTTCAGTGTTTCGCAGAAAAGGGATATCAAACGGAGTCCAAACGGAATGAAACCTTCGGGAGAGTTATTTTTGGAACCGTATCTTCACAGAAGACTTGGAGTACACGCGAGGGAACAAGAGAGGCGGCCACGAGGGTCTAGGGCGCGCCCCCACCCTCATGGGCCCCCTCTGGCTCCCTTGATGCCCTCCTTCCTCCTATATATATATCCATGTACCCTGAAAACATCGAGGCAACAGAAAAAACCCTAATTCCACCGCCGCAACCTTCTGTTCCCGTGAGATCCCATCTTGGGGCCTGTTCTGGAGCTCCGCTGGAGGGGGGATCGATCACGGAGTGCTTCTACATCAACACCATATCCTCACCAATGAGTTGTGAGTAGTTTACCACAAACCTTCGGGTCTATAGTTATTAGCTAGATTGCTTCTTCTCTCTTTTTGGATCTCAATACAAAGTTCTCCTCGATCTTCGAGGAGATCTATTCGATGTAATCTTTTTGCGGTGTGTTTGTCGAGATCCAATGAATTGTGGGTTTATGATCAAGATTATCTATGAACAATATTTGATTCTTTTCTGAAATCTTTTATGTATGATTATAATATCTTTGCAAGTCTCTTCGAATTATTGGTTTGGTTTGGCCTACTAGATCTATAGTTCTTGCAATCAGAGAAGTGCTTGGCTTTGGGTTCAATCTTGCGGTGTCCTTTCCTAGTGATAGTAGGGGTAGCAAGGCACGTATTGTATTGTTGCCATCAATGATAAAAAGATGGGGTTTATATCATACTGCTTGAGTTTATCCCTCTACATCGTGCCATCTTGCTTAAAGCGCTACTCTGTTCTTATGAACTTAATACTCTAGATGCATGCTGGATAGCGGTCGATATGTGGAGTAACAGTAGTAGATGTAGAATAGTTTCGGTCTACTTGTTACGGACGTGATGTCTATATATAATGATCATGCCTAGATATTCTCATAACTATGCGCTTCTCTATCAATTGCTCGATAGTAATTTGTTCACCCACCGTAGAATTCTGCTTTCATGGGAGAAGCCACTAGTGAAACCTATGGCCCTCGGGTCTATCTTTATCATATTACTTTTTCGTCAACTAGCCAATTTCTATAGCCATTGCTTATTTGCTTTATTTACTTTCTGTTCTTATACCAAAAGAACCAAAAATATTATCCTATCCTATCTATTAGATCTCACTTTCGTAAGTTACCGTGAATGGATTGACAACCCCTTATCGCGTTGGCTGCGAAGTTCTTATTTGTTTGTGCAGGTGCGAGGGACTCGCGCATGGTCTCCAACTGGATTGATACCTTGGTTCTCAAAAACTGAGGGAAATACTTACGCTACTGTGCTGCATCACCCTTTCCTCTTCGAGTAGTAGCAAGAAGAATTTCTAGCGCCGTTGCCGGGGAGATCTACCCAAAAGTCATATACCTCAAGTTTACCAATTTATTTCAATTTTTTTGGCATTACAGAAGTATTCGAAAGTTACAGATTACTACAGTCTGTTCTGTTTTTGATGGATTCTGTTTTTCGTGTGTTGTTTGCTTATTTTGATGAATCTATGAGTAGTATCGGGGGGTATGAATCATAGAGAAGTTGGAATGCAGTAGATTTAACACCAATATAAACAAAGAATGAGTTCATTATAGTACCTTTGAGTGGTTTTTTGTTTTCTTATACTAAAGGAGCTCACGATATTTTTGGCTAAGTTTTGTGTTGTGAAATTTTGAAGTTTTGAGTATGGCTTTGATAGACTATGGAACAAAGAGTGGCAAGAGCCTAAGCTTGGGGATGCCCAAGGCACCCCAAGGTAAAATTCAAGGACAACCAAAAGCCTAAGCTTGGGGATGCCTCGGGAAGGCATCCCCTCTTTCGTCTTCATCTATCGGTAACTATACTCGGGACTATATTTTTATTCACCACATGATATGTGTTTTGCTTGGAGCGTGATGTATAATTTGAGTCTTTGCTTTTTAGTTTGCCACAATCATCCTCGCTGGACACACATTTTGAGAGAGATAAATATGAATTTGAATTTATTAGAATACTCTACGTGCTTCACTTATATCTTTTGAGCTAGATAGTTTTGCTCTAGTGCTTCACTTATATCTTTTAGAGCACGGTGGTGGTTTTATTTTGTAGAAATTGTTGATCTCTCATGCTTCACTTATATCCTTTTGAGAGTCCTTTAGAACAGCACGGTAATGTGCTTTGGTTATGAAACTAGTAGGCATCCAAGATGGGTATAGTAAAAACTTTCATATAAAGTGCATTGAATACTATGAGAAGTTTGATACTTGATGATTGTTTTGAGATATGAGGATGGTAATATTAGAGTCATGCTAGTAGAGTAGTTGTGAATTTGAGAAATACTTGAGTTAATGTTTTCAAGTCCCATAGCATGCACGTATGGTAACCGTTCTGTGACAAATTTGAAACATGAGGTATTTCATTGAGTGTCATCCTTTGTGTTGAGGTCGAGATCACGCGATGGTTAACTCCTACCAACCCTCCCTCTAGGAGCATGCGTGTAGTACTTTGTTTTGATGACTTGTAGATTTTTGCAATAAGTATGTGAGTTCTTTTATGACTAATGTTGAGTCCATGGATTATACGCACTCTCACCCTTCCACCATTGCTAGCCTCTCTTGTACCGTGCAACTTTTGCCGGTACCATACACCCACCATATACCTTCCTCAAAAAAGCCACCATACCTACCTATCATGGCATTTCCATAGCCATTCTGAGATATATTGCCATGCAACTTTCCACCGTTCCGTTTATTATCACACACTTCATCATTGTCATATTGCCATGCATGATCATGTAGTTAACATCGTATTCGTGGCTAGGCCACCATGCATAAATTTTCATACATGTCACTCTTGATTCATTGCACATCCTGGTACACTGCCGGAGGCATTCATATAGAGTCATACTTTGTTCTAGTATCGAGTTGTAACATCGAGTTGTAGATCAATATAAGTGTGATGATCATCATTATTAGAGCATTGTCCCGAAGAAAAAAAAAGAAAAAAAGAAGAAGGAAAGGACAAAAAAGGCCCAAAATAAAATAAAAAAATAAAATAAAAAAGGGACAATGCTACTATCTTTTTCCACACTTGTGCTTCAAAGTAGCAGCATGATCTTCATGATAGAGAGTCTCTTGTTTAGTCACTTTCATATGCTAGTGGGAATTTTCATTATAGAACTTGGGTTGTATATTCCAACGATGGGCTTCCTCAAATGCCCTAGGTCTTCATGAGCAAGCAAGTTGGATGCACACCCACTTAGTTTATTTTGTTGAGCTTTCATGCATTTATAGCTCTAGTGCATCAGTTGAATGGCAATCCCTACTCACTCACATTGATATCTATTGATTGGCATCACCATAGCCCATTGATACGCCTAGTTGATGTGAGACCATCTTCCTCTTTTGTCTTCTCCACAACCACCACTCTATTTCACATAGTGCTATGTCCATGGCTCACGCTCATATATTGCGTGAAAGTTGAAAGGGTTTGAAAAATATTAAGTATGAAACAAGTGCTTGGCTGAAACCGGGGTTGTGCATGATTGGAATATTTTGTGTGACGAAGATGGAGCTTAGCCTAACTATATGATTTTGTAGGGATGTACTTTCTTTGGCCATATTATTTTGAGAAGACATGATTGCTTTGTTAGTATGCTTGAAGTGTTATTATTCTTATGTCAATATAGACTTTTATCTTGAATCTTTTGGATCTGAACATTCATGCCACAATAAAGAAACTACATTGAGAATTATGCTAGTTAGCATTCCACATCAAAAATTCTGTTTATATCATTTACCTACTCGAGGACGAGCAGGAATTAAGCTTGGGGATGCTTGATACGTCTCCAACGTATCTATAATTTTTGATTGTTCCATGTTATTATATATTCTGTTTTGGATGTTTAATGGGCTTTATTATACACTTTTATATTATTTTGGGGACTAGCCTACTAACCCAAGGCCCAGTGCAAATTGTTGTTTTTTGCCTATTTCAGTGTTTCGTAGAAAAGGGATATCAAACGGAGTCCAACGGAATGAAACCTTCGGGAGAGTTATTTTTGGAACTGTATCTTCATAGAAGACTTGGAGTACACACGAGGGAACGAGAGAGGCGGCCACGAGGGTCTAGGGCGCGCCCAGGGGGGCAAGCACGCCCCCCACCCTCGTGGCCCCCCTAGCTCCCCTGATGCCCTCAATCCTCCTATATATATCCATGTACCCTGAAAACATCGAGGCAACATAAAAACCCTAATTCCACCACCGCAACCTTCTGTTCCCACGAGATCCCATCTTGGGGCCTGTTCCGGAGCTCCGCCGGAGGGCGGATCGATCACGGACTACTTCTACATCAACACCATAGCCTGACCAACGAGTTGTGAGTAGTTTACCACAGACCTTTGGATGCATAGTTATTAGCTAGATGGCTTCTTCTCTATTTTTGGATCTCAATACAAAGTTCTCCTCGATCAACGAGGAGATCTATTCAATGTAATATTTTTACGGTGTGTTTGTCGAGATCTGATGAATTGTGGGTTTATGATCAAGATTATCTATGAACAATATTTGATTCTTTTCTGGAATCTTTTACGTATGATTATAATATCCTTGCAAGTCTCTTGAATTATTGGTTTGGTTTGGCCTACTAGATATATAGTTCTTGCAATGGGAGAAGTGCTTGGCTTTGGGTTCAATCTTGCGGTGTCCTTTCCCAGTGACAGTAGGGGCAGCAAGGCACGTATTGTATTGTTGCCATCGAGGATAAAAAGATGGGGTTTATATCATATTGCTTGAGTTTATTCCTCTACATCATGTCATCGTGCTTAAATCGTTACTCTATTCTTATGAACTTAATACTCTAGATGCATGCTGGATAGCGGTCGATGTGTGGAGTAATAGTAGTAGATGCAGAATCGTTTCGGTCTACTTGTTACGGACGTGATGCCTATATATAATGATCATGCCTAGATATTCTCATAACTATGCGCTTTTCTATCAATTGCTCGACAGTAATTTGTTCACCCACCGTAGAATTCTGCTTTCATGAGAGAAGCCACTAGTGAAACCTATGGCCCCCGGGCCTATCTTCATCATATTACTTTCCCATCAACTAGCCAATTTCTGCCGCCGTTGCTTATTTGCTTTAATTACTTTCTGTTCTTATACCAAAAAATACCAAAAATATTATCCTATCCTATCTATCAGATCTCACTTTCGTAAGTGATCGTGAATGGATACAACGCAAGCTCGAGAAGTAGCATGTGGCAAAGTGTGGGTGTACCTTGCAGACACCCCTTGGTCGGCGCGCCACTGTAGCCATGTTGACTATGACCTTGCCTTGGTCAGAAGAAGCCATGATCCCACGATCTGGAGGCAGTGCGGCCTGCAAGCGGCAGGTTCCACCTGCTGGCGGGCCACCAGGGTGCGGCCGGCCACTGGCCTGCGGCGTATGGAACGGGCCGCGTTTTAGCAGGCGGCCTACCGTTCCCTTGAAGTCTGGACATCATTAAGATGACAAGATGGGGCGTAGCAACAGTGTACAGCCGCAAGGCGGCGGTACTGTAGCCACTCCCTCCTTAGCGGCGCCTTCGTCAGTAGAAGGATGTCAACAGTTGTGACGCCCCCGATTTGACCGTACACTAATCATGCACGCTAATGTGTACGACCAAGATCAGGGACTCACTTGAAGATATCACAACACAACTCTAGACACAAATTAAAATAATACAAGATTTATATTACAAGACAGTGGCCTCGAGGGCTCGAATACATAAGCTCGAAGCAATAATATATGAGTACAGACATAAGTTAAACAAGCATGCCTTAAGAAGGCTAACACAAAAGTAACAACGATCGAAAAGGCAAGGCCTCCTGCCTGGGACCTCCTAACTACTCCTCGAAGCCGAATTCCACGTAGAAACATCCTCGGGATCTTCTGACTCCTGGACTGCACCATCTGGTTGCGTCATTCGAGAAGAAGGGACAAAAGGGGAAAAGGGGGAGCAAAGCAACCGTGAGTACTCATCCAAAGTACTCGCAAGCAAGGATCTACACTACATATGCAATGATATCTGCGTAAGGGGGTAATATCTGTGGACTGAACTACAGAATGCCAGAATAAGAGGGGGATAGCTAATCCAATCGAAGACTACGCTTCTGGCCACCTCCATCTTGCAGCAGTAGAAGAGGGTAGCTGGAAAGTAACAAGTATCCTCGCTTCTCGCAGCCTCCGTCTTGCAGCAGTAGAATAGAATAGATGGTAAGTTCACCAAGTAACATCGTAGAGCATAATCCTACCCGGCGATCCTCCCGCACATCACCCTGTGAGAGAGCAACCACCAAGTTATATCTGGAACTTGTCTGGGTGTGTTTTATTAAGTATCCAGTTCTAGTTGTCATGAGGTCAGAGTACAACTCCGGGTCGTCCTTTTACCGAGGGACACGGCTATTCGAATAGATTAACTTCCCTGCAGGGGTGCACCACATAACCCAGCACGCCTGATCCCATTGGGCCGGACACACTTTCCAGGGTCATGCCCGGCCTCGGAAGATCAACACGTCGCAGCCCTACCTAAGCACAACAGAGAGGTCAGCACGCCGGTCTAAGTCCTAGGCGCGCAGGGGTCCGGGCCCATCGCCCAACGCACACCTGCACGCTGCGTACGCGGCCGGTGAGCAGACCTAGCAACCTCCATTACTAAGGAAGTTACGTTACGCGGTCCAACCCGGCGCGCGCCGCTCAGTCGCTAACGTCAAGAAGGCTTTGGCTGATACCACGACGTCGAGTGCACATAACTATTCCCACGTAGCTGGTTAGTGCGTATAGGCCAATGGCCAGACTCGGATCAAATACCAAGATCTCGTTAAACATGTTATTATGAAATAACCGCGGATAACGACCAGGGCCAGGCCACCTCTCCACTGGGTATCTCAACCTGCCCTGTCGCTCCGCCACAAAGATCCACTCGGGGGACCATCGGGAACTCAGGCCCATCACTACCTGGATGGAGCCACCTGTCCTTTCAGCCCCCACCTCGAATCACTTGCGGGTACTCAATGAGCCGACCCGACTTTAGTCACATCATGTGTCATGCCAAGTATGTGTATAGTATATACCCGTGATCACCACCCGAGTGATCACGGCCCGATATTATAGCATGGCAGACGGACAAGAATGTAGGGCCACTGATGGAATACTAGCATCCTATACTAAGCATTAGGATAGCAGGTAAGGTATCAATAGTGGTAGCAACAATGACAGGCTATGCAACAAAATAGGAACTATCGTATCATCAACAGTAGCAAATCTAATGCAATAATAAGAGAGAAGAGAATGGGCGATATCTCGTGATCGAGGGGGGGCTTGCCTGGTTGCTCTGGCAAGGAGGGGGTCGTCGTCGACGTAGTCGAACACAATGGCATCGGCATCGACTCACGGTCTATCGGAAAGGAAGTAACGGAGGGGGAACACAATAAATAACATAGCAATCAAAAGCATAACAAATCATAACACAGCAATACACAGTGCTAGGGTGGCCTAACGCGGTGGGAGGTGATAATGACGAAGGAGGGAAACATCCGGGAAAGTATTCCCGGTGTTAGGCATTTTCGGGCAAATGAAATGGAAGGGGAATGTTGCATGTTCGGTATGATAGAGATGTGTGGCAGATAAACGGACCGTGTATTCGGATTCGCCTCGTCGTTCTGAGCAACTTTCATATATAAATTATTTTCATCCGATTTACGGATTATTTTATATTAATTTTCAAAGTTATTCATTTTCTGAATTTAATTTTAGTTATTAAATTCGAATTAAAATAGTAAATACTATTATACACAACAACAGCTAGCCACTGTGTATGACATGTGGGTCCAGGGGTCCCAGTTGACCAGTCAACGATTGACTGGTCAACATGGGTGGGGCCCCCTGTCATTGACACATTTGACTAAATAACAACTTTATTTATTTAAACTAGGTAATTAGCCTAAATTAAAGCAGATTAATTAATTAATTATTACTAAAAACATATTATTATTTTTCCTTTCTCTTTTTTTAAAGCCTGGGCGCTCAGGCCCGTAGGCCAGTGACTCAGGGGCCTCGGCGGGTTATCGGGGCTCCGCCCCGGCAGTGCAGGCGCGGGCGCTTGGCGCCGGAGCGGGTGGCCCCGGTAGAGCGAGCGGGCGAGGCCCGGCGAGGGCATGGCAGCGCTAGTCAGGTGAGGCCAGGGGCGGATGAAAGTGCAACTAATCCCCGGGTTGTTTTGGTAATTAATAACAACATATATATCATTGAACTAATATTTACTTGAGAATCATTTCAGAGAGTTCAGTGATATGGGTATGGCAAGGACTGAAGAAGTGGACCCCTCAAAATGCTAAGGCAAGCATTGGCAAAAGCTCAAGACTCCATTTTTGGTTTAGTGATCCAAGATCACATTGAGTCCATAGGAAAAGCCAATACTATTAAAAGGGGATGATGTTATGATGATGATCTGGTTGCTCAAGTGCTTAGTGATACATCTCCTAAACTATCAGCAACTTTCACTGCCATAGACACTCATAAGTAGTCTCGGTCCCACCGATATTCCAAACTCAGTCACACCGAGATGAACCACCTCAGCCATAAGCCAAACCCTAGTAAACTCGGATTTTCCGATTCTGAACTCGGTCTCACCGAAACATGAGTTGCCAAGTTTCTGTAACCTTCTGTCATCAAATCGGTGTCACCGAGATGATGAAGTCGGTCCCACCGAAACTGGCATGCTCTTGTCATTGCACGAATCGGACTAACCGAGATTGTATACTCGGTCCCACCGAAAATCCCAACGTTCACATTATTTGAACTATCGGTCTCACCGAGTTGTCCACTTCGGTCCCACCGAGATTGCTCAAATGTGTGTAACGGTTGGATTTTGTGTGGAGGCTATTTATACCCCTCCACCCCCTCTTCATTCGTGTAGAGAGCCATCAGAAAGAACTACCACTCCTACCTTACATTTCTGAGAAGAGAACTACCTACCCTTGTGGTGAGATCAAGTTGCTCCACTCCCACCATATGAAGCTTGATCTCTAGCCTTCCCAAGTTGCTTTCCACTCAATCCTTTCTTCCACCACAGCCAAATCAGTGAGGAGAGTTGAGTGTTGGGGAGATTATCATTTGAAGCACAAGAGCAAGGAGTTCATCATCATCTACAACATCTATTACCTTTTGGAGGGTGGTGCCTCCTAGATTGGTTAGGTGTCGCTTGGGAGCCTCCATCGTCGAGATGTGGAGTTGAACCAAGAAGTTTGTAAGGGCAAGGAGATCGCCTACTTCGTGAAGATCTACCCCGAGTAAGGCTAGCCCTCCGTGGGCGTAGGCCATGATGGAATAGACAAGGTTGCTTCTTCGTGGACCCTACGTGGGTGGAGCCCTCCGTGGACTCGCGCAGCCGTTACCCTCCGTGGGTTGAAGTCTCCATCAACGTGGATGTACGATAGCGCCACCTATCGGAACCACGGGAAAAATCACCGCGTCTCCAAAATTGCGTTTGCTCTTCTCCACCTCTCTTTACTACATGTGCAATTTACTTTTCGCTGCCTATACTCTAGAATTGCATGTGTAGGGTGATGCTTGACTTGATCATAATTGTGAATCTGCCAAAAACTGTTCTTTGTCAAAAGGCAGAATTTTTATATTGACAAGTAGTCTAATCACCCCCCCTCTAGACATACTTTCGATCCTACAAGTGGTATCAGAGCTTTGGTCTCCATTGTATTGGTTTCCATTGCATTGGACTCCATAAGCTTGGTTTCACAACCTAGGAGAGTATGGCGTCTAGTGAGGGTAATTTTCGTAGAGGTCCTTACTTTGATGGTACAAATTTTGCTAGTTGGAAGCATAAAATGAAAATGCATATTCTTGGTCATAACCCAGCCACATGGGGCATTATTTGTGTTGGTATGCAAGGTGAATTCTTCGAGGAAGGAAAAGTTCCGGATCGCGAAGCTACACCGGAAGAATTGCGGATGTTGCAAAACAATGCTCAAGCTTGTGACATTCTCTTCAATGCCTTGTGTCCCGAGGAGTTCAACAAAATCAGCCGTCTTGAGAATGCAAAAGAGATTTGGGATACTTTGGTTGAAATGCATGAAGGTACCGAGTCCGTGAAGGAATCAAAGCTAGATATTCTTCAAGGTCAACTTGACAAGTTCAAGATGAAGGATGGTGAAGGAGTCGCTGAAATGTACTCTAGGCTTGCTCTCATCACAAATGAGATTGCCGGCTTAGGAAGCGAAGAAATGACCGACCGATTCATCATCAAGAAGATTCTCAGAGCTTTGGATGGAAAGTATGACACCGTGTGCACTTTGATCCAAATGATGCCAAACTACAAGACTCTCAAGCCAACCGAAGTCATTGGAAGAATTGTTGCTCATGAGATGACACTTAAGGATAAGGAAGAGCTTCACAACAAGTCAAGTGGTGCTTACAAAGCTACAAGTGATGCTCCCACAACCTCAAGTGACAAGTTAGTTTCCAATGAAGAGATAAGCCTAATGGTCAAGAACTTCAACAAATTCTACAAGAATAGAGGCAAAGAGAGAAGCTCAAAGTCTAGATCATATGATGAAAAGAGATCTTCTAGTCGTGATCGAAACTGCTACAATTGTGGAAGACCCGGACACTACTCAAATGATTCGGCTCCCCACAAGAGAAGAGAAGAATCTCCAAGAAGAAGAAGCTCAAGAGATGAGTCACCTCGGAAAGAGAGAAGGAGTAGAGATGATCGTTATGAACGAAGACCCTCTCGGAGAAGCAAGGATTCGGAGAGGAAAGACAAGTCATCAAGGAGCTACACAAGAAGAAAACATCAAGCTCATGTAGGTGAATGGGTCTCCGGCTCCGACTCCGACAATCAATCCGAAGGAAGCTATCACTCCGACTCCGACTACAGTCAAGATGAAGATGTTGCCGGTCTTGCTCTCGTATCCTCCAACTCCAACTCCTACGACTTATTTGATTCACCAAATGAGGGAATTGGAAGATGTTTCATGGCTAAAGGCCCCAAGGTATCACACCCTGAATTCATTGACTTCAATAGTGATGAGGATGACTTGCTTGGTGAAGATGAGCTCTTGCATGATAAATCCAGTGAGCCTAGTAACGATGAACATGCTAGTAGTCTTTATAGTCGAGAAAAGTCGAATGACAATGCTATGAAGGAGATTGAGCGTCTAACTAAAGAACTAAACACTCTTAAGTTAGCTCATGAAACAACTCAAGTAGATCATAGAGAGCTCCTAAGATCTCATGAGAAGCTACGCTTCGAGAAGCTCACTCTAGAGTAAGAACATGAGTTTCTAAAAGCAATCAATGACGATCTTCGAAATAAGAGTTCTTCATATCTTGCCAAACGACTTCTCTTGTCTAATTTCTTGCCACCCATTAAGACTAAGCATGGCAAGCATAAGAAAAATTCTTCCTCTAGCAGTAACAATAACCATGCTAAATCCAATGTTGTTGCTTCTAGTAGTTCTCTTGATTCCACTAACAATGTTTCAAGCCAAGTTACACTTGGGCAAGAGAATAGTTTATTGAAAGGGATCATAGAGAAAGGTGTCTACAAGAGCCTTGCCGGAAGCAAGAACTTTGAGGAAATTGTTCGCAAGCAAGGAAGGCACCGGAAGAATCAAGGAATTGGTTTTGAGCAAAAGTTCAACGCCGAAGGTGTTGAGTGGGAAGAAGGTCAATATCCTACTCCACAGTTTGTTCCTCAAAAGGAGAAGTATGATCCTACTTCTTCCAATGTGGAACAAGCTCAAGATAACCTTCCACCACAAGACCACAAGCTAAAAGGCAAGGACAAGCTTCAAGAGGAGATTGATGCATTTGTTGAAGCACCTCAAGCCATGGTCAAGTGGGTTCCCAAGGAAACGTCAAGTTCTACTTCGTCAAGCTCAACTACAACCCCAAGGATTCCCATCAAGATGATGTGGATCCCGAAGAAGAAGAACTAGAAAGTTCTTGAGGGTGACTCCGCCAACATACTTCACTCACATTCATTTTGGCAAAGGCTTGTGCAATCAACTTCCACATCGTGCACTAGTTCATGGAGTCACAAACCCTCTTGTTGGTAAGTCAAGGGACAAGGTAATCATTGCTTTCATGGACATCATCTATTGTGAACTTCAATCTATGTCCATGGATATCCTTGTTTGTTCCTTGTGGGACTAACCCATGTAGGTATTGAAAGTGCCCGAATCCAAAGGATAGCTCCCAACTCTTGAGGATCTCCATCAACATTGAGCATCCACATCTTCAACATCTACATGAAGTCTTCTACGACAACCCAAGGTTAGTTTGACCCTTTAAAAGGGGTTCTCACATCTAGGGGGAGCTTTGCTCTAAAAAATTGAGCTAAAGCATCTTCAAATGATGTGAACACATCAATGCTTTATGTAAAAGTGGTAACCCCACTTGTGCTTAAACGATGAGTATGACCTATGATCAAATGTTCTCATTTGGCTCCTAAGTCAATATACTCATATAAAGATGACCTAGTCATCGAAAAATTGTGTGTTAGTTGCTAGAGTTTTGGTTGTGCATGTTTGACACATATTTCATTTGCTATCTTATTGTGTGAGCATGTTGGATGCATGATTTTATCCATTCGAGGACATCCATTTGTTGTTTTGGTCGTTTTGATTTTTCTGACCAAATGGATGGACAAGAATGCCTAAGTACCTCCCCTAGCTATCTATGCTTTCTTGTCTCAAATTCTATTCATGCTTACATCACAAATTTTGAACAAGTCATTTTCGGACCCTCCGGGTGAGGAGCACTCGGAGCCACCGATCCGTCAAGGGCTAATTTCCAAAACCTTCTAATTGATTTTGGTCAGACCAACTCACTCAAACTCGGTCGAACCGAAAGCATTTAGACTGATCTAGGTTTTCATCTCGGTGAAACCGAGTTGTGATTTTCGGCGTGACCGAAGTGCATAACTGCCTAGCAGTTATCCATCTCGGTGCCACCGAGTTTTACAACTCGGTCCCACCGACAGCGAAGGGGTATATATTTCGAGGGCCGCGCGCGTTGATTCCTCCTTCAAACGTTTCGCCCCCACACCCCTTGCTGCCGTCGCCTTGGTCTCCGGATCGTCGCCGTCGTCGCTTGTGCGCCCTCGCCGCAGGTCTCAGCCGCCGTCAACGGCCATCTCCTCCGCGCCGTTGCCGCCGTAGAAAAACTCCACCAAGTTAGGGTGAGTTTTGATCCCACTCGTGCTCCCATCTCCGATTCAATGCACGTTTGGATTGCCTAGTATCTTGCCACGATTGAAATCCTCCTGTACACCAGATTGGTTCGTTTGAACTAGATTCGAGTAAAAGTTTTAGGGTTAGGTTTCCGTGGAACACATCTCGGTGAGACCGATTTTATATTTTCGGTATGACCGATTTGGCCTATGGCCATTGCACTGCACCCTTCGGTCCAACCGAGTTGTGCAAAATCGGTGTGACCGAAATGAAGATTCTGTGAAACCCTAGTGTTTTCGGCAGGACCGAAACCCACTTCGGTCAAACCGAAAGTGGTGTGCCAAGCTCCTGTTTAACACTTCGGATTCACCGAACCTTAAACTCGGTCTGACCGAAATGTCTTCTGTGAAAACTTAATACTAGAATTTGAACTCATTTTTTGCAAAAACTTCTGCATTTTGTGATGACTCTTCTTCTCTGCCTACACCTTATCTATTCACAGGTTGTCAGCCATGTCAGATGCCAGTGACAGTGAGAATAGGTCAGAGACACCCATTGCAGACATTCCAGAGGCAGGCACTAGTCCTGATCCTAGTAGCTCATCTGATGATGGTGAGAGGAGTACACCAAGTGGCATGCCTCCTGCAGCCACCAGAGCTAGAAAGAAGAGGAATTCAGATGATGAGGATTCAGATTTTGTTGTTGAGGAAGAGGTGACCTCAAAGCCTAAAAGGAAGGTTGTTGCCAAAGAGCAACAAGATCAACAATCTAAGAAGGGCACCAGCAAAGTCAAACAGTCAACTATTGCTAAGAAGCTGAATTTGGGAGAGGCAGCTGCAAGCAAAGTGAAGAAGACCACCAAGAGAAAGAGGATAGTGCATGTGTCAGGAGCTAGAGCAGATATGTATATTGATCCTCATGCAGATGCAGCAGTAGAGGATGAGGAAGAGGAAGCACCCCAGCCTCCTCCTCAGAAGCCGAAGCTCATGGGTGATGCCATTAAGGCTGGAGCCACATCAAAGCCCAAGAAATCTCCTCCAGCTAAGGCAGCTCCAGCAAAGCCTGCTGCCAAGCCCAAGAGGACCATCAGAAACATTCCAGCGTCTGAAAAGAACAAGGATGATGTGCCACCAGCTGAGTCTGATGATGAAGGACCAGTTTTGCTGAAACTTTGTCCAAAACTGCCACTCCATAATGATGCTCATCCTCAAGCTGAGGATATGAAGGCAAGGAAAGATAGAGGTCTCAGGCTATGGAGACAAACTGACCCATATGCCGTGAGGAGAAGAACTGCTGTAGATCCCAGATTTCACACCAGAGAGCAGCAGGACTTCTATGAGACCGTGCTGATGGACAAGAAGCCCATAGTCGCAGACACCAGATATGTTGACTGGAAGTACATTGACAGCGAAGAGCACAAAGATTTCTTTCCACATGTGCATGAAAGTTTCACTGCATGTGGAGTTGCAGATTTTGTAGGTCAGAAATTGACCAGTTGGAACGATGAGATGATAATGCAATTTTATGCCACAGCTCACTTCTACCCTGATGGAAAGATTATGTGGATGACTGAAGGTCAAAGGTTTTCTTCTTCTGTTGAAGAATGGGTAGAAATTCTGAATGCTCCAGTGCAACGAGAAGATGATATTGATGTATATGAGATTCCAAAGAAGAATCATGAATCCATGAAAAACATGTACAAAGAGGTTCCAGCAGAGGATTTGGAAATCTGGAAGCTCGGCTCAGTCTACCATCTCCAGGCAGGCTTACCTACCACTAATACCATTTTGAGGCATACCTTGATGCCCAAATCTGGAGATGATCGCATGATCAGAGGATACTCTATCAACATGCTGCACATACTTGATGAGAGAGCACCTTTCAAGGTGATGGACTTGATGGTAGAGACCATTAAGAGGACTGCAGCTGACCAGAAAAGGTCATGTGGATTTGCCCCGCAGATTCAGATGCTTATCAATGCCAAGTTTGGCACGGGCACATTCTTGTTGGATAGAGAACATTTACCGTTGCAGCCAGAGCATGAAGACAATGTTGTTGTGATGGATGAGGAGGATCCGACATCTGTTGAAGGTCAAGCCAAGATCGCAGCTGCTAAGAAAGCCAAAGCTGACAAGGAAGCAGCAGCAGCAGCAGCTAAACCAAAGAGTTTTGGAGAGCAAATTCTTGAAGCTACTCAAAGGATTGAACAACGCCTGGCCAGCATTGAACAGTCTCAGGAGAGCTTAGAGAGGATTGTTGACGAGAAGATCCACGCTCTGGACGTGAAGCTAACTGAAGTACAAGTGACCGTCAACAAGCTCGAGGCAGACATTGAGGAAGCAAAGCAGGACAAGGCAGAGCTTATGCGTGAGTTGCAGGATGACTTAGTCCAGGATTCTCATCGACAGACTGCTCCGGTTCCCAAAGGATCCCGATCAGCTGCTATTCCAGTGACTGACACCAGGACTACAGCTTCAGCACCTCCCACAGTTCCAGCAGTTGCTCCTACTCCAGCCCCAGCTCCAGTGTCCACTCCTCCAGCACAGACATCAGCTGAAGTCTTCGCCGATGCTGTCATATCCACTCCGACATCAACCCAGACGGGAGCCGCCAGCAGAGTCCACAGTGACGCTTAGCTCTATGCTTTTTCAAACTTTTTGGTAACTTGTTGCCAAAGGGGGAGAAATTGTATAGATCATAGGGCTTCGAGAGAGAGAGTGCTGTTGTCTTTGCGCTTTTGCTCTTTCGTTCTTTTGCGGTTTCTTTGAGATACTTTTGGTTTTCGAGACATTCAGTGTGTTTGATACTCCGTTTGATTCTACCTTAATGAGTGCTTGGTCGTACTATGCTTTAATGTGTGCTTAATGCTTATCATATGCTATTCCTATCTCGTATGACCATTTACTCATGTCTTGGTGATTGGGTGCATGCTGTTCATTCTTATCATTTTGTGCGCTCCACCAAGATGTATGTGACATGGAAGAGTGACCCATGATCCTAATCGATTGTGCATTTGCATTCAAACACAAATCTTAAATAATGCACAAATTTAGGGGGAGCTCTTGCTTATCACATACTTCTCAAAGCGACGATATTATTCATTGATTATATCCTTTGTCGAAGCTTTGATCTATATGTTGTCATCAATTACCAAAAAGGGGGAGATTGAAAGTGCAACTAATCCCCGGGTGGTTTTGGTAATTAATAACAACATATATATCATTGAACTAATATTTACTTGAGAATCATTTCAGAGAGTTCAGTGATATGGGTATGGCAAGGACTGAAGAAGTGGACCCCTCAAAATGCTAAGGCAAGCATTGGCAAAAGCTCAAGACTCCATTTTTGGTTTAGTGATCCAAGATCACATTGAGTCCATAGGAAAAGCCAATACTATTAAAAGGGGATGAGGTTATGATGATGATCTGGTTGCTCAAGTGCTTAGTGATACATCTCCTAAACTATCAGCAACTTTCACTGCCATAGACACTCATAAGTAGTCTCGGTCCCACCGATATTCCAAACTCAGACACACCGAGATGAACCACCTCAGCCATAAGCCAAACCCTAGTAAACTCGGATTTTCCGATTCTGAACTCGGTCTCACCGAAACATGAGTTGCCAAGTTTCTGTAACCTTCTGTCATCAAATCGGTGTCACCGAGATGATGAAGTCGGTCCCACCGAAACTGGCATGCTCTTGTCATTGCACGAATCGGACTAACCGAGATTGTATATTCGGTCCCACCGAAAATCCCAACGTTCACATTATTTGAACTATCGGTCTCACCGAGTTGTCCACTTCGGTCCCACCGAGATTGCTCAAATGTGTGTAACGGTTGGATTTTTTGTGGAGGCTATTTATACCCCTCCACCCCCTCTTCATTCGTGGAGAGAGCCATCAGAAAGAACTACCACTCCTACCTTACATTTCTGAGAAGAGAACTACCTACCCTTGTGTTGAGATCAAGTTGCTCCACTCCCACCATATGAAGCTTGATCTCTAGCCTTCCCAAGTTGCTTTCCACTCAATCCTTTCTTCCACCACAGCCAAATCAGTGAGGAGAGTTGAGTGTTGGGGAGATTATCATTTGAAGCACAAGAGCAAGGAGTTCATCATCATCTACAACATCTATTACCTTTTGGAGGGTGGTGCCTCCTAGATTGGTTAGGTGTCGCTTGGGAGCCTCCATCGTCGAGATGTGGAGTTGAACCAAGAAGTTTGTAAGGGCAAGGAGATCGCCTACTTCGTGAAGATCTACCCCGAGTAAGGCTAGCCCTCCGTGGGCGTAGGCCATGATGGAATAGACAAGGTTGCTTCTTCGTGGACCCTTCGTGGGTGGAGCCCTCCGTGGACTCGCGCAGCCGTTACCCTCCGTGGGTTGAAGTCTCCATCAACGTTGATGTACGATAGCGCCACCTATCGGAACCAAGGGAAAAATCACCGCGTCTCCAAAATTGCGTTTGCTCTTCTCCACCTCTCTTTACTACATGTGCAATTTACTTTCCGCTGCCTATACTCTAGAATTGCATGTGTAGGGTGATGCTTGACTTGATCATAATTGTGAATCTGCCAAAAACTGTTCTTTGTCAAAAGGCAGGATTTTTATATTGACAAGTAGTCTAATCACCCCCCCCTCTAGACATACTTTCGATCCTACAGCGGAGTGGCGGATCGGCGAGTAGGGGGTGCGGGGCGGGGGCGGTTGTCGCAGCGAAGCAGTAGCACGCGAGCAGCAGTGGCGGCAGAGGCCGGTCGGGCGTGAGGGCGCGGCCACGACACGATAGGAGGAGGGGAGGCCAGAGGCGGGCGCAGAAGGGGGGTGCAGCGGCAGGGGAGGGCCGGCGGCGAGAGCGGGCACGGAGGCGGCTGCGCGGGGTGCTCGGGCGTGCGAGGTAGGGGCACGACCCGAGACGCAACGACAGGAGGCACGCGGGGGGAGTCGCGGTGAGCGCGTCCCCATCTGGTGCACAGGCGCGGTGACGGTGTCGCCAAATGGCGATGGTTTCGACGGGAAGAAAGTGGATTCGGTCGAGGGTCTCACCGTAGCGCTCGGGGACGAGCTCGGGAGATCCGGGAGGCGCCGGTGGTGGTGATCCCGTGCGAGGCAGAGCCGGCTGCGACGGTTGACAACACGGTGACGACGTACGACGGCGATTATGCTCCCTGGCTTGAGCTGAAGGGCGGAGCCTACGTGGACGACGACTGTGGTCCTTCGGGACGTCTCCGTGAAGCGCAGGGCGACTGGTGGCTGCGGGATCGACGGGGTGACGATGATCGAAGCGCTCAGTCTTGGGCAGGAGAGAGCAAAGCGAGAGGGGAAAGGGGATCTGGGCGCTAGGGTAGGGAGGGAGAGAGGGGCGTCCGGGGGGACTAGTAGGCGGGGGGGGGCATGGATGCCCGGCGCGTGTCCACGGTCGGCCATGGCGTCGTGGATGCGTTGCCACGATCCCCCGTGATGAACAGAGGAGGGGGACGGCAGTAAGTGGGCCGGTCTGTGGCCTGATGCCCAGTTGGGCCGAATGGACAAGGGGGAGGGGGGCCTTGCCCTTTTTCTAATTTTTGTTCGTTTCTCTTTTTATTTGTTTTCTGACTTCATTTTTTTGTTTCTTTTAATTTAGTTTGACAACTAAAAAGCTCGTGCCTAAAATATCATAACAAACTAGGCCACATCCAGAATAATAAAATGGTTTAATAATCTTCATAATTTAAAGGCATTAAATAATTGTTTTAAGCCCCTCTTTATTCAGATAAGGGCATTTACAAACCTTTTAAAATATGGGTTTCAACATGGTAATACCAGGGATGATTTTCCACACTGCGAACATTTAAGTTTTGACATTTGAAAACTTTTATAGTTTGACTTGATTTTAAATTTGAATTTGAACGGGGTTTGAATCAATGTGAGTTTATCAACGGTGATCATGGTGACGTGGCATCATTAGTAAACAGTTACTGTAGCTCAAGTACCCGGGCGTTACAATTCTCCTCCACTACAAGAAATCTCGTCCCGAGATTTAAGACGGGAAGTAGGGGGGGGAGTGCGGGTAGCGAAAACGTAACGAGTCTTCTCGGTCTTGGATGCCCTTCCGAAGAGGTTGATCCCTTTCGTTGATGTCTTCATTTCTCCACTTTAAGTCATCGTGATCAAGTCGTCATCCTTTCTTCGGGAGCTCCATCGTCCTACAAACGCGACAAGGGGGGGGGGACTTTGGAGGAACGAATCTCCACGAAGTTTGTGCATCCGACAGCGAATTCAGAAAGTGATATGAGTTGTATTTCAGTGAATGCATTGAGAACAATAAGCGATGGTACCAAAGTTTCAATCGGCTAGGCAGTCATTCGATGCCTAACCAGAAGCTGGAATGGGGTCTTGATCAGTGAGAATAATATGGTGTTGATACCAGGATGAAATATGGTAGAATTTAGCTCGTGAATTACACACGAAGCCAAGTGCAAAGAATACATTAGATTCAGGGTTGTACAGGAGAGTTAGGTTTCGATCCCGTGGACCTGTGGGTTATGGGCCCACCATGTGGGTAAAAATTAGGAAGGGCAATGACATCTTGCACAGAAAGCAAGGCATGTTAGAGGATAGTCTGTCAGCTAAGTTGGCAACAATGTCAGTACCAAGGACGGGGAACAAAGAGAACTATTTTCTTGCACATTGTAACGAGGCGGACCAATAGGCAAGGTTCTCGTCCATCGGTGGTTACTGGAATGATATCAACAATAGAATCAAGGTCCTATTGATAGAGTTGTATAACGAGGTTTTTTTTACATAAGCAGAGAATTATTACTGCTTAGATCATATAGACCACGAAGGTTAAACAGAACAATGGAAAGGAAAACTGTGATTACACACAATTATTAGGAGTATATTCTCCCCATGGACAAGCAGAACATGGCATACAGGGTAGGAGAGCAAGTACCCAACCAATTAGATAAAGAGGCAAGGATTAATCAAGATGTTACCCATACAACGGTGTTTGGATAACTGACCAAGAAACATTTAGCATTGGGATTCAAATGCTCTTGTTGAAAATCGGAGTACCACAGACATGCTTCGAGATAGCATTGGCATGGTCTTGAAGTAAAGGTCGGACTCGGATACACAACGGATTCATCAGGAACGACTTATAGAATAAGTCTCACAATTTCCTCCTAGAAGAATGGTTATCCTTGCAAAAGAGATTATAATGATAGGTTCTCCAGCCAGAGGTGCTAAGCATGACATCATATTACCGGGTCATCAAAGGACCAACATTATAACTCGTGGAAAGTTGTCCCAACCATCATATCTAACCGAGATTCAGATCCGATTGGTGTCATGATACCTCAGACTCAGGATGTTCGAGAAGAAAAGGTGCAACACAAATCAACGAAATAACATTGCAAGATTCTCGGGAAATGAACTATGGGAGCAGGTTCCCGAAATAATAGTTCATCATTAAACCAAGGAGAGGATGAGGACGTGGCTAATGCGCTCAGCGATAATTCATCGAGAATTCCAAACGTATGGATTTCCACAATAATGTGAACAAGAAGATGACACTTGTTAATTCAAATGATATAATGTTGTATGCTCGAGGAAAACATACACCATTAATCATTAGTTGAAAACGTGTGCCCTAAATATGACCTTAGACGACAGAATCAATGTTAGAGTGATGATTCAATAGCCAACAGTCTAAGAATGAACTATGGTTCGTTAACTTCAAAGCAATAGGGTTGCTAGAAATACATAACTCAAGCAGCATCATTAGCATATTGGTATCCCGGTTAAAAACAACACTGGGACCAAGGAGGAATGGTGATGGTGAGAAGTATCATCATACCGAGAATTTCTAAGAGGTGGAGCAATCCCCACAACATTCTCGACATAAAAGATAGTAATACTTCAAGGGGGAACACAACACTAGCTGGAGAGCAAGTTGTGTTCATAATGTAGACACGTTCGCGATGAAAGGAAGTCAAGGGTGTTGTCAATGATAATAAAAATCATCAAGGGCAAGGATGAAATTTCTCATCATGAACACAATTGACATCTCAGAAGAAGTCAAAGTGTTGAAGGTGATCCGACACATTTGTCGGGAGGTTTCAAGAGGATGCAATCAAACGACAACGGCAACAAGCAAGGGATGACGAAGTGGCAAGCTATAGGATCAATATATAAGGTGCAAGCTCGGAACCAAGGTTGCCTTTTAAGACAAGCAACAAGATGTTGAAAGCTCGACGTAAGTCATGCTCACACACTAAAGAATTTGTGCACCAGAGAAGGACAAGGTAGCACAGTCAAAGATAGTAAGACCAGGATGCCGCCGATAGTATAGGAATGACCAGATTGAGTTCAGAATTTCCCAGTAAAAATACTAGGGGTATTTGATTTGTAGTGCGGAATAATTTCACTAGTTGGTGTCCTCGGTTCACAACAACCCAGAACCCGTAGAGTGATTACGACAAGGAAAGACATTACATCAATAAAGTTAGTAAGATGTGGTGCAATGGCAAGGCATCTTCGAGATACCAGGGGGTAGTACTCGAAGGTAGAACATGATAGAAGTAGAACCGGGTCATTGACCTATGACAGTAGATACTTCAATCTTGCCAAAAAAAATAGACGAGGCACTGGAATGAATTCCCATCAGATATATTAGATCGGGACAACATGGTTGAAACCATAACTGTAAGGAATCAATTCAAGAATACCGAAAGAATCATACAGCTGGATAATCATTTTGCAAGAAGCTTCCGAGACGGCCTACATCATTTTCATGGGCATGAACACAAAGTTCAAGGTCGACTCCCACTTCTTTAATGCATATCATTTCACTCACCTCTCGCTTTGTTAAAGCTATAGTGTTGCAATTTTATCTGGTAGAACACCGGAAGAGTATGACTTGTGAAAATTTTTGGGTTCTCACATATTAGGGGAAGGCATAGGTTCAACCCATCGGGCATCTTAGTAACATATACCAACAGTTGCAAAAGTAAATACTCAAGCTCAAAAGCAAAGCATGGTTGGCCAAGCAGAGGATACAATTTACCAAAGGCATTATGTATCAGGGAAAGAACTCATAAGGCGATTAAATATGAAGGACACTGTCGGATAACAATCCACCAATGGATCGGGCGATCCACAATGGAGCTGATGTGAGTATTGGTATTCACTCAGAGGAAGAAGGAATGCAGAGGCATCAGATTCAAGAATCACCTGATTAGTCAGATGCTTAAATAGAAAGAAATTATGGTTTACAAAACGAAGTATCAGAAGCAGACGCTCTGATCAAGGATGGATAAGTTGAAAACACTTAGTTGTACATTCAATAAAGGTTTGAATCGCCGAGAACCAACTCATGTCCGGAATGACGTCTGAGCCAAAAAGATAATTTTTATAAATGATAACCTGATGACTGTGTGCATACGCACACATTGAATCAATAGGCTCAAAATGGCTAAGACAAGGGATGTTAACGAAGACTATTAGTCATATGGAATTAACCATAAAGCAAGCAGGCAAGAATTTCAAGAGTAACGGGCTGCAGAGGATTCTCGAAAGATCGAAAGTATTCCGAAGAATTTTGTGAGACATATGAACAACTAAGAAGAACGGATCCTCGATAAATGTGAGGAAATAACCGTAAAGGTTTTCATGTGAAATAAAACTACAAGACAGTAAACTCAAAGGATTCTCGGGACAACGGAGAATATTTTGAGGCATCTTGTAACAACAAGAGTGACGAAGAATGATCATGAGAGTGAAAAGTGCATGCAGATATCCATAGGGACATATCGGTGGTAGTGAATTGCAAAGGCGATGAGCACAAGGGTCTCAAGAAAGTATCGAGGGATACCCTCAGAATCTTTTGACGAAGCAGTTGATCTTCTGGAATGAGGGCTCTCCGGGAGAAATAGTTACGAGAACCTAGAGTCGGAGTTAGTAAAATCTTTTAACCCGAATAGAAGAGAGATCAGAGTCCCAGAGCATAGAAGAGGAGTAAAAGATCCTAACACCACCCATTGGTGTGGTGGGCCCGTAAGCCACACAACAAATTAGTAAATTTGTTTTTCAAAGACTAGACTCAACTTCGGCCAAGGAGTTGGAAAGGGGATTCCTACAGGCAGTCGGCTCTGATACCAACTTGTGACGCCCCCGATTTGACCGTACACTAATCATGCACGCAAATGTGTACGACCAAGATCAGGGACTCACTTGAAGATATCACAACACAACTCTAGACACAAATTAAAATAATACAAGCTTTATATTACAAGACAGTGGCCTCGAGGGCTCGAATACATAAGCTCGAAAACACAAGAGTCAGCGGAAGCAATAATATATGAGTACAGACATAAGTTAAACAAGCATGCCTTAAGAAGGCTAACACAAAAGTAACAATGATCGAAAAGGCAAGGCCTCCTGCCTGGGACCTCCTAACTACTCCTCGAAGCCGAACTCCACGTAGAAACATCCTCGGGATCTTTTGACTCCTGGACTGCACCATCTGGTTGCGTCATTCGAGAAGAAGGGACAAAAGGGGAAAAGGGGGAGCAAAGCAACCGTGAGTACTCATCCAAAGTACTCGCAAGCAAGGATCTACACTACATATGCAATGATATCTGCGTAAGGGGGTAATATCTATGGACTGAACTGCAGAATGCCAGAATAAGAGGGGGATAGCTAATCCAATCGAAGACTACGCTTCTGGCCACCTCCATCTTGCAGCAGTAGAAGAGGGTAGCTGGAAAGTAACAAGTATCCTCGCTTCTCGCAGCCTCCGTCTTGCAGCAGTAGAATAGAATAGATGGTAAGTTCACCAAGTAACATCGTAGAGCATAATCCTACCCGGCGATCCTCCCGCACATCACCCTGTGAGAGAGCAACCACCAAGTTATATCTGGAACTTGTCTGGGTGTGTTTTATTAAGTATCCAGTTCTAGTTGTCATGAGGTCAGAGTACAACTCCGGGTCGTCCTTTTACCGAGGGACACGGCTATTCGAATAGATTAAATTCCCTGCAGGGGTGCACCACATAACCCAGCACGCTTGATCCCATTTGGCCGGACACACTTTCCAGGGTCATGCCCGGCCTTGGAAGATCAACACGTCGCAGCCCTACCTAAGCACAACAGAGAGGTCAGCACGCCGGTCTAAGTCCTAGGCGCGCAGGGATCCGGGCCCATCGCCCAACGCACACCTGCACGTTGCGTACGCGGCCGGTGAGCAGACCTAGCAGCCTCCATTACTAAGGAAGTTACGTTACGCGGTCCAACCCGGCGCGCGCCGCTCAGTCCCTGACGTCAAGAAGGCTTCGGCTGATACCACGACGTCGAGTGCCCATAACTATTCCCACGTAGCTGGTTAGTGCGTATAGGCCAATGGCCAAACTCAGATCAAATACCAAGATCTCGTTAAACGTGTTATTATGACAAACTGCGGACAACGACCAGGGCCATGCCACCTCTCCACTGGGTGTCTCAACCTGCCCTGTCGCTCCGCCACAAAGATCCACTCGGGGGACCGTCGGGAACTCAGGCCCATCACTACCTGGATGGAGCCACCTGTCCTTTCATCCCCCACCTCGAATCACTTGCGGGTACTCAATGAGCCGACCGGACTTTAGTCGCATCATGTGTCATGCAAAGTATGTGTATAGTATATACCCGTGATCACCACCCGAGTGATCACGGCCCGATAGTATAGCATGGCAGACGGACAAGAATGTAGGGCCACTGATGGAATACTAGCATCCTATACTAAGCATTAGGATAGCAGGTAAGGTATCAACAGTGGTAGCAACAATGACATGCTATGCAACAGAATAGGAACTATCGTGTCATCAACAGTAGCAAATCTAATGCAATAATAAGAGAGAAGAGAATGGGCGATATCTGGTGATCAAGGGGGGGGGGGG